>CANTUR010000079.1:1447500-1904353 GCA_947683625.1 Mallotus nudiflorus | reverse complement strand
CCTTCATTAATAAATATAAAACATCCATTCACAAATAAATAATGCATGAATTTAAAGAAAATAACAATATAAACCATATATATACCGAAAATATACCAAAAGTAAATCAGGTATATTTCGAGTATATATACGTCAAATAAATCCAATCAAATTATAAATTAAGCTAGAAATATATTTAAAAACATTTTAAATATATTTTATTAATAAAACATATATACAATTTATTATATACCAAAAATAAACCAAAATAAACTAAATATAAACTTAAGAAATAATCAAATTATTTATGCATATTTAATCAAAATAAAACATGCATTTCTAAATCATGCATCCTAAGCATATATATATATATATATATATATATAATAGCAACTCACAAATTAGTGCGCTCCTCGAGATAGGTCCGACGGGCCTGGTCCACTAGCCCTCGGTCTCGGCGCAACTAAACAAACAATAACGACAAAAAATCAGAATAACCCTAACAGAAATCCTAGAATTCGATCTAGAATATTAAACACAGAATTGAGATTAGGGTTCGACCGGATATCACGTTTTACGAGAATTCTACCAAAAATCTGGCAGAACCTCCCCTGTAAAACGGACATCTCTCTACTCAAAGAGTAATGCCAACCCTGCAAAGAAACACACTTCAAAAATAAACACCACATCTCATTCACAATCCTTCGATCGGACTCCAAACTACAGTCTACCGACCGGGGTCCACAAACACAGAATAATTCAGGAAATACCAAAAATATCCTTATAACATAGAAAATACATTTTATACGTAGAAATTACATAATTAACCTTAAAACACTGTAAAAATCGATAAAAAACTCATTTTATTAGTAAAATCGTATATTATATATATAATTAAAAATAATTCACGAAAAATAGTTTTAATTAGTTAAAAATACTAAATAATTTTTAGAAATCATTTTTATACCTTAAATAACTATTAAAACCAATTAAATTACATTTTTAGCCAATTTAGGGTAAAATTACCAAAATACCCCTATATATATAAATATACTTAAATTACTTCAAAAATTCACCAAAAATAGTATAATTATCCAAAAATTAATTTTCTCAACATATTTATCAATAATATTAATAATTAAACTCAATTAACCAATTAATTTCAATTAAAAACACAATTAACCCTAATTTCCCAAATTTACATAAACTTCAATAATTCAAAATAAATACTTAGAAATTCATAAAAATTCCAAATAAATTCCTATAATTCATTTAAACACCTAATTTAACCATAAAACACAATTTCATAATTTATTTAATTAATTTTCGAAAATTAGAAAATGATAATAAATAATCAAAAATACCCAAAAATCCAAAAAATCTTCAAAAATTCCAAAAAAATTCATAAATGTAGATTAAGCTACTAGGATCAACATTTGTGAAGGGAGTTTTCATGAATCAATCAATTCGAAGCTCAAAAAAAATCAAAAACCCTAATATGGCCGAATTGGGAAAATTCAAAACTAAGCAAATCTAGACCATTTAAGCTCAAACCAAAGCTAGAATCACACTCACCGGTGCTCAAGGAGAAGAAAGAGACCGGCGGGTGTCGAAAATGGTGGCCGAAATCGTCGTCAACGACGAGGAGAAGAATTTCAGCCAAAAAAAGAAAAACAGCTCGCCGGGTGCCAGGGAAGGAGGCTGCTGGCGGCGGGGAACGGCTGGGGACAGCGGTGGCAAGCCAGGAGGCACACCGACGGTAGGGGAACGTCAGTTGCAGCGGTGGTTGCTGGTTAGGGAGTGGTCGGGCGCGGGGAAGGAGAAGAAGAAAAAGAAGAAGAAAAAGAAAAGAAAAGAAAAAAAAAGAAAAAGAAAAAAAAAAGAAAAATAATAAATATTTTAATGAAATATTTGAAAAATTTCACATCCACACATATAATTTAATAATTTAATAATAAATAAAAATAATTAAATAACAATAAATTAATAAATAAATAATAAAATATTAGGGTAATATATTAAACCCTAATTAAATAAACATTGCACACATACACGGTGTTTAGTAATTTAAAAATACGTATGAGTTCATGCAAGTCCGAAAATATATTTAAAATAATTAATAATAAATTATTTACATGAAAATTTTCCCGAAAATGCAAGTCTCGGGAAAATTTTACGTAAAGTACTGTAAAGAATACATAATAATTAAAATAGGTTTTAAATACATATCAACTCGTAAAAATATCATAATATATATACAAAAATTATTAACACTGCATATCCCGATACAGTGTAAAAATATTTTAAAAAAAACACGGGATATTACAGTCTTCCCCCCTTACAAGAATCCGTCCCCGAATTTCAGAAAGAAAAGATTATAGGATTAGGAAGGAAAGAGATACGGGTAAGAAGCTCGCATCTCAGCTTCAGTCTCCCACGTATGCTCCTCAACTCTGTCGCTACGCCACTGAACGTTGACCATCGGAATCTGTTTCGAACGCAACTGTCGAACTTGATAATCAACGATCGCCACAGGTTCTTCCACAAACGTCAAATCTTCACTCACTTCTACACTGTCAGGTTGTAACACATGTGAAGGGTCTGAGATATACTTCCTCAACATCGAGATATGAAATTGTCACGACCCAAAACAGGGGCCATGATCGGCGCTAGGGAACGGGAATTCTTTCGAATCCGGAACCCGTAACAAGCCTAAAAATAAAATAAACGTGCAATAATAATAATAACAATATCAAATGCAGCGGAAATGAAATATCATAAATATAATAATAACATTTCCATCAACTGGATTTAATTTAAATCTCAAATCATCACATATATAAAATCTCTTTAATACAATCCAGTTCAAATTCTTAAAATGCATCTCGCATAAATAAAATACATAATGTCTCACAATTTAATTTACAACTACTGCAGTGTCTAGATTATAAAAATAACGCTCAAATAAGGAATTTACACAAAGAAGCCGGGGCGGAAGAAATCCAGCGTATTGACCTGCTACTGAGGTCTGAAGATGTTGACTCTCCTGAAAAATTGTCAACGGAGGGGAGTCAGACCTCACTGAGTGAATTACTATAATATATATACATACACACTAAGTGACAATGCATACAGTCAACAGTATATATATAATATGTAAATATATACATGCAAATTCACACAGATGTAGAAAAATAATTTTTATATATTTGTATTGAAAATCACAGTTTATGAAGGATCACATAGAACCCTAGAATATCGCAAGCTCAAAAACAGTGTTAGACAACACTCTAGCCATACAGGCTCATTGAATCCAAATATATCCACTTAGTCCATTTAGATAGTAGACTGGCCCCGAGACACTAAGTCAACCGAGCTCCAGTAGTCTGACTGCAAGTGTGATTGGCCCCGAGACACTTGGTCAACCGAGCTCCAGCAATCACACCCAAATTACATCTCACACATTAAATAATCACATTCAATCAATATCCACAAATAGGTTAGTAATATAGCCTAAATACTATAGGCGTACCGGTACGTACTCGGTCCTAGTGCTGCCTACTAGGTAGCACGTTCTATTGATATCCTTCATTAATAATATAAAACATTCATTCACAAAAATAAATGATGCATGAAGTTCGATAAAATATCAACATAAACCATATATATACTAGAAATATACCAAAAGTAAACCAGGTATATTTCGAGTATATATATACGTCGAATAATTCCAATATAATACAGAATAAACTAAAATATACCAAAATATACATAAAAGCATTTTTAAGAATAATTTAGTTATACAACATGCGTATAGTTGAAAATATACCAAAATATACCGAAAATAAACCTAAGTAATACTTAAATCATTTATGCATATTTTATTAAAATAAAGCATACTTTTCTAAAACATGCATCCTAAGGCATATATATATAGTATAGTAACTCACCCTAGTGCGCTCCACGAGACGGGTTCGACGGGCCTGGTCCACTAGCCCTCGGTCTCGGCGCAACTAAATAAGCAATAAATAATAGACATCAGAATAAACCTAACAGAAATCCTAGAATTTGATCTAGAGTATTAAATACGGAAACAGAATTAGGGTTCGATCGAATATCACGTTTTACGAGAATTCTACCAAAAATTCGATAGAACCTCCCCTGTAAAATGGACATCTCTCTACTCAAAGAGTAGAGCCGACCCTGCAAAGAAACACACTTCGAAAAACAAACACCACATCTCATTCACAACCCCTCGGTCGGACTCCAGACTACAATCTACCGACCGGGATCCACAAACACAGAATAATTCTGATAATACCAAAAATACCCTTAAAACCTAAAAATACATTTTATAGGTAGAAATTACATAATTAACCTTTAAACACATTAAAAACCAATAAAAACTCATTTTATTAGTAAAACCGTATATTATATGTATAATTAAAAATAATTCACGAAAAATAGTTTTAATTAGTTAAAAATACTAAATAATTTTTGGAAATCATTTTTATACCTTAAATAACTATTAAAACCAATTAAATTATATTTTTAGCCAATTTTAGGCAAAATTACCAAAATACCCCTATATATATAAATATACTAAAATTACTTCAAAAATTCACCAAAAATTATACAATTAATAAAAATTAATTTTATCAACATATTTATCAATAATATCAATAATTAAACTCAATTATTTAATTAAATTCAATTAAAAACATAATTAACCTAATTTTCCCAAAATTACATAAACTTCAATAATTCAAAATAAATACTTAGAAATTCATAAAAATTCCAAATAAATTCCTATAATTCATTTAAACACCTAATTTAACCATAAAACACAATTTCATAATTTAAATAATTAATTTCCGAAAATTAGAAAATAATATTAAAATATTCAAAAATACCCAAAAATCCAAAAAAATATCCAAAAATTCCACAAAAATTCATACATGTAGATTAAGCTACTATGATTAACATTTGTTAATGGAGTTTTCATGAATTAATCAATTCGAAGCTCAAAAAAATCAAAAACCCTAATGTGACCGAAATTGAAAAATCGAAACCTAAGCAACTCTAGACCATTTAAGCTCAAAAAAAACCTAGAATCACACTCATCGGAGCTCAAGGAGAAGAAAGATACCGGCGGGTGTCAAAAATGGTGGCCGGAATCGTCGTCGACGGCGAGGAGAAGAATTTCGGCCAAAATGGAAGAAAAGGGCTGCCAGCGCCGGGGAAGGAGGGTGCTGGCGGTGGGGGACGGCTGGGAACGGCGGTGGCAAGCCGGGAGGCACACCGACGGTAGGTGATCGGCGTGATAGACGATGGTGAGGGGTGGTCGGGCGCTCGGGAGAAGAAGAAGAAGAAGAAGAAGAAAAAGAAAAAGAAAAAGAAAAAGAAAAAAAAAAGAAAAAAAGAAAAATAATAAAAAAATAATTTTAATAAAATATTTAAAAAAATCACACCCACACATATAATTTAATATTTTAATAATTTAATAATAAATAAAATAATTAAATAATAATAAATAAATAAATAAATAATAAAATATTAGGGTAATATATTAAACCCTAATTAAATAAATATTGCACACATAGGCTTTATTTAGTATTTTAAAAATACGTATGAGTTCATACAAGTCCAAAAATATATTTAAGATAATTAATAATAAATTATTTACGTGAAAATTTCTCCGAAAATGCAAGTCCCGGGAAAATTTTACGTAAAACACTGTAAATAATACACAATAAGTAAAATAGATTTTAAATACATATCAACTCGTAAAAATATTGTAATATATATATAAAAATTATTAACACTGTATATCCTGGTACAGTATTAAAATATTTTAAAAACACGGGATATTACAGAAATACTGGATGCACCTGTGACATACTCGGAGGCAAATCCAACCGATATGCAACAGTGCCAACTCTCTCCATAATCTCAAACGGTCCGATATATCTCGGTGCTAACTTACCCTTCCTGCCAAATCTCATAACACCCTTCATCGGAGATACCTTCAGAAAAACAAAATCTCCGACCTGAAACTCCATATATCTGCGCCTAGGATCCGCATAACTCTTCTGCCTGCTAACTGCGGTCTCTAATCTGCGCTTAATCACGATGACTTTCTCTGCAGCATCCTGAACCATCTCAGGTCCAGTTAAAGCTCTCTCACCAATCTCATCCCAACTCAGAGGGGATCTACACTTCCTTTCATACAACGCCTCATACGGTGCCATACCAATACTACTATGGTAGCTGTTATTATATGCAAACTCAACGAGTGGTAAATGATCATCCCAGCTACCTCCCAAATCCAAGACACACATCCTCAACATATCTTCCAATGTCTGGATCGTCCTCTCAGACTGACCATCTGTCTGAGGATGAAAAGCAGTACTGAAATCCAACCTAGTGCCCATCGCTTCCTGCAACTTCTGCCAAAAATGAGAAGTAAACACCGAACCTCTATCTGACACAATGGACACAGGTACTCTATGAAGGCACACAATATGCTTCACATACAACTTCACCAATCTGGCAACTGAATAAGTGGCTTTCACAGGCAAGAAATGTGCAGACTTCGTCAATCTGTCTACAATCACCTAGATGGAGTCGTATCCATCCTTCGAACGAGGTAAACCGACCACAAAATCCATAGCTATCCTTTCCCACTTCCACTCGGGAATAGGAAGAGGCTGAAGCTTCCCAAAAGGCTTCTGATGTTCGACTTTCACTTGCTGACACGTCAAGCACTTAGCAACATAATCGACGACATCCTTCTTCAATCCGTCCCACCAGTATAAATCCCTGATACTGTGGTACATCTTAGTAACACCTGGATGAACGCTGTAAGCTGTAGAATGTGCTTCCTCTAAGATCTCTTCCCTTAAATCATCCACATCAGGAACACACAATCTACCACTGATCCACAACACACCATCATCATCGAGTGTGAAATCAGTGAACTTCCCTGCTCTGACATTCTCTGCAAGCTCTTCTAGAATAGGATCTCGGCTCTGAGCTGCTTTAATCCTATCCCTCAGTATAGATCGCACTTTAAACTGAGCTAGCAATCCACCTGATCTACTGATCTTCATCATCAGACCTTGATCCACCAACAGATGCAATTCCTAGATCAATGGTCTCCTCTCAACACTGATGTGAGCAAGACTGCCTGAGGACTTCCTACTCAAGGCATCTGCTACCACATTAGCTTTACTCGGATGATATAGAATCTCACAGTCATAATCCTTCAACAATTCCAACCATCTCCTCTGCCTCAAATTCAGATCTCGCTGCTGAAAAATGTACTTAAGGCTCTTGTGATCAGTAAATATCTCACAAGTCACCCCGTACAGATAATGTCTCCAAATCTTCAAAGCAAAGATCACTGCAGCCATTTCAAGGTCATGTATGGGATAGTTCTGCTCATGCTTCTTCAACTGCCTCGAAGCATAGGCTATCACCCTTCCATTCTGCATCAACACACAACCAAGACCAATTCTAGAGGCATCACAGTAAACTGTGAACTTATCCACACTATTAGGCAAAGCTAAAACTGGCGCTGTGGTCATCTTCTCCTTCAACAACTGAAAACTATTCTCACAAGCTTCTGACCACCCGAACCTAACATTCTTCTGAGTCAAGCGAGTCATAGGGGCTGTAATTCTGGAAAAATCCTACACGAACCGCCTATAATACCCGGCTAAACCTAGAAAACTCCGAATCTCTATAACAGAAGTAGGTCTAGGCCACTCAGACACTGCTTCAATCTTCTGTGGATCAACCTGGATACCTTCTTTAGACACTACGTGTCCAAGAAAAGAAACACTCTCCATCCAAAAATCACACTTCGAGAATTTAGCATAAAGCTGATGATCTCTCAATGTCTGCAGTACAATCCTCAAGTGATATACATGCTCCTCCATACTCCTTGAATATACCAGTATATCATCAATGAAGACTACTACAAACTGATCCACATATGGTCTGAATACCCTGTTCATCAAATCCATAAAAGCTGCTGGTGCATTAGTCAAACGAAAAGACATCACCAGAAACTCATAATGGCCATATCGCGTGCGGAATGCTGTCTTAGGAACATCGACTTCACTAATTCGTGGCTGATGATAACCCGACCTCAAGTCAACCTTAGAAAAGAACTGTGCACCCTATAGCTGATCAAACAAATCATCTGTCCTCGGGAGAGGATACTTGTTCTTTACTGTCACCTTATTCAACTCTCTGTAGTCAATGCACAGTCTCAGGGTACCATCCTTCTTCTTCACAAACAGGACTGGTGCACCCCAAGGAGAAACACTAGGTCTGATAAAACCCTTATCCAATAACTCTTGCAACTGCTCCTTCAACTCTTTTAACTCTGCAGGAGCCATTCTATAGGGTGGCATAGATATAGGAGTAGTACTTGGTACCACATCTATACAGAACTCAATCTCTCTATGAGGTGGTAAACCTGGCAACTCCTCGGGAAAATATCAGGAAACTCACAAGCAACAGGAACATCTGTGAGTGACAACTTCTCCACTAAAGTATCCCTGACCAATGCCAAATATCCCTGACATCCTTTCCTCAATAACTTCCTAGCCGTAATAGCAGAAATAAGATTCTGAGGTGCTGAACTCCTATCACCAACAAACTTAAAATCTATTTCGTCAGGAATTCTGAAAGTCACATCTTTATTCCTGCAATCTACCACAGCATAGTGCTGAGATAACCAATCCATTCCCATAATAACATCAAACTCCATCACATCCAAAAAAATCAAGTCAGCGGGTAATTCTCTATCTCCCACGAGAACTGGACAACTAGAAAGAACAATATCAGTGTCCAAGGAATCGCTCAGAGGAGTGGCAACAGACAAAGGAAAAGTCATCCTCGAAGCTTGCCAATAAGATTTAGAAGCAAAAATAGGAAAAACAAACGAATGCGTGGCACCCGGATCAAATAAAACCCATGCATCCAGGTAACAAATAGAAATAATACCTGCCATGACTGCATTAGATGCCTGAGCATCCTGCTGAGTGAGATGGAAAACTCTGGCATGACCTCGACCTCCCTGCTGACTGGTAGAAGCCTGGCCAACACCTCTGGTACCTCCTCTAGTACCTCTACCATGACTCTGTTGTGGAACAAACTGAGTGGAACTCTGATGCTGAGCTGGTGGTAACTGAAATGGCATAGGTGCAGCACTAGCAATCGACTGCTGTGGAAATCGTGGAATCTGCGGCTGCTGATACCCGGAATAAGGACACGATCTGGCAAAATGCCTTATCTGCCCGTATCTGAAGCATGTCAGTGGTATCAGATAACACGGTCCCTGATGGACTCTACCACAAGATTGGCAAACACTGGCCGCTGATCCAGAACTATGACCACTACTGCTGCTCGAAGCACCTGATCCAAATCTAAACGATCTACGTTGACCTCCACGGCCATGTCTACTGCTCTGATGCACTCGCTACTACTGTCTCTGACTCTGCTGAGTCGGACCTCGCTGCTGACTACTCAAACCAACGTGAAAACCAGAATACGGAGTAGCCTGCAATCCACTCGATTGAACTCCCAGCTGGTAATAATCAGGCATCGCTCCCTGCCTAACTAGCCTCAGCTCAATCTCCTTGGCTAACTCAATCACAGACTCCAGAGTAAGGCCTGCTGTAGGCATACCAGCAAAAGCTGAACCCAAACCAATAACGGATGTAGTGACTGCGAAATACTGATCTCGCATCAGATCCTCTGTATATCTACCCAGACGAAGAAACTCTTGGGTGTACTCCTCTACAGATCAATCTCCATGAGAAATACTGGTCAAACGGAGACGATAGCTCAAACGAAGCGGCTCTAGATAGAATCTCCTCATAAATCGCTCTCGAAACTGAGCCTAGGTCATCGTCATCATATAAGGCTGTATCATCTGAATAAACCAATCTAAGGCTGGTCCCTCGACAGACAACTCAACGATCATGATTCGTTGATACTCGGTATGAGCAGTCCGAGTCCTAGTCTCAATTGCGTGCAGAAAATCTAACGGATTGGAAGTACCATCAAAAGCAATCCTGCCAACTCGGGCATAGAACAAATCTACCTCAGGGTCAGACATACCCTGCTGATAGGCAGGCTGAACAGGCTGAACAACTGGAGGAACAAGAACATCAAATTCAGGCTCAACAGGCTCCTCGTCCTGTAACTCTCTCTGCCTACGGCGACCTGCCGCTCCTCGAGGTCTACCTCTGCCACGACCTCTATGTCTAACTGGCTGCTCAGGAGGTAAAACCTCATCCTGAAAAGACTCATCATCCTAGGCCTCAACGACCGGTGGAGCGACACGCGCTCGCCTCCTCATTCTGAAAAGACAAACGGAAAGATTCAGACAAAACAAACAACGGAGGAATAACGCTGAAAACTAAGCAAGGAATACTTATCAAGACATACTCGAACCTAATACACTGCAGTAGTTTAACAAAAAACACAACTCTGAAAACTAGGGCCACAACTCACACAACTAAGCCCTGACACAGAACTCCGCTCTGATACCAACTTTATCACGACCCAAAACAGGGGCCATGACCGGTGCTAGGGAATGGGAATTCTTTCGAATTCGGAACCCGTAGCAAGCCTAAAAATAAAATAAAACATGCAATAGTAATAACAATATATAATGCAGCGAAAATAAAAATCGTAAATATCATAATAATAATTTCATTAACTGGATTTAATTTAAATCTCAACTCATTACATATATATAAAACCTTTTTAATACAATCCAGTTCAATTTCTTAAAATGCATCTCGCATAAATAAAATACATAATATCTCATAATTAATTTACAACTACTGCAGTGTCTAGATTATAAAAAAAAATAAGACTCAAGTAAGCAGTTTACACAAAGAAGCCGGGGTGGAAGAAATTCGGCGTATCGGCCTGCTACTGAGGTCTGAAGATGTTGACTCTCCTGAAAAATTGTCAACGGAGGGGAGTCAGACCTCACTGAGTGAATTACTATAATATATATACATACACACTAAATGACAATGCACACAGTCAACAATATATATATAATATGTATGTATACAAGCAAATACACAGATGCAATAAAATCATTTTATATATATTTTATTGGAAATCATCGTTTATGAAGGATCATATAGAACCTTAGAATATCGCAACTTCAGAAATAGTGTTAGACAACACTCTAGCCACACAGGCTCACTTAATTTAAATATATCCACTTAATCCATTTAGACAGTAGACTGGCCCCGAGACACTAAGTCAACCGAGCTCCAGCAGTCTGACTACCAGTGTGATTGGCCCCGAGACACTTGGTCAACCGAGCTCCAGCAATCACACCCAATTCACTTCTCACACATCAGATAATCATAACCAATCAATATCCACAAATAGGTTAGTAGTATAGCCTAAATACTATAGGCGTACCGGTACGTACTCGGTCCTAGTGCTGCCCACTAGGTAGCACGTTCTATTGATATCCTTCATTAATAAATATAAAACATCCATTCACAAATAAATGATGCACGAATTTAAAGAAAATAACAATATAAACCATATATATACCGGAAATATACCAAAAGTAAACCAGGTATATTTCGAGTATATATACGTCAAATAAATCCAATCAAATTATAAATTAAGCTAGAAATATATTTAAAAATATTTTAAATATATTTTATTAATAAAACATGTATACAATTTATTATATACCAAAAATAAACCAAAATAAACTAAATATAAACTTAAGAAATAATCAAATTATTTATGCATATTTAATCAAAATAAAACATGCATTTCTAAATCATGCATCCTAAGCATATATATATATATAATAGCAACTCACAAATTAGTGCGCTCCTCAAGATAAGTCCGACGGGCCTGGTCCACTAGCCCTCGGTCTCGGCGCAACTAAGCAAACAATAATGACAAAAATCAGAATAACCCTAACAGAAATCCTAGAATTCGATCTAGAATATTAAACACAGAATTGAGATTAGGGTTCGACCGGATATCACGTTTTACGAGAATTCTACCAAAAATCCGGTAGAACCTCCCCTGTAAAATGGACATCTCTCTACTCAAAGAGTAATGCCAACCCTGCAAAGAAACACACTTCAAAAATAAACACCACATCTCATTCACAACCCTTCGATCGGACTCCAAACTACAGTCTACCGACCGGGGTCCACAAACACAGAATAATTCAAGAAATACCAAAAATATCCTTATAACATAGAAATACATTTTATACGTAGAAATTACATAATTAACCTTAAAACACTGTAAAAACCGATAAAAACTCATTTTATTAGTAAAATCGTATATTATATATATAATTAAAAATAATTCACGAAAAATAGTTTTAATTAGTTAAAAATACTAAATAATTTTTAGAAATCATTTTTATACCTTAAATAACTATTAAAACCAAATAAATTACATTTTTAGCCAATTTAGGGTAAAATTACCAAAATACCCCTATATATATAAATATACTTAAATTACTTCAAAAATTCACCAAAAATAGTATAATTATCCAAAAATTAATTTTCTCAACATATTTATCAATAATATTAATAATTAAACTCAATTAACCAATTAATTTCAATTAAAAACACAATTAACCCTAATTTCCCAAATTTACATAAACTTCAATAATTCAAAATAAATACTTAGAAATTCATAAAAATTCCAAATAAATTCCTATAATTCATTTAAACACCTAATTTAACCATAAAACACAATTTCATAATTTATTTAATTAATTTTCGAAAATTAGAAAATGATAATAAAATAATCAAAAATACCCAAAAATCCAAAAAATCTTCAAAAATTCCAAAAAAATTCATAAATGTAGATTAAGCTACTAGGATCAACATTTGCGAAGGGATTTTTCATGAATCAATCAATTCGAAGCTCAAAAAAATCAAAAACCCTAATATGGCCGAATTGGGAAAATTCAAAACTAAGCAAATCTAGACCATTTAAGCTCAAACCAAAGCTATAATCACACTCACCAGTGCTCAAGGAGAAGAAAGACACCAGCGGTGTCGAAAATGGTGGCCGAAATCGTCGTCAACGGCGAGGAGAAGAATTTCGGCCAAAAGAAGAAAAATAGCTCGCCGGTGCTGGGGAAGGAGGCTGCTGGCGGCGGGGAACGGCTGGGGGCGGCGGGTGGCAAGCCGGGAGGCACACCGACGGTAGGGGAACGTCAGTTGCAGCGGTGGTTGGTGGTGAGGGAGTGGTCGGGCGCGGGGAAGGAGAAGAAGAAGAAGAAGAAAAAGAAAAGAAAAAAAAAGGAAAAAAAATAAAAATTTTAATAAAATATTTGAAAATTTTCACATCCACACATATAATTTAATATTTTAATAATTTAATAATAAATAAAAATAATTAAATAACAATAAATTAATAAACAAATAATAAAATATTAGGGTAATATATTAAACCCTAATTAAATAAACATTGCACACATACACGGTGTTTAGTAATTTAAAAATACGTATGAGTTCATGCAAGTTCGAAAATATATTTAAAATAATTAATAATAAATTATTTACGTGAAAATTTCCCCGAAAATGCAAGTCCCGGAAAAATTTTACGTAAAGTATTGTAAATAATACACAATAATTAAAATAGGTTTTAAATACATATCAACTCGTAAAAATATCATAATATATATACAAAAATTATTAACACTGCATATCCTAATACAGTGTAAAAATATTTTAAAAAAAACACGGGATATTACATATTTGATTTTTCACTTAAATAAAATTTTTCTACATTTATTATTATATAAATGTGGATTTTAACATTCATGTGAAATGCATGTATATGTATATTATTATACTGATGCTTGACTGTATATGACTTTAGGTTGCATGTATATATATTATAATAATTCACTCAATTAAGTCTGATTTCCCTCAATATTTTTTTATAGGATCTTCTTTTTCTTCAAACCTCCCCAATAGTACTATATGTCGGATTTCTTCAGCTCCAGTTAGATTATGTAAATTTTATATCTGAACACTTATTTGTATTCTAGAAACTACAGTAGTTATGTTATTACGATAGAAGTGTGTTGTATTGGTTTGAGATTTTGTATTCGAATATTGTATGAAATATTTTTATTATGATATGATATATAAGATTTGCTTTTATATTAAATAAAGTTTTAATTATGGTGTATTTTTATATTATTATTGCATGTGTTTTTATTTTTAAGGCTAGCTACGGGTTCCGAATTCGAAAGAATTCCCATTTCCTAGCACCGATCATGACTCCCTGATTTGGATTGTGATAAAGTTGGTATCAGAACCTAGGTTTTTAGTATTGTGGACCTAGGTTATCACGACCCGAACTCGAGGGCACGTGATCGGCACTAAGGAATGGGTAGGCATAAGGCCCCCAAAACCCGTAGTAAGCCTAAAAGAAAAAAATAAACAACACCTTACAATTTAAAACCTTATTTTAAAATAGAACACATTATCAAGCTGATTTTTTTTCTCAAAAATAAACAAATTCAAGTGCTAAATAAAACGTGCTTCAACGTCACATATTATAAATCAAACTTAAATCTTTATACATAAGCGTGATTTATACAAATAATTTACACAAATATACTTAAACCATACAATTCTTAGTACATATACTATTGCAGCATCCTAGAGTAATACAACAGTACAGCTTATAATGACCTACATAAAATAGTCGGTGATGAAGAAATCCGGCGTGGAGGTGGTCTGAGGTCGAACTCCCAAGCTCCTGAAAAAAAATAAATTGAGGGGAATCAGACCTCACTGAGTAAGTCAATAAAAGAGCTGTACGGTTTGAAAACCTTTTTGAAAACTATTTATTTATAGTGAAAATAATTTATAATATATAGGTATAGCTTTTGAAAAATATCGGTAGAACCCTAAACCCAAAAATCTACATGGCCAACCGGGCCCACTTATTCCAACTAGACTACCGGTCCCTGAGAGCAAAGGCATCAATCGAGGCACGAAGTCGTAGTCATTCACTTAATCCAAATATATGGCATTGACGGTCCCTGAGAGCAAAGGCATCGACCGAGGCACCCATCCCAGTCCATTATCAACCTTTCAGTCACTTACGGTCCCCGAGAGCAAAGGCTTCTACCGAGGCACCCATCCCAGTTTAGCATTCGCCAATCATATATATGTTACGGATCCATCTCTCAATCTCTACCATGTGCACATAGTCTTGGTGAAGCCCACCAGGTAGCTAGTTCTACTAAAATTTCTCAAAATCGATTTTAAATAAAAAATGCATTTAAATCTTAAATAGCAACATTAAATTGAATAAACCATATAATCAATATTAAAATATGAGCGCACGCATTTGTTAATTAAAACACACGCACAGATCATTCTATCGACTTACAAGATGAATGCGAAGGCTGACGACCACGCGTCTGCCTCGGTCTCACAGCTTCTGCTCCGATATGCTCTAGAAGAAAAATAACAAATCGAATTTTAAAACATGACTATAGAATTGAAATCAACAATCAACAAAATAATGAAATTCCAGGCTGACTCGAGGAAAATCATACAAGACTCGATAGACAGGATATAACCTAACTAACGGTAGAAATTCATAACGAATATCATGTTTTACGAGAAAATCTATTGAAATTTCGGCAGAGTCTCCTCTGTAAAATGGATATCTCTCTACCAAAGGTAGAGTCAGACTTGCACAAAAATGCACTTATAATATCCACAAATATCCACACTCGAGTCGGGCTCCTAAAACTACATTTAGCCCCGACCGAGATCACAACTCAACAAAATATCAAGAATTAATAGCATTTATTTCTCAAAATACATATTTCACATACACATATACTAAAAATAAATAAAATATATAAAATCTCAATTATTCAAAAATTAAACGACTAAATTTTGTATTTCATTATTAAAATATAATTAAAGCCTAAATTAAAACCATTATAATGTATTAAATATATATATATATATATATATATATATATATATATATATATATATATATATATAATATTTGGAATTAATATTCAAAATTAACACTACTAATAAAAATATCAATTAATTTATAAAAATTGTCTAAACTAAAATATATATTCAACTATAATTAGCGTAAAATTACATTTTTACCCCCTAAAATACATATATTACATAAGGTATTATTAATACTAAAAATAATTCCTTAAAATTATTTAATCACCCCAAAAATTTGTTTTTTCAAAATTAATCTTCCTAATATAATTAAAACATTAAATCAACCAATAATTTCTTCTAAAAATATAATTTAGCCTAAAAATCACATTTGGCATAAACTCAAAATTATTTATAAAAATAGTATAAAAATCACAAAAATTATAATTTGAGTTTTAAAATTAATAACATTCACCAATAACTTCAATTATTGAAATTTTATAATTTTTCACAATAATTTTTCAAAATTAACATAAATACCAATTAAATACCAAAGATCCTAAATTCACAATTAACAAATAATGTTCTAAAATTCTTAAATAAAATTAATATACCAAGAACAATCAACTATAATTTCTCTAATCACTAATTACACAAAAAAAAAGAATAAAATCAAATAAATCAAATGACAAAAATCAAATAAAATTATGAAAAAATCAAATAATTTCCCAAAAATTCCTAAAAGAGCAAAATCAACCTCATTATACACTAACAACATCAGTTAACTAGACAACCTACCGAAACACTCAAGATCAAAGAAGGAAAGGAGGAGTCGGGTGAGTACCACTCACCACCAAGCTGCTGCGAAAACAGAGGGGAAAGGAGGGAGCTCACTGTCACCGGAGAAAGGGGGAGGATGGAGGCAGCACAGGCGAAGCAGAAAGAAAATGATAGGAGGAGGGACGAAGCTGGTAGGAGGGGCTGTCGCGTGCGCAGAGAACCAGAGCTGGGCTGCTGTGCTAGGAGAAGAAGATGTTGTCGTGCAAGGAAGAAGAAGACAGCAGCAGCAACACTCCTAGAAGACAGCAACAGCTCAGTGCACGGCGGTGATGGGGTTCTCAGGCAACAAGGGAAGGCGGCACAGTGAGGGGAAGAGTTGGCGTGGGTGGCAGACGGAGAAGGAGGGTGTTGGTGAGGGTTTCTTAGGCCAATGCATATATATATCTACATATATATGTATATCTATCTATATATATATATATATATATATATATACATAACCTACTAATATACATACACACATACCATATTATATTATAAACTATGAATATATAAATATATATATATATGCATGTACTAAATAATACATAAATTAGCCATGAAGTTAATATAGTTTAGATTAGTAATAATAATAATAACAATAATAATAATACATATAAAAATAATAATAAAAAAAATAAAATAAAATAAAATAATAACAAAGCTTTGGAAGTTACTTAAGTTAAATAAATAATAAATAAATATATATATATATATATATATATAGGGTATTACAGTCTCCCCTCCTTATATGAATTCGTCCCCGAATTCAAGAAAAGAAAGAAAAGAAGAATTACAAAGCTAAGAAGGGAAGAGATACGGGAAAGAAACTCGCATCTCGGCTTCAGTTTCCCAAGTGCAATCCTCAGTGGAATGGTTACTCCATAGCACCTTCACCATCGATATCTCCTTAGTCCGCAGCTATCAGATTTGGCGATCCACAATCGCCACTGGATACTCCTCATAAGTCAGATCGTTGCTAAGTTCTACGGTTTGAGGTTGCAACACTTGAGACGGATCAGGGACGTATTTTATCAGTATGGATACATGAAATACAGGAAGGATTCTCGACAGTTCTGGTGGTAACACTAGCCTATACACCACTTCACCTACTCTAGACCGAATCTCAAAAGGTCCAATGTATCTGGGAGCTAGCTTACCCTTCTTGCCAAATCTCATAACTCCTTTCATTGGAGACACCTTCAGGAACACCATGTCTCTAACCATGAAGGATACATAAGTTAAATAAATAATAAATATATATATATATATAGGGTATTACATTATCAGAGCCTTGTTTCTTTGAAACTACTGCAGTAAATTAAGTTTGATTATGTCTTCGATAAGATTTCCTTGATTTAGTTTTTTGCATAATCGTTAGGATGTCTTTTTTTATCTATTTTGTCTGAATCTCATTGGTTTTGTCTTTTCAAAATAAGGAGGCGAGCACATATTACTCCACCGATCGTTGAGGCCGAGGATGATAAATCCTTTCAAGATGAGGTTTTACCTCTAGAACCGCCAGCCAAGCGCAGAGGTAGAGGTAAAGGTAGACCTCGAGGAGTAGCAGGTCACCATAGGTAAGAGAGCTATAAGATGAGGAACTTGTAGAGCCAGAGTTTGAGGAAGCTATTATACCTCTAGTTGCACCACAAATGTAGCCTATTTATCGGCAGGGTACGTTTGACCCTGAGGCCACATTATTTTACGCTAGAGTTGGCAGGATGTCCTTTGATAGGATGTCAGACCCTCTAGATTTTTTGCACGCCATTGAGATGAGGACTCAGACCGCTCACATCAAGTATCAGCGGATTATGATCATCGAGTTGTCTGTTGAGGGACCAGCGCTGGATTGGTTTATTTAGGTCATCCAGCCGCATATGACTACACTCACCTGGGCTCAGTTTTGAGAGAGATTTATGAGGCATTTCTACCCTGAGCCACTGCGGATGAGCTACAAACTAAGATTAACTAGCATTTCCAAAGGTGACAAATCTGTAGAGGACTATACCAGAGAATTCCTCAAACTAGGTCAATATGCAAAGGATTTGTTGAGAGATTAGTACTTCACAGTTACGACGTACGTCACTAGACTGGGTTCTGCTTTTATTAGGATGCCTATTGCAAGCCTTACTCTTGAGTCAGTGATAGAGTTGGCCAAGGAAATAGAGCTCATATTGGTCAGGTAGGGAGTTATGCCTAATTATTATCAGTTGGGAGGTGTACAGTCAAAAGGATATCAGAGCACACCATTTTAGAGATTTCAGATTGGCTCTAGCAATCATCAGAGAGGATCTTATCAGCAGACCAGAGACCTCAATAGAGAATTCACAAGAGTAGTAGGCATGGCCGTAGAGGATTGTATAGACCCATTAGATTTGGTTCTAGTGATACCAGCAATAACAGTGGTCAGAGTTTAGGTTGTGGCAGCACAAGATCAGTAGCCAGTGATTGTCAGATGTTTGGGAGAGTCCATTAGGAACTGTGTTATATGACTTATGGAGCTTATTTTAGATGCGGACAGACGGGACATTTTGCTAAAGTGTGTCCTTATTCTAGTTATCAACAACCATTTTTGCAGCAGTCCATTGCCAGCTCAGCTCCAGCTCCTTATCAGTTATCTTTAGCTCAGTATCCAAGTACGATATAAATTATTGCCTAGCAGGGGCATGGCAGAGGTAGTAGAGGGGGTGCCAAGGGTGTTGGTCAGGATTCCACCAGCCAGTAGGGAGGTCGAGGTCAAGCCAAATTTTTTACCCTCACCCAACAGGATGCTTAGGCATCCAACGTCATTTTTGTAGGTATACTTCCAGTCTATTACTTAGATACTAGAATTTTGATTAATCTGGGTGCCACACATTCTTTCGTGTCCTTATTTTTGCTTCGAAGTCGTGTTGGTAAGCTTCGAGGATGGCTTTTCTTTTATCTGTTACTACTCCTTTAAGCGATTTATTAGACACCAATGTTGTTCTTTCTAGTTGTCCAGTGATTTGGGGGGCAAAGAATTACTAGTGGAATTGGTGTTGTTGGATGTGATGGAGTTCAATGTGATCTTTGGTATGGATTGTTTATCTTAGCACTATGCCGTTGTGGATTGTTAGAGTAAAGATGTAATCTTTAGAATTTCAGATGAAAAAGAGTTTAAGTTTGTGGGATAAGATTTGTGTACCTCAAAATCTCATCTCTAGTATCACAGCTAGGAAGATGTTGAGGAAAGGTTGTCAGGGATACTTGGCACTTGTCAGGGATACTTCAGTAGAGAAGTTATCTCTCACAGATGTTCCAGTTGCTTGTGAGTTTCTTAATATTTTCCTAAAGAGTTACCAGGTTTAAGACCTCACAGAGAGATCGAATTATGTATAGATATGGTCTCAGGTACAACTCTTATTTCGATGCCACCCTATAAAATGGCTCCTAAATAGTTGAAGGAGTTAAAGGAGCAGTTGTAAGACTTGCTAATTAAGGGTTTCATTAGACCCAGTATTTCTCCTTGGGGTGCACTAGTCCTATTTATGAAGAAGAAGGATGGTACACTGGGACTGTGCATAGATTACTGAGAGTTGAATAAGGTGACAATGAAGAACAAGTATCCTCTTTCGAGGATAGATGATTTGTTTGATCAACTTCAGAGAGCACAGTTCTTTTTTAAGGTTGAAATGAGGTCAGGTTATCATCAATTGCAAATCAGTGAAGCTGATATTCCTAAAATGATATTCCGCACTCAATATGGTCATTATGAGTTTCTGGTGATGTCATCCGGGTTGACTAATGCACCAACTGCTTTCATGGATCTGATGAACGGGGTATTCAGACCGTTTATAGTAGTCTTCATTGATGATATACTGGTGTATTCAAAGAGTATGGAGGAGCATGTATATCACTTGAGGACAGTACTGCAGACACTGAGAAAACATCAGTTTTAGGCTAAATTCTTGAAGTGTAGTTTCTGGTTGGAGAGTA
Source organism: Mallotus nudiflorus (assembly GCA_947683625.1). NCBI lineage: Eukaryota > Viridiplantae > Streptophyta > Magnoliopsida > Malpighiales > Euphorbiaceae > Mallotus > Mallotus nudiflorus. The sequence goes on along the minus strand of CANTUR010000079.1, from coordinate 1,883,612 downwards.
TTGCATTCCTTGGACACGTGGTGTCTAAAGATGGTATTCAGGTTAATCCATAAAAGGTGGAGACAGTGTTTAAGTGGCCCATATCGACATCAGTCACCGAGATTCAAAGTTTTCTAAGTTTGGTTGGGTATTATAGGAGATTTATGTAGGATTTCTCTAGAATTACAGCTCCTATGACTTTCCTAACTTAGAAGAATGTGAAGTTTGAATGGTTAAATTCTTATGAGAATAGTTTTTGGTTAATGAAGGAGAAGTTGACCACAGCTCTAGTTCTGGCTTTGCATAATGAAGAAGACAAGTACATTGTGTATTGTGATGCTTCTAGAGTCAGCCTAGGTTATGTGTTGATGCAAAATGGTAGGGTGATAGTTTATGCTTCAAGGAAATTAAAGAAGCATGAACAAAATTATCCTACCCATGACCTAGAGATGGCTGCAGTGATCTTTGCTTTTAAGATTTAGAGACATTATTTGTATGGGGTGACTTGTGAGATTTTTATAAATCACAAGAGCCTGAAATACATTTTTCAATAGAGAGATCTGAACTTAAGGTAGAGGAGATGGTTAGAACTCTTGAAGGATTATGACTGCGACATTCTTTATCATCCAGGCAAGGCTACTGTGATAGTAGATGCTTTGTGTAGGAAGTCCTTGGGTAGTCTTGCTCACATTAGTGTAGAGAGGAGACCTTTGATCCAAGAGTTGCATGACTTAGTGGATCAAGGTTTGATGATAAAGATTAATAGATCAAGTGGATTGCTAGCTTAGTTTAGAGTTTGATTAGTATTAAAAGATAGGATTAAGGCAGCTCAGGGTTAAGATCCTATTCTAGCAGAGCTTAAGAAGAATGTTCTTGCAGGGAAGTTCACTGATTTTACACTTAATGATGAAGGTGTTTTATGGATCAGTGGTAGATTATGCATTTATGATGTGGATAATTTGAGAGAGGAGATCCTTGAAGAAGCACATTCTACAGCTTACAGTGTACATCCAGGTGTTACTAAGATGTACCATAACATCAAAGATTTATACTGGTGGGATGGATTGAAGAAGGATGTAGCTGATTATGTTTTCAAGAGCTTGACGTGTTAGCAGGTGAAAACTGAGCATTAGAAGCCTTCTGGGAAGCTTCAGCCTCTTCCTATTCTGGAGTAAAAGTGGGAGAGGGTTGCTATGGATTTTATGGTTGGGTTACCTCTTTTGAAGGATTGATATGATTCCATATGGTTGATTATGGACAGGTTAACCAAATCAGCTCACTTTTTACCAGTTAAAGCCACTTATTTTGTAGTTAAGTTGGCTAAGCTGTATGTTAAGCATATTATGTCCCTTTATGGAGTACCTGTGTCCATCGTATCTAATAGAGCTTTAGTGTTTACCTCTCAATTTTGGCAGAAGTTGTAGGAAGCAATAGGCACCAGGCTTGATTTCAGTACTTCTTTTCACCCTCAAACAGATGGTTAATCTGAGAGGACAATCTAAACACTTAAGGATATGTCGTGGATATGTCTATTAGATCTTAGAGGTAACTGGGATGATCATTTGCCACTTGTAGAGTCTGCATATAATAATAACTACCATAGTAGTATTGAAATGACACAGTATGAGCTTTGTACAGAAGGAAGCGTAGATCCCCTCTGTATTAGGATGAGTTTAGAGAGAGAGTATTGACTAGACCTGAGATGATTCAGGATGCAGCTAAGAAGGTTGTTGTGATCAGAAGGAGATTAGAGACCACAACTAGTAGACAGAATAGCTATGCAGATCCAAGGCATAGAGATATAGAGTTTCAGGTTAGAGACTACGTGTTTTTGAAGGTGTCTCCGATGAAGGGTGTGATAAGATTTGGTAAGGGGAAATTAGCACGGAGATATATTGGACCGTTCGAGATTCTAGAGAGAGTGGGCACAGTTGCATATCGGTTAGCTTTGCCTTCAAATCTATCTCAAGTGCATCCAATGTTCCATATCTCGATGCTGAGGAAGTATATTTCAGACCCTTCGCACATGTTGTCGCATGAGAGTGTGGAAGTGAACAAAGACCTAATATACAAGGAGGAGCCAGTTGCGATAGTGGACTATCAAGTTCGTTAGTTGCATTTGAAGCAAATCCCAATGGTTAAGGTTTTATGGCAGAGCAACAATGTGAAGGAGCACACTTGCCTTTTTCCTTAATGAATTCTTATTGTATGTTCTTTTATTTGAAATTCAAGGAAGAATTTTTTTAAGGAAAATTATTAAAAATTATTTTAGGATATGCAGTGTTAATAATATTTTAAATTTTTATATATTATAATTATTTGGGTGTAATTTAATTTTATTATATATATGATTATTTATTCATTTATTAATATTATTATTGTTATTGTTGTGAATAGTATTTATATATATTATTTTAAATATTTTATTTGGTAGAGGAATTTATTTCGAAGTTATTATTATTATTATTTTATATATGTGTTAGTGTGATTTTATATATATATTAAAGTTAGTTAATATATATATATATATATATATATATATATATATATGAAAGAAGTCAGGATTTTTATAAAACATGACGTCAGGTCAATCCTGAGTTTTTGGTTTTATGGTCGAGTTGTGTCCTAGATCGTGTCTCTCTTTAGAATTTCTAAAAGTATAAATTAGGTATTTGATTCTAATATATGATTATATTTTTCTATAGTTGCGCCAAGACCGAGACCTATTGGACTAGGCCCGTCGAGTCTATCTAGAGGAGCGCAAAATTGTGAGTTATTATTTTATATATGCATTGCATGTAGAATTCATAAGTATAAGCATCCATATTTTCACAATGTATTTAAACATGATTTAATTACTAAATGATTATGTATATGTTGGTATACTTTTGGTATATTTTGGTATGTATGTGGCATATATATTTGAAATATTTTTAGTATATATTTGGTATATTTCTAGTATACAATTGGTATTATTTCAGTATATGTTTGGTATACGTTTAGTATATAAGTGGTATATTCTTTTAAAATGGATGTCATTATGTTTACACTATTCATTTTATTATTTTCAACATTTATACGATTTATTTAAAGGATATCAGTAGAATGTGCTACCTAGTGGGCTGCACTAAGACTGTGTACGTACTAGTGCGTTAGATTTTAGGATTGAGATTATGAAATCAATTGATGTGAAATTTGATTATTCGATTATTAATAATTATGGTGAAAGAGTAGTATGATTGTGGGAGCTCGGTTGACCTAGTGTCTCGGGGTCAATCACACTGATAATGAGACTGTGAGAACTTGATTGACTTAATGTCTCAGGGCCAGTCTACTGTCCAAAAATGGAAAAGAGAATTATTTTAGAATTAAGTAAGCCTATTGTCTAGTGAGAGTTATTGACTGAGGTTGCTTAATATTTTAGGATTCTATTTGATCCTTCACTTAAATAAACTTTTATTGCATTTATTATTATATAAATGTGGATTTTTGCATCTATGTGAAATGCGTGTATATGTATATTATTATACTGATGCTTGACTGTATATGACTTTAGGTTACATGTATATATATTATAATAATTCACTCAGTGAAGTTTGACTCTTCATAATATTTTTTTATAGGATCTTCTTTTTTTTTCAAACCTCCCCAATAGTACTATACGCTTATTTTTTTAGCCCCGGCTAGATTGTGTAAATTTTATATATGCACTCTTATTTGTATTCTAGAAACTATAGTAGTAGTGTTATTGTGATAGAAGTGTGTTGTATTGGTTTGAGATTTTGTATTCGAACATTGTATGAAATATTTTTATTAAAATATGATATATATAAGATTTACTTTTATATTAAATAAAGTTTTAATTCTGGCATATTTTTATATTATTATTGCATGTGTTTTTATTTTTAAGCCTTGCTACAGATTCTGAAGTCGAAAGAATTCTCATTCCCTAGTGCCGGTCATAACTCCTTGGTTTGGGTCATGACAAAGATGGTATCAAAGCCTAGGTTATTAGTATTGTGGACCTAGGTTATCAGAGTCTTATTTTCTTTGAAACTACTGTAGTAAATAAGGTTCGATTACGTTTTTTATAAGTTTTCCTTGATTTATATTTTCACATAATCGTTAGGGTGTCTGTTTGTTGTCTATTTTAACTGAATCTCATTGGATTTATCTTTTTAGAATGAGGAGGAGAGCGCGTGTCGCTCCACCGGTCTTTGAGGTCGAGGATATTGAGTCCTTTCAAGATGAGGTTTTACCTCTAGAGCCATTAGCCAGGCACAAAAGTGGAGGTAGCGGTAGACCTCGAGGAGTTGTAGGTCACCGTAGGCAGAGAGAGCTACAAGAAGAGGAACTTGTAGAGCCAGAGTTTGAGGAAGCTATTATACCTCTAGTTGCACTACAGATGCAGGCTGTTTATCAACAGGGTATGTCTAACCCTGAGGCCGCATTGTTTTACACTAGATTTGGCAAGATATCCTTCGACGGGACGTCAAAACCTTTAGATTTTTTACATGCCATTGAGACGAGGACTCGAACCGCTCATACCGAGTGTCAACGGTTATGATCATCGAGTTATCTGTTAAGGGACCAGCCTTAGATTGGTTCATTTAGGTCATCTAGTTGTATATAACTACACTCACCTGGGCTCAGTTTCAAGAGAGATTCATGAGGCATTTATGCCCTAAGCCACTGCAGATGAGCTATAGACTTAGATTGGCCAGCATTTCCAGAGGTGATAGATCTGTAGAGGACTATACTAGAGAGTTCCTCAAACTGGTTAATAGGCAAAGGACCCGATGAGAGATTAGTACTTTGCAATTATGACGTACGTCACTGAACTGGGTTCTGCTTTTGCTAGGATGCCTACTGTAGGCTTTAATAGAGTTGGCCAAAGAGATAGAGCTCAGATTGGTCAGGCAGGGAGTTATGCTTGATTATTATCATATGGGAGGTTTACAGTCAGGAGGATATCAGAGCACACCTTTTCAGACATTTTGGATTGGCTTTAGCAGTCATTAGAGAGGATCTTATCAGTAGAGCTAGAGACCCCAACAGAGAGTTCATAGGAGTAATAGGCATGACCATGTAGGATTGCATAAACCTATAAGATTTGTTCTAGAGCTACCAGCAGTAGCAGTGGTCAAAGTTTAGGTTATGGCAGCATAGGATCAATAGCCAGTGCTTATCAGATGTGTGAGAGAATCCATCAGGGACTGTGCTATATAACTTTTGGAGCTTGTTTTAAATGCAGACAGATGGGACATTTTATCATTGTGTGTCTTTATTCCAGCTATCAACAGCTGTGTTTACAATAGTCCATTGCCAATTAAGCTCCAGCTCCTTATCAGTTGCCTCCAGCTCAGTATCCGGGTACGACACAGATTGTTGCCAAGCAGAAGCATGGCAGAGGTAGTAGAGAGGATGCCAAGGTTGTTGGTCAGGCTTCAACCAATTAGTAGGGGGGTCGAGGTTAGGCCAAATTTTACCCTCACCCAACAGGCCAACGCCGTTTTTGTAGGTATACTTATAGTCTGTTACTTGGATGCTAGAGTTTTGATTGATCCAGGTGCCACACATTCTTTCGTGTCCTTTATTTTTTCTTCAAAGTCATATTGGCAAGCTTCAAGGATGGCTTTTCCTTTATCTATCACCACTCCTCTAAGCAATTCATTAGACACCGATGTTGTTCTTTCTAATTGTCTGGTGTTTGTAAGGGGTAGAGAATTGCCAATGGAATTGGTGTTGTTGGATATAACGGAGTTCGATGTGATCCTTGGTATGGATTGGTTATCTTAGCACTATGTCATTGTGGATTGTCAGAGTAAAGAGGTGATTTTCAAAATTTTAGATGAAGAAGAGTTTAAGTTTGTGGATGATAAGAGTTCTACACCTTAAAATCTCATCCTCGCTATCACGGCTAGGAAGATGTTGGGGAAAAGTTATCAGGGATACTTGGTACTTGTCAAGGATACTTCAGTGGAGAAGTTATCTCTAACAGATGTTCTAGTTGCTTGTGAGTTTCTTAACATTTTTCCTGAGGAGTTACCAGGTTTACCACCTCACAAAGAGATTAAATTTTGTATAGATGTGGTCCCAGGTACAACTCCTATTTCGATGCCGCCCTACAAAATGGCTCCTACAGAGTTGAAGGAGTTAAAGGAGCAGATGCAAGACTTACTAGATAAGGGTTTTATTAGACCCAGTGTTTCTCTTTAGGGTGTACCAGTCTTGTTTGTGAAGAAGAATGATAGTACACTGAGACTATGCATAGATTATAGAGAGTTGAATAAGGTGATAATGAAGAAAAAATATCCTCTTTTGAGGATAGATGATTTTTTAATCAACTTCAAGGTGCATAGTTCTTTTCTATGGTTGACATGAGGTCGGGTTATCATCAATTACGAATCAGTAAAGCCGATGTTCTTAAAATGACATTCCACACTCGATATGGTCATTATGAGTTTTTTATGATGTCATTCGGGTTTACTAATGCATCAGCTACTTTCATAGATCTGATGAGCAAGGTATTCAAACCATTTATGGATCAGTTTATGGTAGTCTTCATTAATGATATACTGGTGTATTTGAAGAGTATGAAGGAGCATGTATATCACTTGAGGATAAAATTGTAGACACTGAGAGAACATCAGCTTCATTTTAAATTCTGAAAGTGTGATTTCTAGTTAGAGAGTGTTGCATTCCTTAGACACGTGGTGTCTAAAGATGGTATTCAGGTTGATCCACAAAAGGTAGAGGTAGTGTCTGAGTAGCCCAGACTAATATTAATCATTGAGATTTGAAGTTTTCTAGGTTTGGCTGGGTATTATAGGAGATTTGTGCAAGATTTCTCTAGAATTATAGCTCTTATGACTCACCTAACTTAAAAGAATGTGAAGTTTTTTTTTCAGATGCTTGTGAGAATAGTTTTCAGTTACTGAAGGAGAAGTTGACCACAACTTTAGTTTTAGCTTTACCTAATGGAGAAGACAAGTTCTCTGTGTATTATGATGCCTCCAGAGTCAGCCTAGGTTGTGTGTTAATGTATAATGGTAGGGTGATAGCTTATGCTTTGAGGCAAGAAGCATGAACAAAATTATCCTACTCACAACCTAAAGATGGCTGCAGTGATCTTTGCTCTCAAGATTTGGAGACATTATTTATACGGGGTGACTTATAAGATTTTCATAGATCATAAGAGCCTTATCAGTAGAACGTGCTACCTAGTGGGTTGCACTAGGACTATGTACGTACCAGTGCATTAGATTTTAGGGTTGAGATTATGAAATCATTTGATGTGAAATTTGATTATTCAATTATTGAGAATTATGGTGAGTGATGGGATTTCCATAAGTATACGAATTCATACAAGTAGTAATTAAATATCGATCCTACAGAGATTGCAGACTGACTACAGTGATACTAATTATGTTTGTTTGTTTAAACAACGAAAAAGGGTATTTTGAATTAAACTAAAAATTAAACTAAGACAAAACACAAAAAAAAATCACAATGAAATAACAATCACTTTAGAGAGCTAGGGATCTTATTACCAATTCAACCTTTATTTAAAATCAATTAATTGCTAAGCCATACCTAACCTTAATCCAATTTGAGGGTTTCTCAAGAATCATAGGCTTCCCTCCTAAGATAACCCTATGATTAACCAAGTAAATTGACGTTTTTAGATTTAAAGCTCTTGCCTACTAAGTGTTCGGTTAACCCAGTTTAAGCACCAACCCTTAATTAATATCAGTTACTTAAGTGTTTCTTAACTAAGAAAGCATCTAACTGGTTATTGTTTAAATCCAATACAACCTATCTCTCGATCAAGTTTTATTGTGTATATTCAATCAAAGGGTAATCAATCCTAAAAAGACATTAAGTTTAACAACAACCAAAGAATCTAGATTAATGGCTTAGGTTTAATTATGATTAGCCCATGGTTGAATTGCAACAAGAACCCTAACTAAGAATTTAGCTACTCATGTTAATTATAAGAGACAAAGAAAAAGAATAAAAGAAAATAGACATCATCATTAAATTAAAATTAAGAATGAATAAACACAATTGAATAGAAGAAACCCCCTGTTCAATAGGAAGCTTGATGTTCTTCAATTCTTATTCTTAAATCTCCAAACTAATATAAGCAAGAAAAATCCTTGTTTTTCAAAACTGGATTTTCAAAACTGCTCTCAAAAAATGTGTATAAAAAAAGTGATGAATAATAATCTCCCTTTTTTTTCTTGTTTCTGGTGGCTACCCCATTATTAAACCCTAATTATCAGCCCTAAGGTTACAACCATATGAAATCTCCATTGCCAGGTCGCACGGCCTTGTGCATTTTGTGCACAGCTGTGCACATCCCTTCTTCAGCATTATTGCATATTGACCTCCATTGCGTTTTGGGCTCACTTCAAGTGCTCACGGCTCCCATACAACCTTCCTCTAATGTTCTTTGACTTCCCTAAATACATAAAAATCAACCAACTAATACATAAAAATAAATAAACACACATGACATGCAGTAAGTACTCAACTAAATAAAACTGAATAAAAGAAACAAAAACTTAACTGAAATTGCATTTTTCCTAACACAAAGACTACTTAATGAAATGAATTTTTCACACTCATCAAATTCCCCCACACTTGAATATTTGCTTGTCCTCAAGTAAAACCTGAAAACATATATCTACCTAAAGAATCATACTCATTAACTAGCTTTTACTTGACTAACTACCATAATCTTCCTTTAATAAAAAGACTCAAAATTTAAAATAGCAACTGAGGTTAAGAATATATTATTACCGTGTGAAGAGCATACTTTTCTAGTGAATATATGAAAACAAACAATTGACACTCAAGAAAAATAGAAATAAGTAGGAATCGTGCCAACAATAAAGAGGTTAAAAAGTTAAGCAATCAATGTCTTCCTAATCTCAGCATCCCCCACCTTTCTTATGTTACTCGGTGTGGAAACCTCCAAAAAGGGTCCTTTGGATACTCTTACTCTTAAAGAGCATTGGAGTAGAAGGAGCACTTAAAAGATTTTTCTTTTCAATTTTAAGCTCCAAACGAGTGCGTTTTACGCTCCATCTCGCTTGTTGATTTTTTTTTTAACCACTCTAAAGCAGCCTCAAATTCCTAATTACAAATACTTTTCTCAAATATTAATCATCTAGATTCACTTGTTCAATAGAAAAGTAAGCATTATTGTTCATTAAAATTTAAAAATTCCTAACCATAAGTTGCTCTTTTAATTTAAAAATTTAAAACGATCCATTAAAGGAAGATTAAGGCATTTATTCAAGAAAACTAAGATTAATGAATAAGGCTCTAAAGGTATATATGTTGCAAAAATTCAAGTGTAAGAGTAAGGCATAAACACACAAAAGGGTAAAAAAAATATCAAAATAAAAAAAATAAAATAAAGCATATAGACTCTTAAAGTAAAATAAATACACAAGCATACAGTCATGAAAAGTAAATAAATAAAAGAAAATTAAAGAACAGTATACTCCCTTTATTCCGATGAAACTAAAGAAGGAATATATGGTGTGACCATAATGCACTTTGCAACTTCATTTATAGCTTTAGATCTTTTGCTTTGAGGAAGGATGTGAAAGATTTCATCAATTTGAAGTTGTAACCTTTCAGCTCTGGATTCACATCGCCTCTCGAACTTCTCTATCTGGTTGGATAAATCCATAACCATATTCCCAATCCTATTGTCAGAGATATCCATCTGCTCTTTGATTTTTTCCATGATACCATCACTCCATTTTTTGGTGCTCCCTCACTTCCTTGAATTAGCTTCACTCCCATTATCTCCTTTTTCAGTTGCATTAGGGGGTAAAGGTATTTCACCATGTTGCATTGCTATTTGGCGGATTATGTAGAATCTTTTACCCGTTACATCATGAAACTCATTGAATTTGGTGATATATAAAGGAAACAAAATCAACACTCTAATAAAATAAAAATTGCTCACCCATTAATTCAAGAAGTTTAGCTCACTTAGGGAACTAAAATAAACTAAACTCCCAATGGAATAAAGAAACAACATAAAAATAAATAAAATCATAACTAACAAGCTCGCAAAATAAAAAGAAATTTTTAATTCCTCCCCCACACTTAAAATGTGCAATGTCCTCATTGCAATGTTTAGAACAGGAAAAATTTAAGGAATTTGACTATTCTTATGCATCAGGTCGCATGGCCGTGTGCAAAATGCACACGGCCGTGCTACCTGTTAGCACAGATAGAATTTTTTTTTTTTTTACATCATATTGGTAGGACAAGCCTCACATATTTATTGCATAATTGGGGAATTGTGGAGTGTTAGGAAGTGGAAAAATCCACTTAAAAAAAATTGTGTCTTTTTTTTTAAAAAAAAATGGGTCTATCTCATCGCACGGCCATGCATGAAATGCGCACAGCCGTGTGTTGAGTTTTGGCGTCATAAGGTGCACGGCCATGTGCATTTTAAGCACGGCCGTGTGACCTGATTATCCAAAAGTGGCGACGTAAGGCACACGGCCATGTGCATTTTTAGCACGGTCGTGCTACCTGTACATGCATACTTCATTAAATTCACTGAATTAAAAATTCAACACACATAGATAAGAAATACATCAAAAATTTAAATTACAAGTCACTCGAAACAACATTCCACTAAACATTTAACTCACAAGACCTCTTCTAGAGCTCCAACCTTTCTCTCATTCCCTGAAATGCACAAGAAACAATCATAAAAAAAATAGAATAAACTTGCAAAAACATAAAAGAAGTAACCAAACAATAAAAACAAAAAAATAATAAAAATAAAAATAGAAACACAAATAAAAATAGTCTTGGTTGAGCCCCCAAGAAGTGCTCTTTTAATGGTCCATGAGCTAGACATCAAATTGATCATCCAGTTGATTCCTTCAAGTATGAAACTTGATGGAACTCCTTAAATGTGCTTCCATGGTATAGCTTTAACCTTTGCCCATTCACTTTGAATGTGTCTCCTCTTGTATTGCTCAATTCCACAGCTCCATGTGGAAATGAATGAGTTACTGTATACGGTCCCATCCATCTACTTTTTAATTTTCCAGGAAAAAATTTGAGCCGTGAGTTGAACAATAAAACTTGATCACCTTCCTTAAACTCCTTGATTCTTACTTTTGCATTATGCCATCTCTTAGTACGTTCTTTATAAATCCTTGAATTTTCATAAGTAGCTTCCCTTATCTCTTCAAGTTCATTCAACTGTAACATTCTCTCTCAGCTGCCTTCCTGAAGTAAAAATTCAAGGCTTTCACTACCCAGTAGGCCTTGTGTTCAAGCTCAACGGGAAGATGACATGCTTTTCCATAAACCACCCTGAAGGGAGACATCCCAAGAGGTGTTTTGTAATTTGTTCTATATGCCCACAAAGCATCATCAAGCTTCCTTGCCCATTCTTTCCTTGACTTACTTACTGTTCTCTCCAAAAAAATTTTCAACTCCCTATTACTCACCTCAACTTGGCCACTGGTTTGCAGGTGAAAAGGTGTAGCTACCCTGTGCTTCACATTATAGTAAGCTAATAAAGCTTCCATATTTCTATTGCAAAAGTGTGTTCCCCCATCACTTATGATGACTCGAGGCATTCCAAATCGAGAGAATAGCTTCTTTAAGAACTTACAAATAACCCTTGCATCATTGACTGCGCATGCTTGAGCTTCCACCCACTTGGAAACATAATCCACACAAATAAGAATATACTTATTACCATCTGATGCTGAAAAAGGTCCCATGAAATCAATGCCCCAAATATAAAAAATTTCCACCTCTAGAATTCCAGATTGGAGCATTTCATCCCTCTTTGAAATGTTTTCACTCCTTTGGCATGTGTCACAATGCATTACAAAATCTCTAGCATTTTGAAAAATTATCGGCCAATTGAACCTTGTTTCAATAACCTTAGCAGTTGTTCGTTGTGGTCCATAATGTCCACCATTAACCCTCCCATAATAGTGTTATAAGATGTCTCCTGCTTCCTCATTTGTTACACATCTCCTCACTATGCCATTGTTGCATAGTTTCCACAAGAATGGCTCATCCTAAATATAGAACTTAGCATCACAAATCAACTTTTTCTTTTACTGAGGAGTGAACTCTTTTGGAATTTCACCTACTGATAAAAAATTTGCTATATCAGCAAACCAAGGAGCACTAATAAATCCTATAAAAAAAAGCATTTCGTCAGGGAACATCTCCTTGATAGGCTATTGCTTATCACTTTCCTTTTGTTCCAACTCCAACCTTGAAAGATGATCAGCTACTACATTTTCAGCTTATTTCTTATCTCTGATCTCAATATCAAACTCTTGCAGAAGTACCCATCTCATGAGCCTTGGTTTTGAATCCTTTTTGTTCATTAAATATTTCAATGTTGCATGATCTGTGTATACAATTGCCTTAGATCCAAGGAGGTAAGATTTGAACTTGTCAAAAGCAAATATAATAGCCAGCATCTCCTTTTCTATAATAGCATAATTCAATTGAGTATCTGTTAATGTTTGGCTCACATAATAGATCACATGCAACCTATTCTCCTTTCTTTAGCCAAGAACGACTCCTATTGCATGATCACTGGCGTCACACATCAGCTCGAATGGTAGACTCCAATCTGGTGCCACCACTATAGGAGCAAAAACAAGTGCTTGTTTCAACCTGTCAAGAGCCAATTTGCAATCATCAGTAAAATCAAAAGGTGAATCTTTTTCAAGTAACTTACAAAGGGGTTTTGAGATTTTTGAGAAATCCTTGATAAATTGCCTATAGAAGTATGCATGATTAAGAAAACTCCTAACTCCTTTAACATTTATGGGGTACTACAACTTCTCAATTGCCTCCACCTTTGCTTTATCAACCTAAATGCCTTGAGCTGAAATCTTGTGTCCAAGTACAATACCTTCGTCTACCATGAAATGGCACTTTTCCCAATTCAGCACCAAATTTGTTTCCTCACAACACGCTAGAACTTACTCCAAATTGCTCAGACATCTTTCAAATGAGTTTTCATAGACAGAAAAATCATCCATGATCTCCTCCACTAAATCTGTAAACATAGCCATTATACATCTCTGAAAAGTTGCAGGAGTATTACATAACCCAAATGGCATCCTTCTGTATGCAAATGTGCCATAAGGACATGTAAAGGTGGTCTTTTCTTGATCTTTTAGAGCTATTGCAATTTGATTATAGCCTGAGTAACCATCCAAGAAACAGTAAAAAGCATGTCTTGTTATCCTCTCTAACATTTGATCAATAAAGGGTAATGGGAAATGGTCTTTCCTTGTGGATGAATTCAGTTTCCTGTAATCAATGCACACTCTCCATCCATTCACAACTCTTGTAAGAACAAACTCTCCTTCCATATTTTGCACAATTGTTATTCCCCCCTTCTTTGGCACACACTGAATTGGGCTAACCCAAGAACTGTCAGAGATTGGATAAATAATTCCTGCATCAAATAGTTTGACCACTTCTTTCTTCACCACCTCTTGCATGTTCAGGTTGAGCCTCCTCTGTCTTTCAATGGTTAGCTTGTGTCCATCCTCCATCAAAATCTTATGCATGCAATAAGAGGGACTTATTCCTCTTATATCCAAAATCTGCCAACCGATTGCCTTTATTTTTCTCTTCAACATGTTCACCAATAAATCCTCTTGCTCCTTCCTAAGTTTAGAAGATATAATCACAAGTAAAGTTTGGTCATCACTAAGAAAAGTGTACTTAAATATTGAGGTAACGACTTCAAGTCTAGTTTTGGTGGTTTTATGATTGAGGGTGGTGTGGGTTCAGTGTTTGGTAGTTGTATGTGTGGTTAGTGCGGGTATTTGAGAGTCACTTCTTCTTGAGAAGATTGTACCTGTAAGCACTTCTCAATATTCTCAACTTCTAAAGACTGTGCCAACCTCCGTCATTGGACTTCATTCACACATTCATCAATGACTTCAACTCACATGCAAAAATCTTTGTCATAGGGATATTTCATAGTTTCATAGATATTAAACTTACAGTTCTCATCCCCCACTCTTAATATGAGAGCTCCATCATAGACGTCAATTATTGCTCTAGCAGTGTAAAGGAATGGCATACCAAGGATTAGTGGAACCTCCTCATCTTCTTCAAAGTCAAGGACTACAAAATCCACTGGAAAAATAAATTTTCCAGCCCTTACTAACACATCCTCCACTATCCCTTCTGGTTCCTTCACTGTCCTATCTGCAAGTTGTAATTGAATGCTTGTAGGTTTTGCTTCTTCTAATCCCAATTTCCTATAAATAGACTGTCACAACTCAAAACAGGGGCCATGATCGACGCTAGGGAACGGGAATTCTTTCGAATCTGGAACTCGTAGCAAGCCTAAAAAAATAAATAAAACATGCAATAACAATAATAACAAAACATTTAAGTAAAATATTATGCAGCGGAATAAAATCATAAATATAAAAATAATAATCCACCACGGGATTTAAATCAAATCCATATCTCATATATATAAATAAATCTGTTAATACAAGTTTCAATTCAAATATTCAAAGTACATAACTCACACAAATATAAGACATAAAACCCATAATTTATCTACAACTACTGTAGTGTCTAGATTATAAAATAAAACTCAAGACTCAGATAAGCAGTTTACATAAAGAAGCCGGGGCGGAAGAAATCCGGCATACAGGCCTGCTACTAAGGTCTGAGGAAGAAGACTCTCTTAAAAAATTGTCAAACCTCACTGAGTGAATTACTACAATATATATACATGCATACTATATGACAATGCATACAGTCAATAATATATATATAATATGTATGTATACAAGCAATTACACACAGATGCAATAAAATCATTTTATACATTTATTGAAAATCACTGTTTATGAAGGATCGAATAGAACCCTAGAATATCGCAACCTCGAAAACAATGTTAGACAATACTCTAGACATACAGGCTCACTTATTCCAATATATTCACTTGTTCCATTTGGACAGTAGACTGGCCCCGAGACACTAAGTCAACCGAGCTCCAGCAGTCTGACTGTCAGTGTGATTGGCCCCGAGACACTTGATCAACCGAGCTCCAACAATCACACCTCCAAACCATATCTCACACATCAAATAATCATATCCAATCAATATCCTCGAACAAGTTAGTAATATAGCCTAAATGCTATAAGCATACCCGTACGTACTCGGTCCTAGTGCTGCCCACTAGGTAGCATGTTCTATTGATGTCCTTCATTAAAACATAAAACATACATTCATAAAGATAAATGATGCATGAATTTAAATAAAATAGCAACATAAACCATATATATATCAGAAATATACCAAAAATAAATCAGGTATATTTCGAGTATATATACATCAAAGAAATCCAGATAGATTACAAAATAAACTAGAAATATATTCGAAAACATTTTAAACCTAATTTATTAGTAAAATATGCATATAATTTAAAATATACCAAAAATAAACTAAAGATAAACCAAAATAAACTAAAAATAAACTTAAATACTAATTGAATTATTTATGCATATTTAATCCAAATAAAACATACATTTCTAAAATCATGCATCCTAAAGCATATATATATATATAAAATAGTAACTCACACTTAGTGTGCTCCTCGAGATGGGTCCGATGGGCCTGGTCCACTAGGCCTCGGTCTCGGCGCAACTAAACAAACAATAAATAACAGACATCAGAATAAACCTAACAGAAAATCCTAGAAACTCGATCTAGAATATTAGACATAGAATCAGAATTAAGGTTTGACCGGGACATCACATTTTACAAGAATTCTACCAAAAATTCGGCAGAACCTCCCCTATAAAATGGACATCTCTCTACTCAAAGAGTAGAGCCGGCCCTGCAAAGAAACACACTTCAAAAAATAGACACAGAATCATAATCACAACCCCTCGGTCGGACTCCAAACTATAGTTTACCGACCGGGGTCCACAATCACAGAATATTACAGAAATACCGAAAATATCTTTATATCATAGAAATACATTTTATAAGTAGAAATTACATAATTAGCCCTAAAACACATTAAAAACCAATAAAAACTCATTTATTTAGAAAAATCATATATTATATATATAAATTTGTAAATAATTCATGAAAAATAGTTTTAATTAATTAAAAATACTAATAATTTGTAGAAATGATTTTTATACCTTAAATAGCTATTAAAACCAATTTAATTACATTTTTAGTCAATTTAGGATAAAAATTACTAAAATGCCCCCTATATATATAAATATACTAAAATTAATCCAAAAATTCACCAAAAATAATATAATTGCACAAAATTAATTTTATCAATAATATCAATAATTAAACTCAATTAGCTAATTAATTTCAATTAAAAAACACAATTAACCTAATTTTCCAAAATTACATAAACCTAAACAAATTCAAAATAAATACATATAAATTCATAAAAATTCCAAATAAATTTCTATAATTCATTTCAACACCTATATTTATCATAAAACATAATTTCATAATTTAATTAATTAATTTTCGAAAATTAGAAAATAATATAAAATATTCAAAAATACCCAAAAATAAAAATAAACTCCAAAAATTCTATAAAAATTCACACATGAAGATTAAGCTACTAGGATCAATATTTGTTAAGGTATTTTTCATGAATCAATCAATTCAAAGTTCAAAAAAATCAAGAACCCTAAAATGGTCCGAATTACCAAAATCGAAACCTAAGCAAATCAAGACCATTTTAAGTGAAACAAAGCTTGGAATTACACTCATCGGAGCTCAAGAAAAATAAAGAGACTGGCGTGTCGAAAATGGTGGCCGAAAACCTCACGAACGATGGTGAGAAGAGTCCATTTCCCGACGCAGGAAATGGACTCTACTGGCGGCGGAACAGCTGGAGGAAGGAGGTGGCACGCCAGGAGGCACACCGACAGTGAGAAAACGGGATGGCAGGCGGCGGAACGGCGATGGAAGTGATCGGGAGGGAGAAGAGGGGGAGAATGGCAAAACCGTAAATTAATCAAACTTTATATTTTTGTTTAATATTAAATGTATATGTATATATATATACTTTTACACTATATATTAAAATAATATAAACTCACACACATTAATTATACACCACACACATATAATTTAATATATTAAATAATTTATACACTAAAAACAATTAACTATATAATATTAAAACTAATTGATAAATAATAAAATAAAATAAATATTAGGGAAATTAATTAAACCTTAGTTAAATAAATAAATACACAAATATACATTATTTAGTACTTTTAAAAATATATATAAGTTCTTGCAAATGGGGAAATCTATTTAAAATAATTAATAATAAATAATTTACGTATCAATTTTTTCAAAAATGCAAATCCCAAGAAAATTTTACGTAAAGTACTTAAAATAATATAAAACAATTAAAAATCGATTTTTAATTAAATAGCAACTCATGAAATATCATAAATATATACAAAAATTATTAACACTGCATATCCCGATGCAGTATTAAAATATTTAAAAACACGGGATATTACATAGACAAAGGCATAAGATTAATTGAAGTTCTAAAATCACATAAAGCTCTTTGAAAATTTAAATTTCCCACAAAACAAGGAATAGTGAGACTCCCTGGATGCTTCCTTTTTAAAGGAAGTTTCTTGATATGATAGTGCTACACTCTTTTGTGAGTGTGATGGTCTCACATTCTTGCAGCTTCTTTTTGTTGGAAATCAGTTCCTTGAGAAATTTAGCATACTTGGGCATTTACGAAAGACATTCCACCAAAGGCATGTTGATGTGGAGTGCTTTAAACCTCTCTAAAAATTTAGCAAATTACTGATCATGCTCCTGTTTCTTCAATCTTTGAGGGTATGGAGCTAGAGGCTTGTAAGGTTTCACTAGTGGTGGTGTAGGTTTCTCTACTACTCGTTCCTTATTGTTGTTATCACCTTGCAGCTTCTCCTCTATTTACACTTCAACCCATTCATCCTCTTGCTCTTTCTCCTCTTCCTTCTTCTTTTCCTGCTCATATTCTATTGTTGCTTTTGGGATTTGGATCTCTGTTCCACTTCTCAAGGTGATAGCCTTCAACTGTTCTTTTGGATTCTTCTAAGTGTTGCTTGGCAAAGAACCTTGATTCCTCATTGACAAATAATTTGCCAACTGCCCCATTTGCACCTCTAAATTATGAATAAATGAAGAGTGATTCTTCAACATCAGTTGAGTGTTTTGATACATTTGCTCAAATCTGCCTTCCAACCTCTTTGTAGCTTCATCTTGTTGATTCATTTTTTTGGACATCACATCCATGAACTTCTCCAACTTGCTCTCTAGAGAACTCCCAAAGATGAATTTTTTTCTTGATGGTAATTTGGTTGATGGTGTTGCACATTATGCCCTACAAAACCAGGTGGTGCTTGTGGCCTCCACTAGTTGTTCCCTTGATTACTCTAAGGGAAATTAGGATAATTTCTCCAACTTGAATTATAGGTGTTGCCATGCACTTGGTTCTGCTGTCCTTTAAAGTTGTTCACAAAGTTTACATTCTCCATGGACAACCTTTGCATCATCTGACACTCTATAGTTGGATGACTACCCTGACATAATTCACAAGAGGAAGACAGGTTAGATATGGCATTGATATTCATTTTATCCATTCTTTTAGATAAAGCATCCATCTTTGCATTTAACATCATCAAACTATCAACTTCAATTGCTCCCCCTCTCTTTGGAATAGCTCTCTCACTGGACCAGAGGCTTTGGGTATTAGCCATTTCTTCAAAAAGCTCCAAGGCATCTTCTGGTGTCTTAGACATGATAGTTCCTCCTGCTGATGCATCTATGTTTGCTCTCACTGCGGGATTGACACCCTTGTAAAAAGATTATACCAAATCCCATGAAGGAATCAGCTGTGGTGGACATTGTCACTGAAGATCTTTAAATCTATCCTAACACTCATAAAAACTTTCATCATCTCTTTGATAGAAAGAGTTGATTTCATTTCTAATTTTGAGTACTTTAGCTGGTGGAAAGTACTTATTGAAAAAGGCTATATAAAGCTCCTGCCATGTGTTTATGGAGTTAGGTGCCAAGCTAGTGAACCATCTTTTTACTCTATCCATCAATGAAAATGGAAAAAGGATGAGTCTGATTGCTTCTAGTTGTACTCCATTCATCTTGAAGGTTGAACAATACTCCAAAAATCTTGTCATATGGACCAATTGGATCCTCATATGGTAAGCCACTAAACTGTGAGTTTTTAATCATTTGGACCATGGCGGGTTTGATTTCAAAATTGTTTGCAGCAATCGCCGGCCTCACAATCGGAGTTTGGTCACCTTGGACATTGGGACTCACAAAGTCCCTTATAGTTCTGTGGGGCAACCTGCCCATTTTGGCCATCTTGCCCATTGTGTGCTTCCCTACCCCCCAGAGGCGGGTTTCTTTCATCTTCCCCTCGTTCATCCTATCTCTATTCTATCTTTTCTTTCTGCAAATAGTTTTCTCAATCTCTAAATCAAGTGGTATTAATTGGACTCCTTGTCAGCTTGCGCCACGCGTTATGTGCATGCAACAACAAGAGTTCCTGTAAAACAAAAATAAAAGTAAAAAAATAACGTTTAAATCAAATAACACAAAATTCTTAACAATATCAATTTGGCACTACCCGGCAACGGTGCCAAAAACTTGATAGGATTTTTGCAAGTATACGGATTTGTACAAGTAGTAATTAAATATCGATCCCACAGAGATTGTAGATTGACTACAATGATACTAATTATGTTTGTTTGTTTAAACAACGAAAAAGGGTATTTTGAATTAAACTAAAAATTAAACTAAGACAAAACACAAAAAAAAATCACAATGAAATAACAATCACTTTAGAGAGCTAGGGTTCTTATTACCAATTCAACCTTTATTTAAAATCAATTAACTGTTAAGCCATATCTAACCTTAATCTAATTTGAGGGTTTCTCAAGAATCATAGGCTTTCCTCCTAAGATAACCCTATGATTAACCAAGTAAATTGACATTCTTAGATTTAAAGCTCTCGCCTACTAAGTGTTCGGTTAACCCAGTTTAAGCACCAACCCTTAATCAATATTAGTTGCTTAAGTGTTTCTCAACTAAGAAACCATCTAATAGGTTATTATTTAAATCCAATACAACCTATCTCTCGTTCAAGTTTTATTATGTATATTCAATCAAAGGGTGATCAATCCTAAGAAGACATTAAGTTCAACAACAACCAAAGGATCTAGATTAATGGCTTAGGTTTAATTGTGATTAGCCCACAATTGAATTGCAACAAGAACCCTAACTAAGAATTTAGCTACTCATGTTAATTATAAGAGACAAAGAAAAAAATAAAAGAAAATAGACATCATCATTAAATTAAAATTAAGAATGAATAAACACAATTGAATAGAAAAAACCCCCTATTCAATAGGAAGCTTGATGTTCTTTAATTCTTATTCTCAAATCTCCAAACTAACATAAGCAAGAAAAATCCTTGTTTTTCAAAACTAGATTTTCAAAATTGCTCTCAAAAAATGTGTATAACAAAAGTGATGAATAATAATCTCCCTTTTTTCTCTTATTTATGGTGGCTACCCCCTTATAAAACCCTAATTATCAGCCCTAGGGTTACAACCATGCAAAATCTCCATCTTGTCCTTTATGAGTCAGCAATTAAATTCGACTTCAAATTTTCCAATCACCAGGTCGCACGGCTGTGTGCATTTTGCGCATGGCCGTGCATATCCCTTCTTTAGCATTATTGTATATTGACCTCCATTGCATTTTGGGCTCACTTCAAGTGCTCATGGCTCCCATATAACCTTCCTCTACTGTTCTTTGACTTCCCTAAACACATAAAAATCAACCAAAAATAAACCAACTAATACATAAAAATAAATAAACACACATGACATGCAGTAAGTACTCAACTAAATAAAAACTGAATAAAAGAAACACAAACTTAACTGAAATTGCATTTTTCCTAACACAAAGACTACTTAATGAAATGCATTTTTCACACTCATCAGTGAGAGAGTAGTATGATTGCAGCAGCTCGGTTGACCTAGTGTCTTGGAGCTAATCACATTGACAATAAGATTGTGGGAGCTCAGTTGACTTAGCGTCTCGGGGCCAGTCTACTGTCCAAAAATCGAAAAGAGAATTATTTTGGAATTAAGTAAGCTTGTTGGCTAATGAGATTTATTGACTGAGGTTGTGTAATATTTTAGGGTTCTATTTGATCTTTCACTTAAATAAATTTTTTCTGCATTTATTATTATATAAACATGGATTTTAGCATCTGTGTGAAATGCGTCTATTATTTTAGCATCTATGTATATTATTATACTGATGCTTGACTGTATATGACTTTAGGTTGCATGTATATATATTATAATAATTCACTCAGCGAGGTTTGACTCCCCTTAATATTTTTTTATAGGATCTTCTTCTTCTTTAAACCTCCCCAGTAGTACTATGCGTCGATCTTTTTTAGCCTCAGTTAGATTATGTAAATTTTATATCTGAACACTTGTTTGTATTTTAGAAACTACGGTAGTAGTGTTATTGTGATAGAAGTATGTTGTATTGGTTTGAGATTTTGTATTCGAATATTGTATGAAATATTTTTATTATGATATGATATACAAGATTTGCTTTTACATTAAATAAAGTTTTAATTCTGATGTATTTTTATATTATTATTAAATGTATTTTTATTTTTAAGGCTTACTACGGGTTCTAGATTCTAAAGAATTTCCATTCCCTAGCGCCGATTATGACTCCCCAATTTGGGTCATGACAAGAAGTGCAAGAAAAAAGGAATCATACAAGAAGCAATATTCAATTTAAACAAAATTTCCACAGTTTGGGTAGTAGGAAAGTCAACATCTTCCTATTTATGCTATGTAAAATTTAGGCACAAGGCATACCAATACGTGTTCTTGGTGATTGCAGTGGTTTTACTATTGTTGGGTAAGTCCTTAAAAGTAAACATAATTCTCGATGATCAAAATGATTAAGACCATGAAACTTTTTGTGTTATTCATGATTGCAAATTACACATACAATAATATGTGAATGAACTCTTATGATTTTTAACACAATAAGTATTTCACAACTAAAATCAAATTAATTAGTCCCAGGTATGTTTCTAAAATTTAAATTCTAAATTGGTTATGATGAAGAAATTGTACAAATTCTTGAAACCTTGCAATACTAGGATAATCTCCTCATTTTAGCTTTGCCATTGATGAAATAAAAATAATTTTGATATTGCAAATGAAGTTTGTTAAGGGAAGATCTAGAGTTGTCAAAGTCCCAAAGTATATGTATTTTAAAAATACTATGATAACAGCAATAGTATAGGAATTATAATATTATTATTATAATATTTATATAAATGTGGGGTTTAGTAACTCACATTTACAAAGTTACTGAACCCATACAAGGGATGATATTTTTTCTTTTTTCTCTCCCATTTTTGCACAAATTCCCACGAGTTCACAATTTGTGTTAAAAAATGCGCAACAATGCAAGATATGTGCATTTAATAATATCAATAAGATTTATGAGTTTGAAATACTAGAATGTGTATTTAGGATAGCGAATATACAATTGAAGTCTTAGATAACATGTTTAAAATAATTTTTGCACAAATTCACATGAGATCACAATTTGCATTAAAAAAAAGCGCAACATGTTAAAAAAAAGGAAAAAAAAGCAAACATTTGTTATGAAATTTAATTAAAAAAGTAATGGTTCAGAAACATTATCCCCAATAATTAATGCCTTTGCTAATAGAACTTACGGTACAATTTGTTCATTTAAACATATTATCCAAAACTCTAATTGCTAATTCACGATCCTAAATACATATGCTACCATTCCAAAATCATAAATCCTGTTGACATTATCAAATGGACATTTTGTACATCATTGCCCATCTTTGAACGTAAAACGTGAACTCGTGCTAATTTGTGCCCAAAAAGTTACAAATATGTTCCAAGGCTCCAATTGCATATTCACAATCCTAAATATATATTCTAGCATTCCAAACTCATAAATCATTTTGACTTTATCAAATGCACAAATTGTACATAATTGTGCATTTTTTAACACAAAACGTGAACTCGTGTAAATTTATACGTAAAAGGTTACAAACATATTATCCAAGGCTTCAATTGCATATTCACAATCCTAAATACATATTCTAGCATTTCAAACTCAAAAAACTTGTTGACATTATTAAACGCACAAATTCTACATTGTTTTGCATCTTTTGAGTCATATGTATTTAGGATCATGAATATGTAATTGAAGCCTTGAATAACATGTTTGTAACCTTTTGCGCATAAATTTTCACGAGTTCAAATTTTACATTTAAAGATGCGGAACAATGTACAAGTTGTGCATTTTTATAATGTCAAAAAATTTTATGGGTTTGGAATGCTATAATATGTATTTAGGATCATGAATAAGCAATTGAAGCCTTGGATAACATGTTTGTAACCTTTTGCGCATAAATTTAAATGAATTCACATTTTGCACTCAAAGATGCGCAACAATGTCCGATTTGTGCATTTAATAATATCAACAAGATATATATGTTTGGAATTCTAGAATATATATTTAGGATTGTCAATATTCAATTAGAGTTGGATAACATGTTTGTAACCTTTTACACATAAATTTGCAAGAGTTTATGTTTTGTGTTCATAATTATAATGCTTGAAAAGTAATTTCTAGTATACATACATGCATAAGTATTAGGTCTAACTACTAATTTCCAATTATTTCATATTATGAAGTTATGATCTACAATAATATAAATATATGTATTAATAATTTAGTGAATTTTGATTTATGAACTTAAAATGTTGTTGAAGTGAGAATAAGTGATGCGAACTGATGGAATAATTGTTGGTGATATAGGTATGGTTTTATCTAGATCTAGGGTTTTATCCCTATTTTGCTCTCTTTTTGTGGAAATTTCTCTCTCTTCATAAGAGTTTTCTAGATATGCAAGGAAGATTTAGTTTTTGTGTACCTATTGAAGAAGTGAAAGAAGAAGACATGATCTTTGTGAAGAACCTTGATTTGACTTATTCAATATTCAAGGTTTTTGCCACCCCCATTATTGCCCCGAGAATGTTGGAGTTTTATTTTGGTTTACCATCCGAAATTCAAATTTCTCTATATTAAAAGTTAGCTTTTTATTTGCCAAAACACATATCCTCAAATTGCGACACCATTGTATCAGCATACTTATGACTATTTTTATTTTCTTTTTGTTGTTATCTTTTTCTTCTTTTTCTTCTTCTTTTCTTTTTGCTTTATATTTTAAGAGCAAAATTAGTTAGTTTTATTGGTACATGTAAAATGTTACTCCCTTCCTTGTATATTAAATTTTAATTAATGAAATATTTTCTTTTGGCAAAAAAAATATATATATATATGTGTCGGTATGGTTTTATCATAATGAAAGTGGTCCTATACTATTATTACTTAGGGCTTTGCATCTAGATTAAGAACAAATATCGTAATGATTCATACCTAAAAGGAAATATAATTCGTCCGTGCATGTCTTTATGCCAACAAAAGCCATCACACACATCTCAAGGAAGATATGTAAACTTTCCATTTTATTGTTAATTTCGAATTTCTGATGAAACAATAGATTTAATTTCAGTAAAATAAGGAAAAATAAGAACCCCAATTCTAAAAAAGCTTAATGACCAAAAAAAATTATGAACTTCCATCAAGTTTTCAATTCTATACCACGATTTTTATTTTTTATTAATTAAATATAGAATTTTATATTTTTTAACTTTTATCATATGATGGGATAATATTAATTAATTCTATTTTGTGCACCAAATATTTTTATTCTAGTCTTAAAATAAAATCTAAAAATTCTGAACTATAAATCTATAAAATTAATTTTTAATTATTACGGTATAATCTAAACTATTAAAAAATAATTGACTAAGTTTTTTTTATTAAGTTTTTTTATGACATGATATTTGTTTAAGGAAATTCTATGGTTATTTAATTTTTTAATTATTTTTATTTCATTTTATCTTTATCATCAGAAAATGAAAATGTATTTTATCATTTAATGGTAGTTATTGACAAAATATATTTTATTTTATAAAAAATAAAGTAATTATAGAATGCACATTGGTTGATTTACAAATAAATAAGGTCATTTTTAAAAAATTTGGGATAAATATCTTCTTATTCTAATTCATTTCATATCAATATTTTAGTTTGAGATTCTTGAAAATTGAGGACATTATAACCATTTAAATAATGGAATTGAAATATATATTGACAAGATAAAAAAAAAATTAGTAAAATTTTATATATATATATATATATATTATCATCAGTCTAATTCTAAAATAATAATATTTTAGAGTGTATGAATGCATATCACTATCAGGTGCCTGTCTCATCTGGCCTGAATCATAAAAAAATTTACATTAATCAATGCGGACAGACCACTTGAAGGAACGTTGGTGGTTGCATGCAGAAGATCCATTTCAGTGCTTGGCAGAGTGCATTGATCTCATTAAAGCTCTGAGAAGTTGCTCTCCAGAGGCATTTATCTCACACATTCCAATTCATCAGGTATCATTAGATCACATCATATTGAACTTCTCCAGATCACATCATATTGAACTTCTCCAGTTGGATTGTAAGGTGTCATGCATACTTAGTTTGCACAATTAGTACTGGTGGGTGACACTGAGATTATCTTTTTCTCAAATCCAGCGTCATCTTATGTGCATGTCACATCTATTTGGGGTAGTCAACACAAACACTCATGCTGCAGAAACTCTCCCTCTTCTTTTCATATTCTCCCCCCAGGCTTCTCCTGAGATGCTCTTTCTTTATCATGCTCTATTGTAGGATGGTTCCTGCAATGGCCTACAGCACTATGCCGCTCTAGGGAGAGAAAAGGTAGTGGCCTCAGCTAAGATTAAAACCAACTTTTCTTTCTAATTTTTTTGCATCTAGTATTTGTATGAGCTCTGTGTCAAATTTGAGTCTGCATTTGTGCTTCATTTTATTTCATCAAGTAATTGTTTGTTTTGTGTACAGTTGTTGGACTGCTTTCAGCAATCTTTTCCTGCATTGTCATTTCCTTCTCTACCTGAACGAGGAGACTTTGATCTGCGGGATGTATTAGAGTCAACATATTTCTTCAACTAAACCAATTGAAGGGTTTTGCTTCAAGTTTCACTAGCTTGACTCGACTTTGGTGGGTGGCAGCCTTTCCACATTTGAGGAAGATCTACGAACTGACATGACAAGAACTTCATGTTGGAGCTGGCTGAGCGCCTGTGTATATCAATAAGATGTTCTCAAAGATTGGAAGTTCACCAGTGGGCTTGACCGCCATCATTTGTCATTCAACTAGAGGCCTTGAATGACGTTGTACAGCAACCATGAATTTTTGTTCTGGAGTTGGTATATATTTGATACTCTGTGCAGGCTTCTAAGAAGATGAATCAATAATTTCATCTCTAATGAAGTGTGGATGAAGAGTCATGTGATTGTGCAGCATCACACTGCCTGGTGCATTGAAGGATTCACATGGAAGATGCAGAGCTTTATGAGAAATCAAGATTTTAGCCAAAAATGCCTGCATGATATGAGGAAACTATGAGACATACCATAGATGTCCTCTGGGTGTAAAATGCAGCACTAAAACCTGCTGCATTTCACACTGGTTCTATACTTGAGCGAGATTTGTGATGATCCTTTTGGCTGATTTAGCATAAATGTAAAGATGAACAATATATACTCTAGGCAAAAGTTGTGAAACACACTTCTACAACGTGCTATAACTTGGCTTTGGTGCTGTATAGGAATGAAGCAAAGCTATGAAGAGGCAAAGGACTTCGTGAAACATTTCATTGATCCGAGTATATTTGAATGTTACATGTTGTTCTTGATTCTCTTTGCTCTGAAGTTTTTTTGGTGTTTAATGCAAATTAAAGTTGAGGTTTAAACTGAAATCTTCAAATGATTTTGAGGCTCATTTGCTAGAATAAGAGCCGAATGATTTCTAAAGACGGTTGAAAGGTTGGCCCTGTTTAATATTTAAGGTTAATCTTCCCTCCTTTTTTAATGCTCCTCTTAAAATATTCCTATTACATATTAAGCTTCGGTTCTTGCATTCTACAATAGCAAGAATAAGAATTAGGTTAAAAATGAAACGCTTCAATTAGTATTTGATAATTTGAATCACATTGTTAGTTAAAGAAACAAGTGACCCATATTGTTTGATTTTATGTACATAAATGTATAAACATGACGCTTAATTCTTTGATAAAATACACAAGGGTTACACGTCTTGGCACTCTTCCCTCCAGAAAAAATCCAATACATGCATCTCAAACCTATATTCTTAAAAATGTACATTTTTTGGCAAAATTCAGTATGTCTAATAACATCAAGCTGCTTTCAGCCCAATCTATTTGCTTAAGACGCAATGAGCAAAAGCGCATAGACGCGCTTGGCTAATTAAGCCAACTCCTAAACACTGTTGCCCATGGCACCTTATATGCTTTGGACCTGAATTCATGACAAGCCAAGCATGAATATTCAATACCCATAACGATCATTCAGAGAGGTTCGCCCATCACCTGATTGTCCTGCATGGAACATCAAATTAAAAATAATGAAAAGAAACGCTAGACTTGTAAACTGATCCACATATTCAATTGGTTTGTATTGACCAACGCTTTAAGTTGTCACCAAGAAAGAGACAAGAGACAGCAGACAGAGAGCTGTTACCTTCAGGAGGCACCCAAGATTCATAATCTGAATTGGTGCTATTGATAAATGAAGGTTTCTCAGGGCCAAGCGCTCTTTTTGGTCTTTTTCTATCATTCTTATTTGGACCTTGGCCTATATCTTGGCTTTCATGTCCTCCTATCTCATGTTCCATATGATATCCTCTTTTATGCTTCAATAACAAAGCCACAGCATCTTCTGCTGCAAAATTGGCTTCTTCAGAGGATGTTGTAGACTGATCCATGTCATTAACTCCAGGTCCCTGAGTTCCCTTCGGCTTTCTTATTATCAACCCCGGAGGTGCATTTTCAATGCTTAAATTTTCCTTCTCCCGTTCGCCATCATGATTAAGCAGGACTTTTTGCCTGTCTTTATAATCAACAAAATGGTCAGCCTCATCTACATCCAAAACTTCTTGTTTGGCTTCTTTCACTTCCTTATGATCCACTGCACCAAGCCACTGAGGCTCGACAACAGTATAAACAGTGGGTTTAGCCTCAGGTTCAACTACAATCTCGTCAGCTTCTGGCTTATTGTTCGATTCTATAGCAGCAACTGCAGAACCTGTGGTCCTCTCTTTCTTCACAGAGGAATCTACTGGTTTTCCCAACCCACTGCTTTCCCTTTGCTTTGAAGTTGGCTGCCCTTTTGGCAGTAGCAGCATGCACTTCAGCTCTATTGGGTTCTTGTACTCTTGACTCCCTTTTCTTAGAAGCTTCTCCTGATGGATCAGCAATTTTCAACAGGAAGGAGATCCTATCCAGTTCAGATTGGAGAGCAGCCAACTCCTTTTCAAGTTGCAATGTTTTATCAAGCACTGACAAGAAATGTTAAAAATTAGTAACAATAGAAAATACTCGAGAACATATAGATAATTTAAGTAATACAGTATCTTCTACCTAATTGAGATGAAAGCCCCGACATATAAGCATCAAGTGCATCCCCTGCTTCAGTTTCTTCAACAGTTTCAGTTGCCATTCTATTCCTCTCAGAAGAAATGCCTCTTTTTTTTCATCCATTTCCTTCATAATGGCATCTCTCTTGTCAAGAAGAGTATCAGCAGTTTCAACTGATTGATTTTCCACTTGCCTTTGTACTGAGGTTTTTTTGTTCGGTCATAGAATTCATCATCATCGCTAAAAGAATGAAAAGATGATCATTAGGTAGTACTTAAACAAACATAACCATTATGAGAGAGAGAAGACATGATGGAAACTCATCAAATATACAATTGACCTGAATTATTTATTCAGATCATCATAATGATTCTTAGCCAAAAGAAGCCTACATAATAGTAATAATGATATAAATCATCATATTTCATAGTCCTCCACTCCTTTTATGAACCCTTCAAATTGTTTTCAAAAGAAATTCAGCAATTGTGAAGTACCTCAAAAACTCTTCATCTTCTTCTGCTGCTCCTTTTCTCATACCACTAGATGTCCTTCCAGCACGGGCACCAATACTTTCCCGAATACTTTCATTTAATGTCTCTTCCAAGTTTTCCAGTTCTTCCAAGATCTGTTAACAGATGTGAGGAAAAAAACACGCCAAAAAATTAGAGGAACACTGAAAGAGTTTTTGGTTTCCAGGAAGAGAGAAACAGAATCACCACAGTAATTATGAGAAAGAACCAGCTTGTACCTCAGTTATTCTTTGTTCATTACGAGCAATTTGAGTTTGCTGCCCTTGCGTCAACCCACCTTGAGCAATGTCTTTAGCACGAATAGCATCTATTTCTTTCTTCATGTGAGCAATCTATAGCCAAAAGAAAATATGTGCAATAAAACTAACATGAGAAACATGAGAGAATGAAAGATATGTATGCATATATATATATACATAAACACACACACACACACACGTATATTTTGAGGTCACAAATGCTGACATGTAGCACACTGGAGAACATCCTATGAATCATTTCCATTCTCTTTTTGCTTCACCTAAAATAATAGCAGCACTTCATAAAAATTACAAAAATTGTCATCCACCTACAAATATTTTTACCCCACATTTGTATACACAATTTTGACTCCTACCTGCTTCTCCAATCAACGGAAATCACTCACATTCAACAAATAATTTTGTGGACTGTCCCTTGTGTAATCACTAATCACAAACTTCCTATCCATAAATACCTATCTAGATCCTTTTATTTTTGTCTCTCAAATGACTTTATGATTAACCAACATTTCTATCAGTTCATATCAATAATTGTGTAATAGAACTCTCTTATCTATCAACAAATTATATTGGCATTTATAAGTAGCATATTGTTCAGACTTCAGATGACTTCTGAGTTGTAGGGTGAATGCAATACAGCAGTGAGTGAGAGAGAGAGAGAGAGAGAAATCAATGAGTCTTAATGAAATAAAAATTTTGAGTTTTACCTAATTATAAGAGACAAAACAAATTAACAAGCTAGCAAACTTAACGGCATAAAAACACAAAAAAACACAAAAAAAAAAAAAAAAAAAAAAAAAAAAAAAAAAAACCACCATTATTAGACATTAGATTACTAGATAAGGGACTACCAAAAATGAAACCCACTCACCTTTTCAGTCCGTTTGATTACTTTATCACGAGTTTTCTCCTGCTTCTCTGTAAGTTGTCCTTTATAGGTTTGCCAAGTAACTTCATCAGTATCATCCTAGACATCCAGAACAACTAAATTAGGTATAAGCAGCAATTCAAGGACAAGAATACTTATCAGCTATTCTTGCATTCATTTCTTAGAGTCATATCCATGTGAAATATCAATTTTGGCCAATGAGATCAGCCCTGGAACAGTGAGAGAATGATGGATCTCAGTATATATAATAATGTGGAAAATGGCAATTAACCACAGTAGTAGAAAGGATAAGCAGATAATCTAGAAAACTGCAAACAAACCGTTCTGTGAAACCAACCAACCTCATCTCCTTCGATAGCATCTTCTCCCATGCCCCATGAGATACCATCAGAAAGAGATGCTTCTGCTCTTGCCCGTCGAAGTGAAGATTCCCTGTCAATCATCTCTTGCTGCATTTTGGCTTCTCTAAGAAGCTTCAAGTCTTTTTCCTACAACATAAAACCACATGACAGATTGTAGCACTTGATCCATAGAAGCGTTGAAGCAAAACACAAATAACAATAGATCCTCAACAAAAATATAAAAGACATTGCAACTAGATTGCTACTTCTAACCTGAATCCACAGTTTATTTATTTGATCTGTCAATTTTTTTAAAAAGTTAATTGTCTTACTTCTCATTTTCTTTTTCTTTTTATTTTAAAATAACTTAGTAAAACCTATATTTATTTCTGAACAATTAATGACCATGGAAAGTTTTATAAACATTTTGAAGGGAAAAAAAAAATAGTTTTTAAGGTTACAAAACAAAACTGATGCAAACGAATCAATTAATAATTATGCATGTACATAGTGACAATCTTACAGGGGGCATCAATTCAGCTGGTCCTTGGAAAATGTACAATCGTGATGACCTGTGGAAGAAAAAACATAAAGGATAAAAATGTGAAAACAATGTAAATCTAGTCCTTCCAGCTACCATACGTCATCTTCCTGTGACCTATTGTGGTCAGAAAGCCATCATGCTATATGCAGGACAATTAATTTATGAACTAGGAAGCCTCAAGGAGATTGTACCATGAAGGGAAATCCTAGGTAACTTTGTTTACAAAAAATTAATCATACTTTCTAAACCATCACTCTTAAAATGAATTGCTAACCATCACAAATTTTTATGCTTCAACTTCAAAAGATTTTTATCAATAAGAATTTGACAAGGGAAAGTGCCAGCAAATAGATGCTTTCTTTGTCAAATGAAAGGTCAATAGAGGATGGATGGTAAAAGAAACCCTGTAGAATTGCATAACAAAGGCTATAATTATAGCATCAATGGGATCTATTGAAAGAGTGTTGAAACGAAATCTATCGCTTGGAGAAATTGGAATTATAAGGTATGAGCTGTGGTTCCAATACCTATTGTAAAAGTAATTTGTGAGGAAAGGATTTGTAAGCTTCTGGAAAAAGAAGAAAATCACTGGATAAGCATAATAATAAGCTGTTAAGTACTCCTCATTTTTTAAATAGGTCTTTCAGTTGTGAGTAAATTTTTTTAGGCCCTTTGGATGTACTTAAAGGGTATATTCCTGGTATATAACACACAGTTCTGTTCCTTTGGGTGTCTTTAACAAATAGTGACTTTCTTTTATCAACCAGGAAAAAAGGAAGAAAAGTATAAAAAATAGGTAAAGTAAAAAAATGCAAGTTAAAAGATACTCACTGGCCAAACCGAATGACATCACCAACGTGTAATTCCACAAAAACATTTTTCTCAACCTGCATGCAGAAAAGAGAAGGAAGTTCAGAAGGAGGAGGCATTGAGAACCAGCTGCTTGACAAATGCACTAATGAGTCATTAAAATGATGAACAGACAAACACTGTACTAGGAAACAAGCTAATTGGAAAATTGCAAATGTAGAGCTACTATATCTGAGACTTATCCATTTTCCACCTAATAAGACAAGGACAAAGGGATCTCTTTTACGTGGTAGCTGAGTCAATAAACCTGATATAATCTCTTTTAGAAGCAAAGCCTTTATAAAGCCCCTGAAGTTTTCAAGTGTCCGCAGTTGAGCTTTCCAATTGAAACTTGCATTCTATTGATCCCTCCAACTTATTGATTTATGCTATAGAGTACATCTATAAAGGTGAAAATAAATTAGCATTAACATAGTGATCAACAGTTTAAGTTCCCAAAAGAAATATTACATGAGCACTTTTAGTTGCTACATGAAAATAATATATATATATATATACACGTTGTAATTTTGGATTTGGGAATTGGTCATCACCTAGAGTAACAGATTTAGTATTTTAGTTATAACTAAAAATTTGTCTACTGGCAATGAGTGGAATGGAGCTCTCGGCACAATGAGCTTTATGCCATAAAAATTAACTTAATAAATTGGAGGGCTTAATAGAATTCAAGACTCAGTTATAAGTTGATTGTTGAATGCCCAAAAGAAAAACAGAACAAAAAAACAAAAAACAAAACTTTAGGAGCTTAAATTGATATTTGAGGGAACAGACATGATACATGACACCTTATTTCACAATCATATCATTAGCAAGCTGAAAATTTGATGCATGTTGTTAACTTTTTAAATTAAGCAAAATATTATTTTAAACTCAATGCCAACAGTGAAGATAAAAAAAAATTGCAGGATAATACCTGGCATTTGTTGATGAAAGTACCATGAGTACTACTGAGGTCATAAAGATAAGCATCTCCACTTCTTTTGAACTGAATAACTGAATGAAGAGAAATACTGAAACAATTAGTTATATGATCAAAATGATCATGATAACTTTCAAAATCCAAACTTTTAGTTCCACCAATTAAGCATTTTTAAAAATCTATTATGCATATCAATAGATTTTAAAACATATTATCATAGTGACAACACTCGAAAGGAAGCAACTAATCTTATTTAGTCCAATTTCATCTAAAGGTGCGCTTAGAGAGTCCAAAAAGTACGCGAATTCAATGGTATTTATCAGCTCTTATGGTCTTACTTGTAACTGGCTAGAATTCAATTCTTTCGAAGAAAAAAAAAGTGACTTTTGCAAGAATCCAATTACCAGCATGAAATCGAGATATAGTAGGATGTTCAAGAACAAAATCACAAAGATCTACACGTCCAAACATATAGGCTCCTTTCTCAAATCTGCAAAAGAAACAAAAACACATGATTAAAAGCCACAAACAAGAATCTGTGAGCAATGAATTGAATAAACAAACAATAAAATCAATTACATGTCTAATTTCTCAATAATGGAGCCATCTTTAAGTACTTCAAGGCAGTAATTATGACAAGGAGGTCCACTCCATTCAGGGATCGTGTAAGGCACTTTAATCCGCGTCGTATTGGAATTAAGAGAGCTCTGAGAGTTGGCTTTTTCGCCGGTAGGTTCTGGTTCCGGAGGGCTTGTAGTTCTCGGTGGCGGTGGGCCCATAGAGGTTTTCATTGTTGATGAAGTGTTTTCAGGTTCGTGGAGGTTTTCGGGCTCTGTGTCGGCGGTAGTGGAGGAGGAGGAGGAAAGGTTAGGGTTTTGGGGAGGTGGAGGTCCCATGGCGGTCGTCATCGTTAGCGCTTGTTGTCTCGTACGGGCAGAGGATTTGAAATTGGAGGTGGCAAAACGGGTGGGTCGGGTTCTGCGCTATAATACCAACTTTTTTGGGATGGCACATTTTTGTTCCCTGATGGATCATATTTACCCTTAAAAGGAAGTTTTGGTACATTTAAATACAAAAATTTTTTAGCACCTGAAATATTCATTTGCTTGTGTTAGTATATTATAATTTTTTAACATAAAAATATCAATTTAAATTTTTGCAATTTTTAATGTGTATACAATTGCTATATCAATATTTTTGATGTGCAAAATTAACAAAATAAGGACGGTTACGAAATTTTTATAATATCACCTCCAATTAGATGTATTCAAGTGTAAATTGTTTTTTCTTTATTTGTGAGACAAATTTTGATGAATATGACAAATATTTTACTGCCCCAACCCGGAACAGATTCGCACATTTCTTTGGCTTTGCCTTCATGGCAAGCTTCTTACCAACGTGGAGCGTCATCGTCTCCATATGACGAACCAGACATTATGTGATATTTGTGGGCAAACGGATGAAACCATAATACATGTCCTTCCCGACTGCAGGTGGGTGTCTTGGAGAACCCCCGAGCCTCCTTGGGTCAAGGTGAACGCCGATGGGGTGTTAGGTGTCACATGTCTTCCATTTAGCTCTAACATTCAATCCGTGTAGCGTCTAATTTTTTTCATATTTAGGTCAGTTAAGCTTCATGGACATACTTTCAGCATTAATACCAAGTGTTTTTTGACTACATTTGAGTGTTGGTAAACTTAACCAACCCTGCATGTTTACTACTATCACTATTCTTATATTTCTCGCAAACGTTCAAGGCTCAAGCTCGTATTGTATCCCGCATATGTATCCGAGCCTTATTCTTATCTTAAGTCTCACATTCGTCTCACCGTTCCCACATATCATCGAATTCCGCGTTAGTCTCATGGTTCTTGCATACTCAAAGGTCATGTACTTACTTTATAAGTTTCGCATATATTCAAATCTCATAGTGTCTCGGAGTTCCCCTATATACTAGTGCATAGCGCAAGTTATATTGTAATCTCGGATCTAGAAAAAGTACGCACTACAAGCACATTGGCCTCGTAGTGTCCATAGAGCTCATTCTCTATGGAGACACCGAATGTCAGTCACCTAGGTTCACATTAGGGAGCTCACTTAAAGCTGTGTCATCAAATATGCACACAAGCCTCGAGGATAGTGGAGAGCTTACATCGAAGATACACCTTAAAGAGCATAAGGAACACCTTGAAGGTTGGTAGGAGAAGATATCAAAATGTTCCACCCATCACACCCTCATAAAATATAAATAATAATATTTATTCATATTTATCAAAATATCATTCATTGTACTTTTCCTTTCACGTACGATCTTACTTGATCATATTATATTTTTCTTATCCATCTATGTCCTTAAGATAAGCTAAGGACTCTAAGGATGTATGGCCCTTAGAACCCCTTTTGTCTCCCCGTTACATTATATTTATTCATATTTATCAAAATGTCCTTCATTGTACTTTCCTTTCACGTATGTTCTTGTTCGGTCATATTATACTTTTCTTATCACTTCATATCCTTAAGATAAGCTAAATACTCTAAGAATACATGGTCCCTAGGATCCCTTTTGTCGCCCTGTTATGTTAAGCAGGGTACGAAGACTTTGGCTATTGGTGGTGCGCTTTGAAATAGCTTGGGAGGTTGGATTGGCGACTTCGTGGCAAATCTTGGCTACTGCAGTGTTATGGCTGCAGAGCTTTTGGGTATCATCTACGGCCTCCGAACTGCATGGGATTTGAATCATAAGCAAATTATTATTGAGTCCGACAACCAATGTGTGATTAATTCTATTCAGGGAAGCTACAACATCCTTATTAGATATATGGCACTCATCAAAGAGAGAAAGAACCTGACTCAAAGGGATTGGGAAGTTAGAGCACGCAACACCTGTGCTGATTTTATGGCCACTCATGCACTTAGCTACCCTATTGGCTTCACTATGATTGTCGGGCCTCCTCATGGCTTGCTTCTTTTGCTGTTTAAAGATAGAACATGAATACGTGATTCTAGTTTCTAGTTTTCCTCTAGCTTAGGCCTTCCACTTATGTAAAAAAAAATTATATTTGATCAAAGAAAAAACAGAAAAAGAAGTGGCAAGTAAAAAAATTTCATTCATTTATCATCATACTTCATCACAAATTATTTTTATTTATAAAACAAATTTTTTTTTCTTTTTTTCTCTAATTATTATTCTCTTATATCCTCCTCTTCTCTTGTAAACTATCAAATTGAACAGCATTAATATTAAGTTAATTAGCAATTTTTGTGAAAACTTGTAACCTTTTCTCATATTATTATATTTTATAATAAATAAAAAAATCAATTGATAAGTTTATAGATAATTTTTTAATATATAGATAAATTTTTTTAGTACATGCACATGAGTTGGTTAATAATTTTTAAATTTCTTATTAAAAAAATGTTAAATAAACATGACATTTATTCATACGATATTTACATGATATGTCGATATTTTATGACTTGAAATGTGAAAATAATAGTTAAATTATATAATCATGCAATATATTATATAATATACATGATATGTGTTGTGAAAGTAATTGTTAAAACTGAAATTCAAGTGAGATATTGGAGATAATCAACATCTTAAAATTGTAAATTTTATTATACCAAACTATAGCCACTAGTAAAACTTAACTTGATAGACGTATGGCCAAATTATATGACAAGTTTCTACCTAAAGATTCGATCCTGAAACTCAATACACCTCTTGAATGAAGTATTTTGTTTAGTTCCTTGAATAGCATCGAGGTAGAATAGATGTAGATCCGTTATGATGTTTCAAGTCATTTTCTTGATGTAATTAGTGAAAGATTAAACTTAATCTTTGTTTTTGATTGACCTTATTATGATCCTTAGATGAACTTAATCGAGTCTTGAAAGGAGATATAATCAAGATGTTGTCTCTCTATATATCTCTATGGCTTTATTCTCCCTATATTCCTTTATGTATTCATAGTACTTAAACATGTTGTTTTCAATTGGCAAGAATCCGAATGAATCTCATTTTTAGCGTAAAGGATGATATGATATAATGTGGGGTGATTCAAGTTCTGACAGGCACATGAAGCTTCATAAAAAAAGTACTTCGATTTTAATGCAAATTAAACAATAAAGAGTGATATGAACGGTATAATTAATGTTTTACCCAATTGAAAGGATGATGTTGTATTTCCCTACGTTTTAATTTAATAAAGTAATTTTTGAATTCGAAATTTTTTTAATAAATCCTTTTAAATTATATTATATAATTGTTAATTATTTTATTATATAATGGAGATATTTTTATGTGATATTATTTGAGGATTATTAATTTATATGAGTGTTATTTTTTCATTATTTAAAAATGACATATATTATATTATTATTATTATTATTATTTTAAAACTACATGGAATTCATGTTTGTTTTATGTGTGTTGCTAGTACCTATATATATATATATATATATATATATAAGTAGGGTTTAATTATTTATATGTGTGAGTAATATGTATTTTTTGTATAATATATATATAGTATGTGTGTATTAATTTAATATAATAAGTATATGTGTGTTTTAATTTATTATTGTATATATATATATATACATATATGTGTATAATATTATTGTGTGGAGGAGAATTTAGGTGTAGTATTATAATATAAGGTTTTAATATAATGTTTTAATATATATATATACAAAAAAAAAAAAAAGAAGAAGACAACAGCTACCTCCCTTAAACCCGAAGACCAAGCCACTGCTACCTCCCGTTCGCCACCATCACTACCCTGTTTCCTTCCCTTCTGGCGTGCCTCGACCTCCCGGAGCGACAGTCACCACCGCCAACTTCTTCTTCCTCCTTCTTTTCCTCTTTTCCCAGCGCCCTGTTCTTCTTCACTCACGGTTGGAGCTGCCTCGTCACTGACAGAGCTGGATCCGGCGCCACCGTAGCTCCCTCAGCCTCCCTCACCTTCTCAGGCGTCTGTCCATGTCAAGACCCGACGCTGCAACTCGTCTTCGGCGTCGGAATTGGAGGTTGAAGGTGAGTTGTTCTGGGTCGTTCTTAGGTTGTTCTAGGGTTGTTTTCCGGTTGCTTGAGTAGGTTTAGGTGTTAATCTTTGGATAATTTAAGCTAAATGATGAATTACACCAATTTGGATGTTTAAATTTGATTTTTGTGCATTATTTGATTTTTTCTTGAATTACAAAATTTTTGTTTGATTTTATGTAATTTTCATTTGACTTTATTTGATTTTTTTTTTAGTTAATTAGTTATTAGGATGATTAAGGTTAAATATTAATAAGGTATTGAGATTTATTTAAGAATTTTTGGAAATTATGAGTTAATTATAGAATTTTGTAAATTTTGGGTATTTAATGAATATTTTTATTAATGTCAAAAATTATTGTGAAAATTATAAAATTTTAATAATTAATGCTATTATTAAATGTTATTAATTTTAGAACTTAAATTATAGTTTTTGTGATTTTTAAACTATTTTTAAGTTTATGTCAAATGTGAATTATTAGGCTAAATTATATTTTTAGAGGAAATTAGTAGTTATTTATATGTTTTAATTATGTTAAGTTGTTTAATGTAGAGAAAATGATTTTTAGATATTTAAATAACTTTCAAGGAATTTTTTTAGTATTAATGGTGTATTATATAAGTTGTATACTATAAGGGTAGAAACGTAATTTTGTTAAATATTGTTAAATAATATATTTCAATTGGTTTTAATAATAATCAAGGAATTTAAAAGGGTTTTACAAATTTTCTACTAATTTAGAATAATTGGCACAAATTCCTTAAAATCAACTTTTAATAGTATATTAGGTATTATTTTTGAATATTATGTGTATTTTCTTATTATTTGGATAAATATGTGATTTTACGTTAATTATATTTAAAATGTATTTTTATTAGCTTTACTAATATTTAAGAGATTTAGCGATATAGTTATATGCAAATTAATTGATATTTTTAATTAAGTAATGTTAATTTTGAATATTAATTCCAAATATTATATATATGTATAATACATTATTTTTGGTAATAAAAAATTGAATATAAGGTTGTATTTAGCATGTTTGGTATAATGGTTTTAATTTAGATTATATTTATACTTTGATAATGAAATGCAAATTGAGTTGTTTAGTTTTTTAATAATTAAGATTATATATGTATATATATATATTTAGTATATATGTGGGTGTAATATGCAATTTGGGAAAATAAATTATTTAAATTCTTGGTGTTTTGTTGAGTTGTGATCTCGGTCGGGGCTAAGTGTAATTTAGGAAGCCCGACTCGAGTATGTATGTCTGTGAATATTAGAAGTGTGTTTTCTATGCAGGTTTGGCTCTACCTTTGGTAGAGAGATGTCTGTTTTACAGAGAAAACTCTGTCGAAATTTCGGTAGATTTTTTCGTAAAACATGATATTCGTAATAATTTCTACCGTTAATTAGGTTTTATCCTATCTATCGAGTCTTTTTCAATCTTCCTCGAGTCAGCCTGGAATTTCATTGTTTTGTTGATTTTCGATTTTTATTTCATAGTCATGTTTTAAAATCAATCTGTTAATTTCTTTTCTAGAGCATATCGGAGCAGAAGCCGTGAGATCGAGGCAGACGCGCGGTCGTCAGCCTTCTCATTCATCTTATAAGTCAATAATATGATCTATGCGTGTGTTTTATTTAAAGATGCATGCGCTCATATTCTTATGTTAATATTATATGATTTATTTAATTTAATGCTGCTATTTAAGGTTTAAAACGCATTTTTATTTATTTAAAAATTGATTTTGAGAAATTTTGATAGAACGGGTTACCTGGTGGGCTTCACCAGGACCGTGTGCACATGGTAAAGATTGAGAGGTGGATCTGAATTATTTATGACGGGTGAATGTTAAACTGGGACGGGTGCCTCGGTGGAAGCCTATGCTCTCGGGGACCGCCAGTGATTGTAAGGTTAATAATGAACTGGGATGAGTGCCTCGGTTGATGCCCTAGCTCTCGGGGACTGCCAGTGCCATATATTTGGATTAAGTGAACGACTGCAACTTGGTGCCTCGGTTGATACCTTTGCTCTCGGGGACCGGCAATCTAGTTGGAACAAGTGGGCCTGATTGGCCATTTAGGATTTTGAGTTTAGGGTTCTGCCAAGATTTTTCAAAAGCTATATCTATATATTATAAATTATTTTTTTTACTATCACTATATGATTTTCAAAAAGGGTTTTCAAACCGTATAACTCTTATTATTGACTTACTCAGTGAGGTCTGATTCCCCTCAATTTATTTTTTTTAAGAGCTTGGGAGTTTGACCTCAGACTGCCTCCACGCTGGATTTCTTCATCACCGGCCATTTTATGTAAGTCATTGTAAGCTGTATTGTTGTAATGTTTAAGGAAGCTGCAGTAGTAACTGTACTATGAATTGTATGACTTAAGTATATCTATGTATTTTATTTATATGTATCACGTTTATGGATAATGATTTAAGTTTGATTTGCGATATGTGATGCTGGAAATATGTTAATTACGTATTCAATTATGTTTTAATTTTAGAAAAATCAATTTGATAATGTGTTCTATTTTAAATTAAAGTTTTAAATTGTAAGGTTTTATTTTTCTTTTCCTTAAGGCTTACTACGGGTTTCGGGGGCCTTATGCCTGTAATATCCCGTGTTTTTACATGTTTTTATACTGTATCGGGATATGCAGTATTAATAATTTTGAATATGTATATATACGATATTTTTATGAGTTGATATGTATTTTAAACCTATTTTAATTACTGTGTTTTATATACAGTGTTTTATGTAAAATTTTCCCGGGACTTTCATTTTCGGGGAAATTTCCACGTAAACAATGTATTATTAATTATTTTAAATGTATTTACGGGTTTGCATGAACTCATACATATTTTTAAATTATTAAATAAAGCTTATGTGTGTGTATATTTATTTAATTAGGGTTTAGTATTACCCTAATATTTTATTAATTATTTATTTGTTCTATTGTTATTTAATTATTTTTATTTAGTAAAACTTATTAAAATATTAATATTTTTATGTGTGTGCTGTATATTTGATGTGTGTGATTTAATATTATTTTAATATAAAGTATAAAGTATATATATATACATATATACATCAAAAATCAAAAAAATTTGCCAAATTACACATTTGCCCCCGACTCCTTCTCCTTCTTCTTTCCCACGCCCGACGCCCGACCACCATCCCTCACCGCTGCAACTGCCGTTCCTTCACCGTCGGTGTGCCTCTCGGCTTGCCACCGTCGCCTCCAGCCATTCCCCGCCGCCAGCAGCCCCTTTCCCGACGAGTTTTGGCCGGAATTAGCTTTAGAGGCCGAAAGTCGAGCTACCGCCGTTTCTGCCTCCTCCGGCCACCGTTTTCGACACCGCTGGTCTCTTTCTTCTCCTTGAGCTCCGGTGAGTGTTATTCTAGCTTTGGTTTGAGCTAAAATGGTCTAGAATTGCTTAGTTTTCGATTTGTCAAATTCGGCCTATTAGGGTTTTCGATTTTTTTCGAATTGTTCTTGATTTATTCATGCTTAATTCCTTCACAAATGTTGTTCCTAGTAGCTTAATCTACATGTATGAATTTTTGTAGAATTTTTGGAGGTTGTTTGGATTTTTGGGTATTTTTGAATATTTTAATATTATTTTCTAATTTTCGGAAATTAATTATTTAAATTATGAAATTGGAGTTTATGGTTGAATTGGGTGTTGAAATGAATTATAGGAATTTATTTGGAATTTTTATGAATTTCTAAGTATTTATTTTTAATTATTGAAGTTTAGGTGATTTTGGAAAATTAGGTTAATTGTGTTTTTATTTGAATTTAATTGGTTAATTGGGTTTAATTATTAATATTATTGATAAATATGTTGAGAAAATTAATTTTGGGTAATTGTATGATTTTTGGTGAATTTTTGAAGTAATTTAAGTATATTTATATATATAGGGGTATTTTGGTAATTTTATCCTAAATTGTCTAAAAATGTAATTTAATTGGTTTTAATATTTATTTAAGGTATAAAAATGATTTCTACAAATTATTTAGTATTTTTAACTAATTAAAACTATTTTTCGGGAATTATTTTCAATTATATATATAATATACGGTTTTTCTAATAAAATGAGTTTTAATCAGTTTTTATAGTGTTTCAAGGTCAATTATGTAATTTTTATTTATAAAATGTATTTCTGTGATTTAAAGATATTTTGTTATATCTGGAATCATTCTGTGTTTGTGGACCCCGGTCGGTGGACTGTAGTTTGGAGTCCGACCGTGGGATTTTGATTGTGTTGAGCTCGTTTTTCGAAGTGTGTTTCTTTGCAGGGTCGGCTCTACTCTTTTGAGTAGAGAGATGTCCGTTTTACAGGGGAGGTTCTGCCGGATTTTCGGTAGAATTCTCGTAAAACGTGATATCCAGTCGAACCCTAATTTTCAATTCTATGTTTAATACTCTAGATTGAATTCTAGGATTTCTGTTAGGTTTATTCTAATGTCGGTTATTTATTGCTTGTTTAGTTGCACCGAGACCGAGGGCTAGTGGACCAGGCCCGTCGGACCTGTCTCGTGGAGCGCATTAGGTGAGTTACTATATTATATACATATGTTTAGGATGCATGATTTAGAAAATGCATGTTTTATTTTGACTGAATATGCATAAATAATGTGATTTATATTCAAGTATATTTTTGGTATATAATAAATTATATACATGTTTTGTTAATAAAATATATTTAAAATGTTTTTAAATATATTTTTAGCTTAATTTATAATTTGATTGAATTTATTTGACGTATATATACTCAAAATATACCTGGTTTACTTTTGGTATATTTCCGGTATATGTATGGATTATATTGTTATTTCATTTACATTCATGCATCATTTATTTTTATGAATGAATGTTTTACATTATTAATGATGAAGGATATCAATAGAACGTGCTACCTAGTGGGCAGCACTAGGACCGAGTACGTACCGGTACGCCTATAGCTTTAGGCTATATTACTAACTATTTGTGGATATTGATTTGATTATGATTATTGATATGTGTGAGATGTGGTTTGGGTGTGATTGCTGGAGCTCGGTTGACCAATGTCTCGGGGCCAATCACACTGGCAGTCAGACTGCTGGAGCTCGATTGACTTAGTGTCTCGGGGCCAGTCTACTGTCCAAATGGATTAAGTGGATATATTTGGAATAAGTGAGCCTGTATGGCCAGAGTGTTGTTTAACACTATTTTATGAGGTTGCGATATTCTAGGGTTCTATGTGATCCTTCATAAATTGGGATTTTTCAGTAAAATATATAAAAATGATTTTTCTGCATTTGTGTGTATTTGCCTGTATATATATTAGATATATATATACTGTTGACTGTATGCATTATCACTTAGAGTGTATGTATATATATTATAGTAATTCACTCAGTGAGGTCTGACTCCCCTCCGTTGACTATTTTTCAGGAGAGTCAACTTCCTCAGACCTCAGTAGCAGGTCGATACGCCGGATTTCTTCCGCCCCGGCTTCTTTACGTAAATTGTCTACTTGAGTCTTATTTATTTTATCTAGACACTGCAGTAGTTGTAAATTAAAGTATTGGATTTTATGTACTTTATTTTAAAGAGATGTATTATGTTGAAACTGGATTTGTATTAAATATTATATATATGTGATGAGATGAGTTTTGAAATAAATCCAGTTGGTATGGATGATATTATGATTTTTATTTTTCGCTGCATTTATTATATGATTATTGTTGTTATGGCGTGATTTATTTTA
This sequence comes from Mallotus nudiflorus, assembly GCA_947683625.1. Taxonomy (NCBI): domain Eukaryota; kingdom Viridiplantae; phylum Streptophyta; class Magnoliopsida; order Malpighiales; family Euphorbiaceae; genus Mallotus; species Mallotus nudiflorus. Next base: position 1,839,679 of record CANTUR010000079.1, on the reverse strand, counting down.
TTTTTAGGCTTGCTACGGGTTCCGGATTCGAAAGAATTCCCTTTCCCTAGCGCCGGTCATGACCCCTGTTTTGGGTCGTGACAATGCCTTCCCATTCCCTAGTGCTGGTCACATGCCCTCGGGTTCGGGTCGTGACAGATGTTGATTTTCATCTTTCATAAATATTAAGTTTAATCTTTCATTAAGTACATTAATGACTTGAAAGCATCCATCAAGTTATTTGGTTGTGATCCTTATGTATCACAATGACAGTAGTCCGTCAATGTAGTATGGAGATTTCTCAGAAATGCATACTAATTTTACGTGCCATATCTTGCGTACTCTTTCCGTCCTCCAATTCAATGAAAAATGGGATAAAGTTGTTGATACTATTTGTCACGACCCAAAACAGGGGGTCATGACCGATGCTAAGGAATGGGAATTCTTTCAAATCCGGAACCCGTAGCAAGCCTTTAAAAATAAAAGCATGCAATATAATAAAATAAATAAAACATTATGCAGCGGAATTAAATCTTAAAAGTAAAATAATAATTTATCAACTCATTTAATAACATAAATCCATCTCATATAACATAAAATCCTCCAATACAAATTCTTGATTCAAACTTTTGAAATTTAATTCTCATACATATATAATAAATACAGCTCACTGAAACAACTACTGCAATGTCTAGAATACAAAATAAAACTCAGGTAAGCAGTTTACACAATAAGGTCGGGGTGGAAGAAATTCGACATAAAGGCCTACTACTGAGGTTCGAGGATGAAGACTCTCCTGAAAAATATCAACAGAGGTGAGTCAGACCTCACTGAGTGAATTGTTATAATATATATACATGCATAACTAAATGTCATATTTAAACACTCAACATAATATATAATAAATATATATACAGGCAAATACACACAGATACTGAAATCACTTTATATAATACTGAAAAATATTAGTTTATAAAGGATCAAATAGAATCCTAAATGATCGCAACCTCAAATAGTATTAGATAACACTCTAGCCATACAGGCTCACTTATTCCAAATAAATTCACTTGTTCCAGTTGGACAGTAGACTGGCCCTGAGACACTAAGTCAACCGAGCTCCAGCAGTCTGACTGTCAGTGTGATTGGCCCCGAGACACTTGGTCAACCTAGCTCCAGCAATCACACTCTCAATTCACATCTCACATCAATCAAATCAATCCAATCAATATCCACAAATAGGTTAGTAATTTAACCTACAATCTATCATTGTACCGGTATGTACTCGGTTCTAGTGCTGCCCACTAGGTAGCACATTCTATTGATATCCTTCATTTAAAATAAACTCATACATTCATAAAATAAATGATGCATGGCATTAATTTAAATAGCAATATAAACCATATATATACTAGAAATATATCAAAAATAAACCAAGTATATTTTGAGTATATATATGTCAAATAATTCAGTTCAATTATAAAATAAATCAAAAATAAATCATATATATACTTAAAACAATTTAGGTATAAATTAAAGGTAAAACATGCATTTAATTTCAAGATATATCAAAAATATACTAAAAGTATACCTAAAATATACTTAAGCATTTATTAAATCATTCATGCATAATTCATACAATTAAAACATACATTTCCAAAAACATGCAACCTAAATACACGTATATATAAAATAACAACTCACAGTTGTGCACTCCACGAGATGGGTCCGACGGACCTAGTCCACTAGACCTCGGTCTTGGCGCAACTAACAAATAAAATATTAACACGAAATTAGAATAAATCTAACTTAATTTCTAGAAACTCGATCTAGAATTCTAAACACAGAAAGAGAATAAGAATTTGACCGAATGTCATATTTTACGAGAATTCCCCCTAAAATTTGGCAGAACCTCCCCTATAAAACAAACATCTCTCTACTCATAAAGTAGAGCCGATCCTGTAAGAAAACACACTTCGAATATAAGATAACCACACAACCCCTCGGTCGAATCCCCAAACTACAATTCCATCAACCAAGATTCACAATTCACAAGATATACACAAAATACATTAAAATTTCAAAAATACCAAAAATACCCTTTATATGCCAAAATATAGCAAATTTAAATATGAAAACACTAAAAATAATTATTTTACCGATTTTTAGTTAAAAACCCTAATATTAATATTACATTATTAAAAATCAATAATTCTCAATAAATTCACAAATATTAACAGAAATTCATTTAATAAATCCAAATTACTTAATTAGCCCAAAAACATATTAAAAATCACTAAAAACTCATTTATTTATAAAAATAGTATATTATATATAATTTGAAAATAAATTTCAAAAAATATTTTTAATTAATTAAAAATACTAAGTAATTTTTAAAAATCATTTTTATACCTCTAATAATTATTAAAACCAATTAAACTTATTATTCGACCAAATTATTACCAAATTACCAAAATACCCCTAATGTATAAAAATTTCACATAATATACAATAATTATTCAAAAATTCACTAAAATTTATATAATTACTCAAAAATTATTTTCTCAACATATAATTCAATAAAATCAATAATTATACTCAATTAACCAATTAATCTTAACAAAATACACATTTAGCCTAAATTTCCAAAATTCACATAAATTTTAAAAAAAAATTATATTAATTACACAAAAATTATAAATTAAATTCTAAAATTAATTTCAACCACTATAAACACCAAAAATCACAATTTCACAATTTATTTAATTAATTTACGAAAATTAGAAAATATTAATAAAATAATAAAAAATTCACAAAAATCAAAATAAATTCCAAAAATTCCACAAAAATTCCAAGATGTATATTGAGCTAAGAGAAGCAACTTTTGTGAAGGAATTTAGCTTGAATCACTAAGATCGAAGTTCAAAAAAATTAAGAAACTCAAATGGCCAAAATTGAAATCAAGCTCAAATCCTTACCAAATCGAGTTTTCAAGCTAAAGGAAGCTTGGAATCGGCTTCCATGGAGTTCTAGGAGCTCAACGGCACTGGAATCACTGGATTTGGTGACCGAAAATGCCTTGAATGGAGGAGATGATTTTCGGCTTCTTCGGCTTCCACAACGACCACCGGGGCCGGAGAGGGTGGAGGAGAGTGGCGGAGCAGCTGGGGAAGGCGGCGGCACTCCGGGAGGCACACCGACGGTAGGTGGCCAAACTTGCAGCGGTGAGGAGGTGTAGGGGAGGTGGGTTTCGGGGGGGGGGGGGGGGGGGGTGAGGGAGAAGAAACTAGTTTAGTTTTATATATATATATATATATAACTTTATATTTTAATATTAAAACTTTATAATGTACAAAATAAATACACACCACACACTTATCTTATATACATATTTATATATACATATATACACATATATATACAAATGTATCACACAATAATAATTTAACACATACATAAAAAAAAAAAATAACCCTAATAACAATAATATATATATATATATATATATATATATATATATATATATATATATATATATATATATATATATATGCAAAATATTAATCATGCATGAAACCATGCAATTTAATAAAATAAACTAACATTAATCAATAAATTATTATTTCCCAAAATAATAGGTCTCTGGAAAATTTTTATGTAAAAAACTTTAAATAACTTAAAATAACATTAATTCTTAACAAAATAATGAAATAATCAAATATATATATTAAAATTATTAATACTGCATATCCCAATATAGTATAAAAATATTTAAAATCTTAGATTATTACACTATCATTGCTTTTTACCTCATTGGAATCACCATCTTCTTCCTTCTTGTTATCCTCATCCCCTCACTGTTATCCTCCTCCTCTCTCTTTGCTTCTCAAGACTTTTTAGTGTTGTCTACATCTATAGGTACAACATTGTCTATGTCCATAGGTTCATGCACATTATACACTTCCATATTGTTGCATTTTCCAGAAGATTGTGACCCACTATTTCCTCTTGAAATCCACATATAATATGAAATCTGAAAGTTTACAAAGCATATAAATAAAGGACTCTAAATTAGTTTTTTACAAGCACATAAGAGTAATGAGCTGATTAAATAAAGGTTTATCAAAGAAAGTCCAATTGTAGAAAAGAGAATCCTTACATATGCAGGAAAGTGTTAATGGAAAGTTCGTGCCGCATAAGAACCTTAGAACTTTGATAAAATTTTGCTACATGTATGTATGTTGTAAAAAAGGGAAGGATAATGATTTGTGTAGTGACTAGCGATGCGTCGTTACCCATTATATAAAAATAATAATATTTTTTTATCTTATTCATTTTATTATTAAAAAAATTTATAAATTACGAATGTTTAAATCTTTATACGATAGATTGACAGATTTAGATTCCAAAAAAATTCATATTTTCACCAAAAAATTAAAATTTAAAGACAAAAATGAAAAAATAATGCCATTTCATTTAAAAAATAATAATAATTTACAAACTATAGGTGTTTAAATCTTTATAGGATGGATTCACACGTATACAACTTAGGTTTTAGAGATTTCAAAAAATATATATATATCTATATTCATAAAAAATTAGAAATTAAAAAAATAACAAATAATGCCATTTAATTATTAAATTTTTTTTATAAACTATGAGTATCTTAATTTTTACATGAAAAATTTATACGTAAATAATTTAAATTTTAAATTCACTAAAAAAATTTAAAAAATAAAATAAAATTGACTTTGAGGTAAAAATGTGCATTGCCCCCACCCGTAGTCCAAAAGGGAATGGCGTAGGAAAGCAGTACTAATGTTAAAAAGGAACAGTGGCAACTGTTAAAATAAAATAGACTTGGGGGCAAAATGAATATTGGTACGACATAATGTGCGTCCAAAGTGTCAGTCAGCGATCTCTTTTGCTCTACGCTACCTTGAAAAATGGTTTATGGGGCAAGTAACTATAGGTTAGATAAAAGGAAACTAATTATCCTCTAAAAAAGAAATGTTTGTTTCAATCATTTTATAGCAGCTAATATTTGTTAGCAGTTTCTCATAGTTGTTGGTTAATAATATGAATTATTTGATAAAATTTTATTAGTTATTACTTTTAATATCAAATGGTTATTAAAGTTATAATTTATTTGTAAATATAATTTTATATATTTTTTGTAATATTTTTTAGTTATGTAAATTATTTAAAATAATATATATAATAAATAATAATTTATTGTCTTTGATTTATATATTATTAAACTAATTAATAGAAATTATTTAAAAATAAATTTTAAAATATAAATATTATTGTATAATTTTTATAAAATAATTATAGATATAAATATTATAATTATTCAATTATTAATTATAATTTAAAATAATATTTGTCCAATTATGAACTATAAAAAATAATTATATACATTTAATTTAAAAGACATTATTTGTTATTAGTTTTTTAATAAGAGTAAAATAGTCTAAATAATAAATAAATATAAATTAATTATCAGCTAAAAGAAAAAAAATCAAAATAAAACTTATCTAATTTGCAGCGTTTTTGAATAAAAACATCAATCAATTGCTGATTTTGGAGTTTTATCAAATACTTCAATTATAATTGATTGAATCAACTAAATCAAATGCCCTCAAAATTAAATATTTAACAATATCAACTTTAATTTTTGCATCCATCATCCTCATAATCATTAATCTGTTAAATAATCAAATTAATTTCAGTGTAAAGTCATAATTTTTTTTCTTTTTTTTGGTCACTAACTATTTTCTCCTTGATATATTTTTACATAAAGGGCTCAATTGCGAAAACAAACTAAGATTACTTCTGCTATTTTAATGAGCATATATATATATATATATATATATATATAGTTGGGTTAATTTTATTTAATTATTAATAACTCCAAATTGATATTTCTTGTTTGTAAAACCTTCATCGACTAGGAGACCGAGTAAAGGGGCGAGGTTTCTTCCATAAACACTCCAAAGTTTAAGTTAGTAACGGTACGAGAAAAAAAATATAATAAATCGAATAAGCATAATAGAATAGAGAATAAAGAGTGATTGCTTGGATGATGTGATGATGGAGTGATGGAATGATGTCTTAGTGATGTTATATAGTGAGAATGGGGAGATGAGTGAATATGATAATGAGAATGAATGACATGAGATGTCATGAGATGTATTTATAGGAGAAGGTATTGCTCAAACCTCTTAGGAATATGATTCCTTAGTCTTGTAGGATTACCTTATTTAGGAGAGAAAAATACTTTCTTTGTAAAATAATCTTCCTAATTGAAATAGACTTCCTTATTAAGCTTTCTTGTTATTCAAGTAATCCTCCTCTTTAGGGGAATATAACCCTTTTTAGAATAGGATATTGATATAGGATATCAAGAGTCCCCCTTGAAAGTCTGTTCGGATATGTATGTCTGATGTATTTGGGTCTATAAGGTGATGGACACATTATTCTTCTTTTTAAAGAGAGACAGCTTGAATCACTGTGTTTGATATGGAAGGATGAGATGAGGTGGCCAGCCTCAATCACAGGAAAAGATAAAGCTCGGCACCAAGTCTTGAAACCATTATGTAAGAACATCATTGAAGTGCCAGCTAGAATTAAGTGTACAAAACATGCTCGGAACCTCAGTACTGTAGAAGCGACCTAAGGGTGCCAACTTCAGTCATTGGACTTAATCTTAGTACATTAGAAGTATGGCTCAAGTGTCGTATAGTCTCGATACATTAAAAGCGCGGCTCGAGTGCCATATAATATTGCTTAGTTTATGAACTTTAGTAACTCTTTTGATGGTAGCTACCTAGTCAGAATAATGATTGATTTTGAGTCTAGACATTATTGCTACAGATGTTTGATTTTTTGAGCATTTGTTGTTGGTGGTATTTTTGTAAAAGGTAGGATGTTTGTGATCCTAATAGTGAGTTTGAGCCCTTTCAATTTGAGCTCTATAATATAGGATAGTAATTTTTTAAAATGATGGAAGGTAGGTTTTAAAGGACCAAATTTAGGTTTGTCCAATCTGAATTATGAGATAAGCATTTGTAAATTAGGTGATGGGTCAATGTTGCACCACTTTTGAAATAGAGGATAGTGTGTGATGCTGGCTAAGATGTCTTGGAATTGCCTTTTGTTTTATCTACTTGTGTGGCGGATATACTTGACTCCATTCTTGAATTTCCCTTGTTGGATATTCTCTAAAATTTTCATGAACAAGTATCTTCTATAAAGTAGGATTTGCTTAAATGTTATTTGATCTGGCTTTGAACAGGAACCACCATTTTTTGTCTGACCATGAGTGAGTACTTATCCGTCTTAGTGTTGTTTGGCAATGTGTCTAATGTCTTTTGACAATCTCTACATGTTGATGCTGAGTGAGATTATCAAAGTGTCCAATTGTTTGGACTGATGGGTGCTTAAAGTAGCATCTTCAATAAATACATTTTCTTTATTTGTAGTGATAGATAAAAGAACAATAGTTTTGGGATCGTATAATCGATCTCATTTAATGGTCAGTCCTTATGTAATAAATATATCAAATGTAATTGATATATATTTTGCATGAACGATAATCATGTATATATGGATGAGCATATATGTGTATATGTGTAAATGTGCTTGTGTGACAAGTTATAAATATTCATATAAGAATAAATAAGATGCAGAAATAAGTAAATTAAATAATATCAAGAGAAACTTATCTCCTGATGTACTCTTGTCCCTCCTTCGAATTTATGAATATTTATGTTCATTGTTTGCTTCAATTGTTGCTTGAATAACCTTATCTTTGAAGATGTTGTCTAAGTTTGTGTATGCCCAATTTATTAGCATTTGTGTAGATCTAGCTTCATAAAAATATACCGTTCGAATATATAGCTTCAAGATTATCAGTTGGATCAAGTTCCCAAAGGCTATGATGATTTTTTTTATTGATAATCATGAGTATCGACGTTGAGGTGCTCATGGTAACATCTACACTTGTATTATTTTACTGTAACAATAAATAATAAAAGAATGAGACTCTCGGGATCGCTTAATCCATCTCAATTAATGATTTATCCAAATGATAATAATTTAAGAAAAATGGATATGAAAATAAATAATTAGGAAACAAACTTATTTAAATGGATATGAAAATAAATAATTAGGAAACAAACTTATCTTGGTTGTAGTACTTTTGTTCTGCCTTTTAAAGTAACGAATATTTATATTCATTGTGGATATGAATAATTATTGCCAATTAATTTGAAAAACTCATTAATTCCTCATGGAGCTTATGGTTCATTTATTTGTTTTTGCTTTACTATCTAAGCTCCTGTAAAAGAAATGAACTTATTAATATATACTTGTAAAGTTATTGTCATGGTTGATTTAGATATTATGTAATGCTATAAATCAGGGGATGCTCGAAGATCAAGAGATGCTTATAAAGTAAATGTCTGACTCTTCTATACTTACTCATTACTCAGAGTCTGAGTGTCCATGAAATTAATGATTGGTAGTAAATGCTCAAATTTCCAAGGCTTTAGTGGACGGTACTTATGTTGTTTGGATGCTCGAAGTCTGAGTGCTTATAAAGGGTGCTTGTTGGATGCCCAATGTCCTAAGCTCGATGCTCAGTTAATGCTTGGATATCAAAGGCTCTGATGTTCAGTGAAAACTTATTTACATTCTTTGATGCTCAGGCTCAGATTCTTTAATGCTCAGACTCGAATGCTCGATGATCTCATACTTTGAAACTTCGTTACTTAGAGCTTGATGGATGCTCACAAAGCAGATGTTTGGTATTCAATGCTCGTTTGAAGTTTTAACGTATGGAATTTTAAGGCTCAGTAATAAAGAAAATAATTTTAGACCTGCAGTTTTTATTATTCCCTAGCTTCGGTGGTGCATTGGTGCCCGATCAGCTCAAATATACGAGTGTCAATGCTCGAAAGCTCCATGCTTGATGCTCGGCGCTTGAAATCTCAGTGTTTAGTATTTAATATATTGATGTTCACTTGATATTCGATTTTAGTTTTGAGAACCATTCATCAAATACTCACATTCTTCAATCTCGATACGAGGTCATATGGTCTAGCTTTGTGAATTTAGGGGAAAACATATAAATGTCCAGCTTCTTTTCGTCACTACATCTGATCTATATGTTGAACTACTTTCAAGCCTCAATACTTAAATGCTCAATGATTCATTTTGGTTGCCCAACTGTCTTATTATTTGCCTTGAATTCTAACCTTAAAAACTGTTGCATCAATAACAGAACTTTTTTAAAAATTCAGATGCATCCCCTTTCTTTATTTTTTTCCTTATCCCCCCTTCTGATGAAGCTGTGGTGATATAAAATGGTCATTCTAGTTTGACCATTGCCAAAACTTCCATCTTCTGAGTTCTTGATTTGAATTATATCTTATTTTTAGTATTTGTAAATTTGAATAGAGTGAGACATCTGGACTGGTAGTGAACTTACTTCTTCCAATGGCCAATCTTCTTACATTTTGAGCAGAGGTCAATCTTGGCTCCTTTTCCATGCTAACTTATTATCATAGAAGGCTAATCCCGCAGTAAGTCAGTCGATAAGAATGTCATTATAATATTGTTGAACCTTTCATGCCTCGTGACTTGATCATCTAACCACACAACTGTACTAATGTAAAGGATCTTAAAGTTCATCAGTATCGTGATCGTAGATGGACAGATTTTGAATGCCATGCCTTTGTATTCTACACCTTATTGAAGGTACAATAAAGTTGTTGTTTATAATTTGAGCTCATTCTACCAATGACTTTTGAGCAATTCTTTATATACCAATCTACTGCTCGGGTAATTAGAAGCTTGAAGTTGCATAACTCCGTCAACCGCTTGGGCACTTTAAGTCTCTACTTCAACTATCTCAAATCATGTATGCCTCCTTCAATCGATGACAAGCTACTAACCCCCAGAGGTAAAGTTTGAAGCCAATATCGTATTCTAAACAACATGATCAACTTCTAAGGAATGTGCATTGTAAGAATGGATCAATCTCTCATACAAAGCAAATAAGAAAATATTGCCCTAACCATCTTTGCACTATTTCAATATGAATTTACCATTAATGACTGAATTCGATTTCTTTATGATTATGCTTAGAGAAATTGTGATTTGGTTGTGTCTTTGAAAGGTCGAGCAAAATTCCTAGCAAGCAAAGATAATTCAAAATTGAATTTGATTTTTCCCACATACGACACCATTTAATAACTCCAAATTGATATTTCTTACTTATGGAACCTACATCAACGAGGAGACCGAGTAAAGGGGCGGGGTTTTCCTCATAAACACTCCGAAGCTTAAGTCAGTAACGATATAAGAAAAAAATATAATAAAGCGAATAGGCATAATAGAATAGAGAATAAAGAGTTATTGCTTGGTTGATGTGATGATGCAGTGATAGAATGATGTCTTGGTGATGTTGTATGGTAAGAATGGGGAGATGAGTGAATATGAGAATGAAACTGAATGATATGAGATGTCATGAGATGTATTTATAGGAGAAGGTATTGCTCAAATCTCTTAGAAATATGATTCCTTAGTCTTATAGGATTGCCTTGTTTAGTAGAGAAAAAAACTTTCTTTGTAGAGTAATCTTCCTAATTGAAATATACTTCCTTATTAAGCTTTCTTCTTATTCAAGTAATTATTCTCTTTGGAAGAATATAACCCTTATTAGAATAGAATATTGATATGGGATATCAATTATAATAATTGATATAATAAAAAATAATTAAATAATTTTTATATTCATTTATACATATATACATATGTGTACAATTATAATAGAAAATGTCAATGAGTAATTAATTAAGTGACAATTATTTTCTAAAGATATCTTTAAGTGTACGAGTCTTCAATTTAAAAGTAAATAGCTATTCCTATTATACAATTCATAAACATTCAAATTATATAATCTCTCTCTTAACCAAATAAATAATAAAATTTCACATCCAATATTAGCTTACCATCCATGATTCATAATTCCTAAGTATTTATCAATTCACTTTCATGAATTAAATATTTAGTAAAATTCATAACAAGGGAATCCTCAAATAATTAACAGTTTTAATAAAATTATTATTACTTTTTTTAAAAATTTTAGCAACACATTTAATATTATTTAAAATATTTAAATAATATTTTTATAAATTAAAATAAAATTATTTAAATAATTAATTTTATTAAAAAATTATAAATTATATTTATTGTAAATTGATACATTAAAATGATCATCAAGTTATGAATTAAAGAGTCAAAATATATCCTTTAAAAAAAAAAAAGAGATAATATCACCCATTACCCCTTTTGACCAACATTCATTTCATTCGTAACTTTGGTCCATTTTTCTTTTCAAAAGTAGTGTTAAGTGTTTTGAATTCCAAACTTTGGCGTTTCCCGTTTCTCTTTTTTTCAATTTTATCTTTTTTTTTTTTTTTTTTACTTTTTTTACCTATTTATTATTTTTAAAGTTATTGTTAATTGAAGTTGATTATATATATTTATTTAATTTTTATATTCTAAATAATTTTAATTTTATATTTTAAATAAGAATTTTGAAATTTATCATTATTTAGAATATACTAATTAAGCTAATTAAATAAAAAAATTACCCATAGTCTTCTATAATTTTTTTCATAATTATTTAGAATATAAAACTTAAACTAATTAAACTAAAAATTATCCATAGTATTTAATAATTATTTTTTCAATAAAAATAACAAAAAAATTAAGAAAAATATCAAATAAATTATTATTTTATTATTAATATTGATAAAATTAAAAATTTTATTTATGGCCTTAATTTTATTATTAGTAAAAATTTTATTTATGGCCATAATTTTATTATTAATAATGAAAAAACTAAAAAATAACAAACAATAAAAAAAATCAACAACTACAATTTTGTTATTTTTAATGTTTCAGTTGTTTTTACTGTTTTTGTTTTGTTTTGTTGATTTTTGTTAGAAATAAAAAAATAACAAAAAAATAAAAAATTATGACATATATCAAAAATGTACTATTTTTATCAATAATAATAATGATAATAAAAGTAAAAATTTTATTTATAGCCTTAATTTTATTATTAATAATGAAAAAATAGCTAAAAAAATAAAAATCAACAACTGTAAAATTTTACTAATTTTTATTATTTTATTGTTTTTAGTTGTTTTTGTTTGTTATTTTTTTAATTTTTTGGTATTTTTTTTTTTGATATTACAAATACATCATAAGGATTGTAAATATGTTGCATATTGATAATGTTATAAATGAATAGAGTCGCTCGTGAGCTACTCGAAACTCAACTCGGTAAAAGCTCGTTCGTTAAATTAAACGAGTTGAGCTCAAACAAAATTTTGAGGCTAGTAAGATAAATGAGTTAAGCCCAAACATCTTAGTGCTCGACTCGTTTAAGTTCGTGAACAGTCTCATTAAGAGGCTCACGAACAGACTTATTAATGGGCTCGTGAACAAGACTCGCGAATAGGCTCATGTGTATGTGTGTGTATATATATATATATATATAAGTTTATTTATTAGCTTGTTAATTTAAATATTAATATTAAATAAAGATCATGTAATTTATTAAGTAAATATTTTATAATGTTAATTTAATATTAAGTAAAGATAATACTAATTAAATTAGTATTAACTAATATAAAAATATTAGATATGACATGATCATGCATTTATGATAAAAGCACATCATTTTTTTTAATGTAGATTATGATTAATATTAAGAATAAAAATTCTACAATACTAATTAAATATATAGTAAAAAAATAATTAATTGAAATAAAAATTATGTAGTTATAAGTTAGTATTAGTATTAGCGTTAATATTGGGAAAATATTAAATAATTAAATTTAAATTAACAATTAAGTAAATATATATCATATTTGACTAATTAAATAAATATGATATTAATTATAATTGATATTAAATAATATATAATCTAAAGTAATATAACTATATAACTTCAAGACTATGTAGTTTCATATCAAAACTACGTAGTTTTGATTGTCAAAACTTAGAAACACAAATAACCTTTAAATTATCAAAATGTATATTATATTTATATAATCACAATAAAAACTACATATATTTAAAGTCATAAAATAATTAAATATCTAAACTATACAATCACATAGTTTTCAATCATCTAATCATAATAAAAGTTATATAATTATATTTGTAAATATTTGTATTTTAAATTAACATTGATATTTATATTAAATAATTAAATTTAAATTAAAAATTAAGTAAATATATATCATATTTGACTATTTAAATAAATATAATATTAATTATAATTGATATTAAATAATATATAATCTAAAATAATATAACTATATAATCTCAAAACTACGTAGTTTTATATTAAAACTACGTACTATGTAATTTTGATCGTCAAAGTCTAAAAACACAAATAACCTTCAAATTATTAAAATGTATATTATATTCATATAATCACAATATATAACTACATATGTTTAAAGTTATAAACTAATTAAATATCTAACTACACAAACACATAGTTCCAATTATCTAATCACAATATAAGTTATATTTGTGATATAAATTATATATATGTAATCACAATACAAAACTACATATATTTAAGGCTATAAAATAATTAAATATATAACTACACAATCACGTAGTTTGCAATTATCTAATCACAATATAAATAATATGTTTGTATTTTTAAATATTGTATTTTAAATTAACATCAATATTAATATTAAATCATTAAATTTAAATTAATAATTAAATAAATATTGCATTTGATTAATTAAATAAATATAATATTAATAAAAATTAATGTTAAATATAATTTAACAAAACTATGTAGTTTCACATAAAAATTATGTAGTTTTGATGTCAAAAAACCCTAAATGACATAAATAACCCTCAACCTAATATCTAAAGTCTAAACCTTAACCTAATTTCTTCATTTTACACCTCTTTCTCTCTGTCGCCGCTCCTCCCCATCATACACCACTAGCATCTTTGCCCTAGCTGCCAGCCTCCGCCGCTTGCTCCTTCGCCACCTGCTCCCTTTAGCCTTCTTCATTTACATCTCGCATCGCCATTCATCTTTACCCTAGCTGCACCATCATCATATTCACCCAAGCCTTCTTCATTTACATCTTGCATCGTCGTTTGTTCACTTGTCACCACCATCGTTAAGGTAAATGTATTCTTAAGCTTCTTACTCAGATTCTTGAATATTTGTTAAAATATTTCAATAGATATATAAAGCTAACATATATATATATATAACTCAATATTTTATAAATTATTAAATTAATTTCTGAGATATACTGTGTTAATAAATATTTTATTAAATTGTTATATTATGATTATTTTGTGAAATTAAATTTGAAAATTTAGTGTTGAATATTATTTTAATATTATTATTTTTATTATTGTGAATTATTGGTGTAGTGTATTTTAATGATGTATATATATATTTTGTGGGTGAGAATAATTGAGATTTAATTATCATTTTAGTTAATTATTTATTAAATTAAATTGTGAGATTTATTAGTGTTTATTATTATTTAATTATTTTATGATATTATTATTTGTGTATATGTACTTGGTGGGGGACATTTTATTTAAAATATATTTTATATGTGTACTATTTATACTTTAAAAATGTTAAAATATTATTTTGTCTTTTTCTTCTTTATTAAAAATAAATAAATAAATTTTTACAAAATGTCGAGTACCCGACACCCCTATGCTTCTTCTTTCTTTCTTTTCTTTTTTTTCTTTCATTCTTTGTAAGTCGAAACCACCCAATGCCACCACTGTCGACCACCACCTCAGGGCATGACGTTGGTCTCTTTTAGAAGCTCATCCTCCGGTGTCACGACCCAAACTAGGAGTCATGACCGGCGCTAGGGAACAGGAATTCTTTCGAATCCGGAACTCGTAGCAAGCCTAAGAAAATAAAATCATGCAATAATTAAATAAAAATACGACAGAATTAAAATTTTTCAAATCAATATTAAAGTAAATTCTCCAAATCCTTTCATAAATGTATACATATTCGTACAATGTTCAAATATAATTTCTCAGAGTATTTAATATCCAAACAAAATAATACACTTCCAATATAATAACACTACTACTGCAGTTTCTAGAATACAATTCAAAGTTCAAAATATACATTTGCATAAAATAGCCGGGACTGAAGAACACCGGCGAGGAACTCTACAACTAAGGTCTGACGATATGGGATCTCCTGAAAAAAAATAATTGAGAGGGTCAGACCTCACTAAGTGAATTATTATACTATATATACATGCAAACTAAACCATAGCAATCAGGCATTCTTATATATATATATATATATATATATATATATATATATATATATATATTCATACGAATGTCAAACTCTGCTTTTATAAATATACAGAATGTAGGAAAACGTTTAATTAAATTCATGAAAGATCCATAGAACCCTAATAGTAACAACCTTAACAACCCCATCATCACTTTAGCCATGCAGGCTCACTTGATTCCAAATAGAACACTTATTCCAATATGGACAGCAGACTGGCCCCGAGACACTAAGTCAACCGAGCTCCAGCAGTCTGACTGTCAGTGTGATTGGCCCCGAGACACTTGGTCAACCGAGCTCCAGCAATCACACTATCTATCACCTCACATCTCAATCAACCAAATAGATCATTCAATTCACTTATGGACAGTAGACTGACCCCGAGACACTAAGTCAACCGAGCTCCAACAGTCTGATTGTCAGTGTGATTGGCCCTGCAATCACACTATCTAACATACTATTAATCTTAGTCAAATCAATTAAATCAATTATAATCACCCAATTTTAACTCTCACTCAATCCTTATCTATCGTATCGGTACGTACACGGTCCTAGTGCTGCCCACTAGGAAGTACGTTCTATTGATATGCTTCACTTAGAATAAATCATTTATTCAGAAAATAATTAATGTAGAACAATATTCATAATAGTAAAACCAACCATATATATATATATATACCAAAAATATACCTAAAATATACCCAGTATATTTCAGGTATATATATATATGTGTGTATGTCAAATAAAATATGAAATAGACTAAAGATAAATCATTAATATATTTAAAAATAATTTAAATGAGTAACAATAATATAACATGCATTTTCTTAAAAAAAATATACTTAAATATACAAAAGATATACCCTAAGTACACAAATCATTTAATAAAACATTTAATATTCATTTAAATATGTGTTTGTGTTTAACATATATTCACAAATATACTAAAAATGAACCTAATTATCTAGCATGCATATATCAAAAATAAACCCTAAATATACCACTAATGTGTTAGGTTTAATTTAATAATAAAACATGTATTTATTTGGGAATAAATAAAAAATATACCAAAAATAAACTTAAAAATAATTTAAGTATAGGTTTATAATTTAACATGCAATTATTTAAGAATAAACCTATAATCTACTGAAACTATACCTAAAGTATACTAATCATTTAATAAAATAATTATGTTTAAGTGTACATTTTAAAACATGTGTATATTACTCAAATGTATTAAACTTAAACCTCGTTGTTTAATGTGCATATATCAAACTAACATGCATAATTATTTAATATGCATATATATAAAAATGCAACCCTAGATATACCAAAAATATTATAATTTAAATCCCTTTTAAAACATACAATGAAACTGAAAAATTCTAAATAATGCACCCTATATGCAGTGCATATATATACAGTATAATAACTCACATGTTAGCGCTCCACGAGACAAACTCGGCGGGCCTGATCCATTAGGCCTCGGTCTCGGCGCAGCTAGACAAACAAATGACAACATGAATCAGAATAAATTTAACGAAAATTCTAAAGACTCGATCTAGAATTTTAGACACAGAATTAAAATAGGAATTTGACCGGACATTACGTTTTACGAGAATTCTACCGAAAATCCGGTAGAACCTCCCCTGTAAAACGGACATCTCTCTACTCAAAGAGTAGAGCCGGTCCTGCAAGGAAAACACACTTCGGAATAACACCAAATTCACAACTACAATCCCTCGGTCTGACTCCAAACTACAATTTACCGACCGAGGTTCACAATTCACATAATAATTATAAAATACCAAAAATGCCCTTATATAATAAAAATACATTTTATAAATCCAAAATACGTAATTATCCCTAAAACATACTAAAAATCAATAAAAATCCATTTATTTAGAAAAATAGTATATTATATATAATTTGAAAATAATTTACGAAAAATAGTTTTAATTAGTTAAAAATACTAAAAATTTGCAGAAATCATTTTTATACCCTAAGTAACTATTAAAACCAATTTAATTACATTTTTAGCCAATTTAGTGTAAATTTACCAAAATACCCCTATATATATAAATTTACTAAAATAAATCCAAAAATTCACCAAAAATAATATAATTACTCAAAATTAATTTTCTCAACATATATTTCCATAATATCAATAAATATACTCAATTAACCAATTTATTTCAATTAAACACATAATTAACCCTATTTTTCAAAATTACATAAACTTAATAAATTCCAAATAAAAACATAAAAATTCACAAAAATTACAAATAAATTTATATAATTCATTTCAACTCCTATAATCACCATAAAACACAATTTCATAATTTTATTAATTAATTTTCAAAAATTAGAAAATATTAATAAAATAATCAAAAATTCACAAAAATTAAAATAAATTCCAAAAATTCTAAAAAAAATTACAGCATGTAAATTAAGCTTCCAGGAACAAAGTTTGTGAAGGGAGTTTGCAAGATTCATCAAGATCAAGCTTAAAAAAATTCAAAAACCCTAAAGCTCCATAAACTAAAAATCAACAAAACTCAAGAAATAGGTAATGAAAGCTTAAACTAAGCTTAGATTCATGCTCACCGGAGTCTAAAGAGTAGATAGAGACCGGAAGCTCGAGAAACGGTGGTCAAAAGTGATGGAAGCACAGTGAAGGTTAGGGAACGGGTTGCGTAGGAGAAGGAGATAAACTCTCTGTGTTAATCTTGTTCATGCGTGAATGTATATATTGTTGAATATTTCTGTATAAGTTTGGTTTTTAATATATGAGTATGCATGCATGTATGTGCATTGCATGCATGTGTATGTATATATATATATATATATATATATATATATATTAATCAAACTTTATATTATAATAATAATACTTTATGTAAACAAATCTCCACCACATAAAAATATACTCATATATACATATATATATATATATATATTCACACATATAATAATAAACACACACATACAAATTAAACTCACATAAAATAACATTTAATAATAATGATAATTTTAATAAAATAAATAATAGAATTTGATAAAATAATAATAGAATTAATAATGCTCTAGATTAAATATTATTAAAATAGTTCTATCTAAAATAATAATTATAAATAACGCAAATTAAATATCCAAAATAATAAGTTTCAAATTAAAATATTTACGTAAAAAAATATAATTAAACATAAAATAATAATAATTAATCATAAAATAATTAAATAATTAAATATAACTTTTAAATTTATTAATAATGTATATCTCATTATATAATAAAATAATTCAAAAATCAGGGTTATTACATCCGGCCTTCTCAAATCTTCAAACTATTTCGAATTTTGACTTCGGCAACTGTCTCGTTTTTATACATTTTTATTTTTAGTATTTTGAGTTTTTGTTAGTTTAAGCTTTTATTTGATTTTATTAGTTATTGTTGCTTTGAGATTAATTGTTGTAGAGACTATGAGAAAGCTAAAAGTGATTTTTATTTATTTTTCTAAAATTTTGAAGTTTTGAGCTCGGGGTTACTGTTCATATACTATTCTGAGCTTGGAAAATTTATATTTTTAATAAATTATACTAATTATTTTAATCATATTTTGTGAAGAAAGTTTGTTGAAATTGTATTCTAAATTTTTATTTTTAGTTCTCAACTAAAAATTGTATTTTTGGAAAAATTAGTATAAATTGGTAAATTTTATATTTTAATTGAAATTATTGTTAATTATTATGTTTTGGATAATTTTTGAGTAATAAATAGTATTAAAATAATTTTATGAATTATTTACTATTTTTAGATAATTAATAATAATTTTCAGAAAAATATTCAAATAATAATTTTATTTATTATTTTTATGATTAAATGGATTTTTAGCTATTTTTATTATATATTTGAGCAATTTAAATAATTATTTGTTATTTATGCTATTTAATTTTGAATATTTGAAAAAATGGATTTTTATTAATATTATTTAATTATATTGAGATTTTAGTTATTATTTTGAAAATAAATATCTTTAATGTTTTTATTATTTAAATAAGTTGAATTGTGGTATTTATGGATTTTAGTGATTTTTAATATTTATTATTTATGATTAATCTTTGTGTATATTGGTTCTCGATTGGACAATTTATGTAGTTTGGGGCCCAACCCGAGAAGTTGAGTATTTGTGAATATTTGAAGTGTGTTTACGTGTAGGATTAGCTCTACTTTTAGTAGAGAAATGTCCGTTTTACTAAGGAAACTCTATCGAATTTTTGATAAAATTCTCGTAAAATGTGACATCGAGTCAATCATGAGTTTTGAATTTGTTATCGAGTCGTGTCCTAGATTGAGTTGTTCATTAGAAATTCTAAATGTATAAAATTGGGAATTTAATTCTAATAATAATATTATTATTTTTTGTTTTTCTATAGTTGAGCCAAGATCAAGGCCTACAAGACTAGGTCAGTCTAGTTTTTTTAGAGGAGCGTACAACTGTGAGTTATTATCATATGTATATATCGCATGTAGATTAATATTATGACCATTCATATATTTTAATAAATATGAATTTAATTATGCTCATTGCATTAAATCATATTTATTACTGTTAATATTCATATATATGATTATCCATAGAAATATTAAGAATATTTATTTTTGATAATATATGCTGTCACATTTTTTTTATATTGAATTTCATTATTTGATTACAAAAATATATTTTGGAGGATAACAGTAAAACGTGCTACCTAGTGGGCTACATAAGGACTGTATGCGCACTAGTATATTAAATGTTAGGGTTGGTATTATGGAATTTATTGATGTGAGATATGAATAATTGATTATTGAGATTTATGGTAAGAAAGTGGTGTGATTGTGGGAGCTCGGTTGGCCTATTGTCTTAGGGCCAATCATACCGACAATGAGACTGCAGGAGCTCGGTTAACTTAGTGTTTCGGGGCTAGTCTATTGTCCAAAAATTGAGAAGAGAAATATTTTAAAATTAAGTGAGCCTATTGGTTAGTGAGGTTCAATGATCAAGGTTACGAAATATTTTAGGGTTCTGCTATAATTTTTCACTCAAAAATTCTTCTGCATATATTATTATTATAGAAGTGGATTTGCTTGCATCTATATGAAATGCATGTATATATAAATAAATAAATAAATAAATATATATATATATATATATTATATGCTTGAGTGTATATGACTTTAAGTTGCATGTATATATATTACAATAATTCATTCAATGAGCTCTGACTCCCTTTAATATTTTTTTCAAGATCTTCTACTTCATACCTCTCTAGTAGAACTCTTCACCATACTCTTTCCTCTATGGTTGATTTAAGTAAATATTGAATCGTCATTTTCCTTGTATTTTAGTAATCGCTGCAGTAGTAATGTTTATTGTTATAATATTGTATCGTATTAGTTACAGACCTTATATTTGAATATTGTATACATATATTTTATTATGTTTTGATATAAGGATTTATTTTATATTAATTAAAGTTTTAATTCTTGTGTATTTTTATATTATTATTGTATGTGTTTTTATTTTAAGGTTTGCTATGGGTTTCAGATTTGAAAGAATTCTCATTCCCTAACACCAATCATGACTTCCCGATTTGGGTCATGACGAAGTTGGTATTAGAGCCTAGGTTTTTAGTGTTATGGACCTAGGTTATTAGAGTTGTGTTTTCCTTAAAACTATTGCAGTAAATTAGATTCGACTATGTCTTCAATAAATTTTCCTTCATTTAGTTTTCCACATAATCGTTAGGATGTCTATTTATCATGTGTTTGTAATCTATTTTGTCTAAATTTTATTGGTTTTTATCTTTTCAGAATGAGGAGACGAGCACGTGTCGCTCCACCGGTCATTGAGGCTGAGGATGATGAATCCTTTTAGAATGAGGTTTTACCTTTTGAGCCATCAATCAAGTGCAAAGGAAGAGGTAAAGGTAGACCTCAAGGAGCGGCAAGTCGTTATAGGCAGAGAGAGCTACAAGATAAGGAACCTATAAAGTAAGAGTATGAGGAAGCTATTTTACCTCCAGCTGTATCGTAGATGCAGCCTGGTTATCAGCAGGGCATGTCTGACCCTGAGGTAGCCTTATTTTTTGTCAGAGTCAATAGGATATTATTCAATAGGACTATAGATCCTTTGGATTTCTTACATACTATTGAGACGAGGACTCGGATTGCTCACATTGAGTACCAGAGGATTATAATTATCGAGTTATTTATTGAGGGACCAGCCTTGGATTAAGTTGTTTAGGTCATTCAGCTGCACATAATGACATTCACTTGAGCTCAGTTTCAAGAGAGATTCATGAGGCGTTTCTGCCCAGAGCCTATGTAGATGAGCTATAGACTCCAACTAACGGGTATTACTAAAGGTGACAGGTCAATAAAGGAGTACGCTAGAGAGTTCCTCAAACTAGGTCAGTATGTAAAGGACCTGATGAGAGATCAGTATTTTGGGATCACTACGAATGTCACCGGACTAGGTTCTGCATTCGCTGGGATGCCTACTGCAGGCTTGACTCTTGAGTCTATGATATAGTTAGCCAAGGAGATAGAGCTCCGATTGGTCAGGCAGGGAGTTATACCTGATTTTTATTAGTTGGGAGTTGTTTAAGCAGGGGGATCTCAGAGTACCCAGTATACCACATTTTAGATTGGCTTTAGTAGTCGCTAGAGAGAATCTTATCAACAAGGCCAAAGGCCTTAGCAGAGAGTCCATAAGAGTAGCAGACATGGTTATAGTGGACTACGTATACCTATTAAATTCGATTCAAGTGCTACCAATAGTAGCAGTAACCAAAGTTTTAATTATGGCAACACAAGATCAGTAGCCAGTGCTTGTCAGACATATAAGAGAGTCCATCAGGGACCGTGCTACATGGCTCCTGAAGCATATTTCAGATGCAGACAGATGGGGCACTTTACTAGAGTATGTCTTTATTCTGGCTATTAGCAGTATTTTTTACAATAATTTATTGCTAGTGCAGCTCTAACTCTTTATTAGTTGCCTCCAGCTCAGCACCCGAGTACATCATAATTTATAGCCGAGCAGGGGCATAACAGAGGTAGCAGAGGTAGTGCCAGAGGCTTTGGTCAGGTTTCCATAAGCTAGCAGGGAGGTTGAGATCAGGCTAGAGTTTTCACCCTCACCCAACAAGATGCTTAGGCATCCAACGCCGTTGATGCAGGTATACTTCTATTTTGTTACTTTGATGCTAGATTTTTTATTGATCTGGGTACTACACATTCTTTCGTGTCCCTCATTTTTACTTTAAAGTTATGTTGGCAAGCTTCAAGGATGACATTTCCTTTATTTATCACTACTCCTCTAAGTGATTTATTAAACATCGATGTTGTTCTTTTTGAATGTCCGGTGTTAATGGGAGGTAGAGAATTATTAGTGGAATTAGTGTATTGGATGTGATGAAGTTTGATGTGATCCTTGGTATGGATTAGTTATCTCAGCATTATGTTATTGTTGATTGTCAGAGTAAAAAGGTGATTTTTAGAATTTTGAATGAAGAAGAGTTTAAGTTTATGGGTGATAAGAGTTTTGCACCTTAGAATCTTATCTCCCCTATCACGGCTAGGAAGATGCTGAGGAAAGGTTGTTAGGGATACTTTACACTAGTCATGGATACTTCAGTGGAGAAGATATCTATCATAAATGTTCCAGTAGCTTATGAGTTTCCTAATATTTTTTCTGATGAGTTACTAGGATTACCATCTTATAGAGATATCAAATTCTGTATAGATATAGTCTTAAGCACAACTCTTATTTCAATGCTGCCTTATAGAATGGCTCATGAAGAGCTGAAGGAATTAAAGGAGTAGTTACAAGATTTGTTGGATAAGGGTTTTATTAGACCTAATGTTTCTCATTGGGGTGCACCAATCTTGTTTTTAAAGAATAAGTATGGTACACTAACATTATACATTGATTATAAAGAGTTGAATAAGATGACAGTGAAGAACAAGTATCCTTTTTTTATGATAGATGATTTATTTAATCAACTTCAAGGTGCACAGTTCTTTTTCAGGATTGACTTAAGGTTGAGCTATCATCAGTTATGGATCAGTGAAGCCGATGTTCCTAAAATGGTATTCCATACTCAATATAGTCCCTATGAGATTCTAGTGATGTCCTTCGGGTTAACTAATGCACCAACTACTTTCATAGATCTGATGAACAAGGTGTTTAGACTGTTTATAGATCAATTTATAGTGATCTTCATTGATGATATCCTGGTGTATTTGAAGAGTATAGAGGAGCACATATATCACTTAAGGACAGTACTATAGACATTGAGAGAATATCAGTTTTATGCTAAATTCTCAAAGTGTGATTTTTGGATGAAGAGTGTGGCATTCCTTGGACACGTGGTGTCTAAAAATGGTCATTTTAAGTTGATCCACAGAAGATAAAAACAGTGCCTGAATGGCCTAGATCATCATCAATCATTGAGATTCAAAGTTTCTTGGGTTTGGCTGGGTACTATAGGATATTTGTACAAGATTTCTTAAGAATTGCAACACCTATAACTCGCTTAACTCAGAAGAATGTGAAGTTTGTGTGGTCTGATGCTTGTGATAATAGTTTGTAGTTACTGAAAGAGAAGTTGACAATAGCTCCAGTTCTAACTTTGCCAAATGGAAAAGATAAGTTCACTATGTATTATAATGCCTTCAAAGTTAGCCTAGGTTATGTGTTAACGCAAAATGGTAGGGTGATAGCTTATGCTTCGAGGCAGTTGAAGAAGCATGAACAAAATTATCCTACTCATGACCTAGAGATGGCAGCAATGATCTTTGCTCTCAAGATTTTGAACATTATTTGTACGGAGTGACTTGTGAGATTTTCATATATCATAAGAGTTTGAAATACATTTTCCAATAAAGAGATCTGAACTTGAGGCAAAGGAGATGGTTAAAATTGTTGAAGGATTATGATTATGATATCCTATACTATCTAGGCAAAGCTAATGTAGTAGCAAATGCTTTAAGTAAGAAATCCTCAGTAGTTTTACTCACATTAGTTTAGAGAGGAGACCTTTGATCCAAGAGTTACACGAGTTAGTGGATTAAGGTTTGATAATAAAGATAAGTAGATCGAGAGGATTGCTAGCTCAGTTTAGAGTTAGATTAGTATTGAGGGATAGGATTAAGGCAGCTCCGAGTTGATATCTTATTTTAGCAGAGCTTCAGGAGAATGTTCATGAAGGGAAGTTCATTGATTTTTTACTTAATGATGAAGGTGTTTTATGGATCAATGGTAGATTAAGCATTCCTGATGTGAATAATTTAAGAGAATAGATCCTAGAAGAAGCGCATTCTATAGCTTATAATGTACATCAAGTTGTTACTAAGATGTACCATAACATTAAAAATTTGTACTGGTGGGATGAATTAAAAAAGGATGTAACTGATTATATTTCTAAGTGCCTGATGTGTCAACAGGTGAAAGTTGAGCATCTGAAGCCTTTTAGGAAGCTTCAACCTCTTTCTATTCCTAAGTGAAAATAGGAGAGAATTGTTATGGATTTTATGACTGGGTTACCTCGTTCAAAGGATGAATATGATTCCATCTGGGTGATTATAAACAGGTTAACCAAATCAACTCACTTCTTACCAACTAAAGCTACTCATTCTATAGCCAAGTTGGCTAAACTTTATGTTAAGCATATTGTATGCCTTTATGGACTGCCTATTTCTATTATATCTGATAGAGGTTCAATGTTTACCTCTCAATTTTGGCAATAGTTATAGGAAGCAATGGGGACCAAACTTGATTTTAGTACTGCTTTTCACCCTCAAACAGATGGTTAATCTGAGAGGACAATCTAGACACTTGAGGATATATTGAGAATGTATGTAATGGATCTTAGAGGTAGTTGGGATGACCATCTACCATTGGTAGAGTTTCTTATAATAATAGCTAATATAACAGTATTAAAATGGTATTGTTTAAAGTTCTGTACTGAAGGAAGTGTAGATCTCCTTTGTGTTGGGATTAGATTTGAGAGAGAGTGACCGAACCTGAGATTATCCAGGATGCAGCTAAGAAGATTATTTTAATTAAAAGCAGATTAAAAATCACAGCTAGCATATAGAAGAGCTATGTGAATCCGAAGCGTAAGGATGTGGAGTTTCAGGTTGGAGATTTTGTGTTTCTGAAGGTGTCACAATGAAGGGTGTGATGAGATTTAGCAAGAAAGGAAAATTAGCACCGAAATATATTAGACCGTTCGAGATTCTGGAGAGAATGGGCATGGTTGCATATCGGTTGGCTTTCTCTCTAAATTTGTCTTAAATACATATAGTGTTCCATATCTCGATGGTGAGGAAGTACATTTCAAACCCTTCACATATGTTGCAGCCCCAGAGTGTAGAAGTGAATGAAGACCTGACATACGAGGAAGAGCCAGTTGCGATTGTGGATTATCAAGTTCGTCAGTTGCATTCGAAGTAGATCCCGACGGTTAAGGTGTTGTGGAGGAGCAACAACATGGAGGAATACACGTGGAAGATCGAGGCTAAGATGCGGGTGACTTACCCTTACCTTTTTTCTCAATGAATTCTTGTATTTTGTTCTTTCATTTGAAATTCGAGGATGAATTTTTGTAAAGGGGGAAGATTGTTATAAACCGATATTTTATAAATTATTAAATTAATTTCTGAGATATGAAATGTTAATAAATATTTTATTAAATTGTTATATTATGATTATTTTATGAAATTGAATTTGAATATTATTAATAATATTATTTTTATTATTGTGAATTATTAGTGTAGTGTGTTTTAATATTGTGTGTATATATATATATATATATATATATTGTGGGTGAGAATAATTGAGTTTAATTATTATTTTAGTTTATTATTTATTAAATTAAATTGTGAAATTTATTAGTGTTGATTATTATTTAATTATTTTATGATATTATTATTTATGTATATGTACTTGGTGGAGAATATTTTATTTAAAATATTTTTTATATATGTACTATTTATACTTTAAAAAGTTAAAATATTATTTTATTTTTTTCTCCTTTATTAAAAATAAATAAATAAATAAATTTTTACAAAACATCTAGTACCCTACACCCCCATACTTCTTCTTTTTTCTTTCTTTTCTTTCTTTCTCTATAAGCCGAAACCACCCAACGCCACCACCGTCAACCACCACCTCAGGGCGTGAGGTTGGTCTCTTTTGGAAGCTCGTCCTCTAGGCTTCTCAACTCTTTGAACAGTTTTAAGTTTCGACTCCGGTAACTATCTCGTTTTTATATATTTCTATTTTTAATATTTTGAGTTTTTATTAGTTTAAGCCTTTATTTGATTTTATTAGCTATTGTTGTTTTGAGATTAATTGTTATAGAGGTTGTAAGAAAGCTAAATGTGATTTTTATTTATTTTTCTAAAAATTTTGAATTTCCTGGCTCGGGGTTACTGTTCTGAGCTTAGAAAAATTATATTTTTAATAAATTTTAATAATTATTTCAAGCATATTTTGTGAAGAAAGTTTATTAAAATTGTATTCCGAATTTTTGTTATGAATTTTCAAATGTTTATGTAAAAATTGGATTTTTGGAAAAATTAGTATAATTGGTAAATTTTATCTTTGAATTGAAATTATTGTTAATTATTATGTTTTGGATAATTTTTGAGTAATAAATAGTATTAAAATAATTTTTATGAATTATTTACTTTTTTTAGCTAATTAATAATAATTTCTAGAAAAATATTGAAATAATAATTTTATTTATTATTTTAATCATTAAATGGATTTTTAGCTATTTTTATTATATATTTGAGCAATTTAAATAATTTTTTGTAATTTATGCTATTTAATTTTGAATATTTGAAAAAAATGGATTTTTATTAATATTATTTAATTATATTGAGATTTTAGTAATTATTTTGAAAATAAATATCTTTAATGTTTTTATTATTTAAATAAGTTGAATTGTGGTATTTTATGAATTTTAGTGATTTTTAATATTTATTATTTTATGATTGATCTTTGTGTATATTGGTTCTCGATTGGACAATTTATGTAGTTCGGTGATCTAATCCGAGAAGTTGAGTATTTGTGAATATTTAAAGTGTGTTTGTGTGCAGGATCGGCTTTACTTTTAGTAGAGAGACGTTCATATCACTGAGGAGATTCTGTTAAATTTTTGGTAGAATTCTCGTAAAACGTGACATCGGGTTAATTATGAGTTTTGAATTTGTTATCTAGTTGCGTCCTATATCGAGTTATTCATTAGAAATTATAGATATATAAAATTAGAAATTTAATTCTAATATTATTATTATTATTATTTATGTTTTTATAGTTGCGTTAAGACTGAGACTTATAAAACCAAGTCAGTCTAGTCTTTTTAGAGGAGCGCATAATTGTGAATTATTATCATATGTGTGCATTGCATGTACATTAATATTATGAGGATTCATATATTTTAATAAATATGAATTTAATTATGTTCATTTCATTAAATCATATTTATTACTGTTAATATTCATATATATGATTTTTCATAGAAATATTGAGAATATTTATTTTTGATAATATATGTTGTCACATTTTTTTTCATATTAAATTTCATTATTTGATTATAAAAATATATTTTAGAGGATAGCAGTAGAACGTGCTACCTAATGGGCTACATTAGGATTGTGTGTGCACCAGTACGTTAAATGTTAAGGTTGATATTATGAAATTTATTGATGTGAGATATGAATAATTGATTATTGAGATTTGTGGTGAGAGAGTGATATGATTACGAGAGCTTGGTTGACCTAGTGTGTCGGGGCCAATTATGCCGACAGTGAGACTACGGGAGCTTGATTGACTTAGTGTCTCAGGCTAGTCTATTGTCCAAAAATTGAGAAGAGAAATATTTTGGAACGAAGTGAGCCTATTGACTAATGAGATTCAATGATCGAGGTTGCGGAATATTTTAGGGTTTTGTTTCGATCCTCCATTCAAAAATTCTTCTGAATTTATTATTATTATAGAAGTGGATTTGCTTGCATCTGTATGAAATACATGTATATACAAATAAATAAATATATTATTATATTGATGTTTGATTGTATATGGCTTTAGGTTGCATGTATATATATTATAATAATTCACTCAATGAGCTATGACTTCTTTCAATAGTTTTTCAGGATCTTCTACTTCATACCTCTCTAGTAGAACTCTTTGTCGGACTTTTTTCTCTCCGACTGATTATTTAAATACTGAACCGTCATTTTTCTTGTATTTTAGTAATTGTTGTAGTAGTAGTATTTATTATTGTAGTATTGTATTGTATTAATTAGAGACCCTATATTTGAATATTGTATGAAGATATTTTGTTATGTTATGACAAAAGGATTTATTTTATATTAATTAAAGTTTTAATTTTGGTGTATTTTTGTATTATTATTGTATGTATTTTTATTTTAAGGCTTACTACGAGTTCCAGATTCATAAGAATTCCTGTTTTTTAGCGCCAATCATGACTCCTCGGTTTGGATTGTGACAATATATATATATATATATATATATATATATATATATATATACATTCCTATTTTTTTTTATCATACTCAAACTTTGTTTGTGCTTATGATTTTCATCCAATTCAAATTTTTATATTTTAGTTTCTAACAAAATTTGACTCTTATTGTCATTGAATGACTCACAGGATTGGGTTCAATTAAGAGAAAGCTCTGTTTACTTAGTAAAGAATATTAATCATGGTAGGTCTGACTCCGAGCAGGTAAGTACTCATAACTCTTTTTTAGCATTGAATTTTATTGATTTTGGCTAGTTAACAGTTTGGAATTGTTGGTTGGATCTCTCTGATAGTCATTGAGTTTGATGTTTCAATAACCTAGGAGATGAAGACCTAAAAAAGAAACTTATAATTAATATTTTTCTTTGGTTTGTACGTTGTGATTTGTCTTTGGTTGTTTGTGTCAATCAAATTATGGACAAGGATCTTGATTTCAATCTATTATTAAAAATGCTGAGTTTTCCTTGTCGTGTGATGTTGAATTGATTATGCACAACTTTTTCTGCAATTATATTTTGATCGTTGCTTTTCCCTTAACTGATTAGCCATCTTTATAATGGATTATGTAAATTTGGGTGTATAATAACCCTAATTTTTTTGAAATTATTTTATTTTATAATGAGATATATAGTATTAATAAATTCAAAAGTTATATTTAAAATATTTTATTATTTGTGATTATTAATTTTTATTTTTATGTTAAAGTAACTATTTTAAGTAAATTTGTACTTAGGAGTAAATATATTTGTATTAGGGTTTATATCATTATTGTTATTTTGAAATGTATTATTTTAATGATATTATTTTAAGCATTATATTATTTGATTGATATACTTAATTTTTAATATTATTATTATTATTTAATTATTTCGTAAATATGATTTATTTTATTATTATCATTATTATTTTTCAAGGCTATTGTATGTATCAATGTAATATATAATTAATTAGGGTTTGTATATTATTTATATGTGTATTTTATATGTATATAGTGTGTATATATATGTGTGTGTGTGTGTGAGAGAGAGAGATATTTATATTTGTGTGGTAAGAAATGATTTAATATAGTATAATAGTATAATATATAGTTTTAATATAAAGTTAATATATACATATATTCATACAAACACATAAAATGCAAATATTGTGCTTCCCTTTCTTCCCCGCTGCTTTGTCCCGTTCCATAGCCGTCGGTGTGCCTCCCTCTGTTCGGACCAACCACGCACCTTCTAGTCACCCTTCCGCCACCCTCTTCCTCCTTCCCCAGTGTAATATCTCGAGTTTTTATATATTTTTATACTGTATCAGAATATGTAGTATTAATAATTTTTGTATATATCTATGACATTTTTATGAGTTGTTATTTGTTTAAAGCTAATTTTAATTATTTTATATTATTTTAAGTACTTTACGTAAAATTTTTCCGGGAATTATATTTTCGGGGAAATTGACACGTAAATAATTTAATACTATTTATTTTGACTAGTTTTATGAATTTGCATGAACTCATACATAATTTTTAAGTGCTAAAATAAAATGTATATATGTGTATTTATTTAAATTAATTAGGATTTAATTAAATACCTTAATTTTTATTATTTAGTTTTAATATTAATTAATTATTTTAAGTGTATAAATTATTAAATATATTAAAATATGTGTGTGGTGTATATTTAATGTGTGTGAGATTTTATATTATTATAATATATAGTGTGAATATATATATATACATATATACATAATTTTTTAATCAAAAATCAAAAGTTCCCTTTATTTACAGAATTGTCACTCTTCTTCTCCAAATGCCCGACACCATATTTCTCTCATTTTCAGTCATTTTCAAGCTGGTTTTCTTTGCTGTCACTATGCCCCTCACCTTCCTCCTCCACCTCCAGCCATTTCTACCACCTGAAGCTCCCTTTTTCGGTGTGTTTTGGCCGAAAAATCAAGTAGAGACTGAATTTCATCTCATCTCTGATCAAGCCATTTTCGGCCACCATTTTCAATACCGTCGGTCTCTATCTTCTCCTTGAGCTCTGGTGAGTATGATTCCAAGCTTTGTTTCACTTGATTTGGTCTAGAATTGCTTAGGTTTCAATTTCTTCAATTCAGCCATTTTGGGTTTTGAATTTTTTTTAGCTTCAATTGATTTATTTATGAAAACTTTCTTCACAAACTTTTTTCCTAGAAGATTAATCTATATGTTTTAATTTTTTTAGAATTTTTGGAATTTATTTTAATTTTTGTGAATTTTTGATTATTTTATTAATATTTTCTAATTTTCGAAAATTAATTAATTAAATTATGAAATTGTGTTTAATGGTGATTATAGGAATTTAAATGACTTATAGAAATTTATTTGTAATTTTTGTGAATTTTTATATATTTATTTGGAATTTATTAAGTTTATGTAATTTTGAAAAATAGGGTTAATTGTGTGTTTAATTGAAATAAATTGGTTAATTGAGTATATTTATTGATATTATGAAAATATATGTTGAGAAGATTAATTTTGAGTAATTATATTATTTTTGGTGAATTTTTGGATTTCTTTTAGTAAATTTATATATAGGGATATTTTGGTAATTTTATAATAAATTGGCTAAAAATGTAATTAAATTGGTTTTAATAGATATTTAGGGTATAAAAATGATTTCTAAAAATTATTTAGTATTTTTAACTAATTAAAACTATTTTTCGTAAATTATTTTCAAATTATATATATAGTATACGATTTTTTTAAATAAATGAGTTTTTATCGGTTTTTAACGTGTTTTAGGGTTAATTACGTAATTTAGATTTATAAAATGTATTTTTATTATATAAGGGCATTTTCAATATTTTATAATTATTCTGTGAATTGTGAACCTCGATTGGTGAATTGTAGTTTGGAGTTCGACCGAGGGATTGTGGTTATGAATTTGGTGTTATTCCAAAATGTGTTTTCTTTGCAGGATCGGGTTCTACTCTTTGAGTAGAGAGATGTCCATTTTACAAGGGAGGTTCTGTCGAATTTTCAGTAGAATTCTTGTAAAATGTGATTTCCAGTCAAATCCCTATTCTAATTTTGTGTCTAAAATTCTAGATCAAGTCTTTAGAATTTTCGTTAAATTTATTTTGATTTCATGTTGTTATTTGTTTGTCTAGCTGCGTCGAGACCGAGGCCTAACGGATCAGGCCCGCCAAGTTTGTCTCGTGGAGCGCTAACATGTGAGTTATTATACTGTATATATATGCATTGCATATAGGATGTATAACTTAGGATTTTTATTTTCATTATATGTTTAAACAGTAATTTAATTATAATATGATTTGGTATATTTTCGGTTTATTTTGAGTATATTTTTGATATATGTATGTTAGATATTTAGGTTTATGTTTGTTATAATTTAATAATTATACACAATTTAAATGTGCATCGAACCATAATTATTTTATTAAATGATTAGTATAATTTAGGTTTATTCTTAAATAATTGCATGCTATATTATAAACCTACACTTAAATTATTTTTAAGTTTATTTTTGGTATATTTTGAATTATTTCCAAATAAATACATGTTTTATTATTAAATTAAACTTAACACATTAGTGGTATATTTAGGGTTTATTTTTTATATATGCATGCTAGATAATTAGGTTTATTTTTAGTATATTTGTGAATATATGTTAAACCTAAACGCATATTTAAATGAATATTTATACATAAATGTTTTATTAAACGATTTGTGTACTTAGGGTATATCTTTTGTATATTTAGGTATTTTTTTTTTAAGAAAATACATGTTATATTATTGTTATACATTTAAATTGTTTTTAACAATATTAATGATTTATCTTTAGTTTATTTAATATTTAATTTGACATATATATATATATATATATATATATATGTGTGTGTGTGTGTGTGTGTGTGTGTGTGTGTGTGGTTGGTTTTACTATTATGATT
The DNA here is from genome assembly GCA_947683625.1 of Mallotus nudiflorus. Classification (NCBI taxonomy): domain Eukaryota; kingdom Viridiplantae; phylum Streptophyta; class Magnoliopsida; order Malpighiales; family Euphorbiaceae; genus Mallotus; species Mallotus nudiflorus. The sequence continues at coordinate 1,806,738 of CANTUR010000079.1, read as the reverse complement.
ATTGTTCTACATTAATTATTTTTTGAATGAATGATTTATTCTAAGAGAAGGATATCGATAGAACGTGCTTCCTAGTGGGCAACACTAGGGCCGTGTACGTACCGGTGCGAAAGAATAGGGTTGACTAAGAGTTAATTTTGGGTGATTACAATTGATTAGATTAATTTTACTGAGATTAATGGTATGATAGATAGTGTGATTGCGGGGCCAATCATACTAACAGTCAGACTGCTGGAGCTTGGTTGATTTAGTGTCTCAGGGCTAGTCTACTGTCCATAAGTGGATTGAATGATCTATTGGGATGATTGAGATGTGAGGTGATAAATAGTGTGATTGTTGGAGCTCAGTTGACCAAGTGTCTCGAGGCCAATCACACTGACAGCCAGACTGTTGGAGCTCGATCGACTTAGTGTCTCGGGGCCAGTCTGCTGTCCAGATTGGAATAAGTATTCTATTTGGAATCAAGTGAGTCTGTATGGCTAGAGTGATGATGGGATTGTTTGAGGTTGCTATTATTAGGGTTCTATGGATCCTTCATGAATTAAAACAAACATTTTCTACATTTAGTATATTTATAAAGGCAGAGTTTGGCATTTGTGTGAAATGTGTGTATATACATATATATATAAGAATACCTGATTGTTATAGTTTAGTTTGCATGTATATATAGTATAATAATTCACTCAGTGAGGTCTGACCCCCCTCAATTATTTTTTCTTAGGAGATCCCATATCGTCAAGCCTTAGTTATAGAGTTCCTTGCCGGTGTTCTTCAGTCCCATCTATTTTATGCAAACGTATATTTTGAATTCTGATTTATATTCTAAAAACTGCAGTAGTAGTGTTATTGTATCGGAAGTGTATTATATTGTTTTGATATTGTATACTCTGAAAAATTGTATTTGAACACTGTACAAATATGTATACATTTATGAAAGGATTTGAAGAATTTATTTTATATATTGATTTGAAAATTTTTAATTTTGTCGTACTTTTTAATTATTTATTTCATGATTTTATCTTTTGAAGGCATGCTACGAGTTCCGTATTCGAAAGAATTCTTATTCCCTAGTGCCGGTCATGACTCCTAGTTGGGTCGTGACACCCAACGTCAGTAGCATGTAGAGACCGAGAGAGGCCGAAACTCCATTTTTTTCGGCCAACTTCCTCCTTCGGCCACCTCTTTTTGCATTTCCAATGTCTAACAACTCCTCTAGCTCTGGTGAGCTTGAATCTAGCTTCAGTTTAAGCTTTAATCTTCCATTTGTTGAGTTTTCTTAAATTTTTGTTTTTGAACATTAGGGTTTTCCAATTTTTTTGGAGTTGATCTTGGGTGATTCACACAAACTCCCTTCACTAAGGTTGTTCCTAGTAGCTTAATCTACATGTTTATATTTTTTTTAAATTTTTGGAATTTATTTTAATTTTTGTGAATTTTATTATTATTTATTTAATTTTCATAAATTAATTTATTAAATCATGAAATTGATTGATTTGGTGTTATTATAAATTGTTATTAATTTTAGTGTTGAGATAATAATTTTTTGTGATTTTTATGTAATTTTTATAAATATTTTTAGTTTATGTAAATGTTAGAAAATTAGGTTAAAGTTGAGTTTTTGTTGAAATTATTGGTTAAATATGTATTTTAGTTGATATTAGTATATTATATGATTAGAAAATAATTTTTATGATTTTATATGATTTTTATAGAATATTTTAGTAATATTAGTATTATTATGGATATTTTGAATTATTAGGTTAAATGTGTAATTTTGTTAAAATTATAGCTAAATATTATGTTTTAATTGGTTTTATAATTATTTAAGGTATTAAAATGATTTTTTTATAAATTATTTTCTATTTTTAACTAATTAGTACCAATTTTCAAAAATTATTTTCAAATAATATATATATATATATATATTATTTTGGTAATAAAATGGGTTTTTATAACTTTTTGTTATATATTTGGGGGTTAATTAAGTTATTTGGATTTATAAAATGAATTATTATTATTTTGTGTAATTATTGGAAATTTTGATTTTAATAATATTATATTATTATTTTGAAATTTTCACGTAATTATTGTGAAATTAAGTATATTTAGTGTTTAAGTGTTAAATATGTAATATTTTGCTATTTTGAGGATATTTATGGAATTTATTGATTTTTAATATATTTATTATATTATTTGAATTTTTAGTGAATTGTGGATCTTGATTGGGGAATTGTGTAGTTCGGGATCCCAACCGAGAGTTATGTGAATTCTAGTTTAGAAGTACATTTTTCTTGCAAGACTGACTCTGCTTTTTAGTAGAGAGATGTTTGTTTTATAGAGGAGGTTCTGCCGAATTTTTGATAGAATTCTCATAAAATATGACATCAGGTCAATTCTAAATTCTGTGTTTGTCTGTGTTCTATAATCTTAGATCAAGTCTCTTTAGAGGTTTAAGTTAAAATTATTCTGATTTTCGTTATTATTTTATTATTTAGTTGCGCTAAGACCGAGGCCTAATGGATCGGGCCCGTCGAACCAGTCTCGAGGAGTGCAAACTTGTGAGTTGTCATTTTATATGTTCATCGCATTTAGGTTACATGCTTTAGAGTATACATGTTTTGAAATTGTATTTATTCATAAATTGTTTTATTGAATGTTTAGTATACTTTAGGTATATTTTTAGTATATTTAGGTATATTTCTAAATAAATGCATATTATACTATTGATTTATACTTAAATTGTTTTTAAGTATATTATTAGTTTATTTTTGGTATATTTCATGTTTGATATGAATTTATTTGACATATATATACTGGAAATATACTTAGTTTATTTTAGGTATATTTCTGGTATATTATGGTTTATTTTGCTATTATGAATGTCATTCAACATTATTTATTTTTTCCGTATGTATGTTTTATTTTAAATGAAGAATATCAATAGAACATGCTACCTAGTGAGCAACATTAGGACCGTGTACATACCAGTGCGATAGATTTAGGGTTGAGTGAGAATCATTTGTGGTATTATGATTTAATTGAGATTGATTGATTGATTGATTAATTGATTTGAGATATGATATGATTGATATTGTGATTGCTAAAGCTCGATTGACCTAGTGTCTCGGGGCCAATCACACTGACAGTCAGACTGCTGGAGCTCAGTTGACTTAGTGTCTCAGGGCTAGTCTACTGTCCATATGGAATAAGTGAATTTATTTGGAATTAAGTGAGCATGTATGGCTAAAGTGATGTTATTGTTGATCGAGGTTATGTTTAAATATTGTTCTATTTGATCCTTTATAAACTTATATTTTTTAGTATTATTATATAAGTGATTTTCAACATCTGTGTGAATTGCTGGTATACATATTTATTATATACGAATGTTTGATTGCATTTGTCATTAGGAAATGCATGTATATATATATTATATCAATTTACTCAGTGAGGTCTGACTCTCCTCAGTTGATGTTTTTACAGGAGAGTCTTATTCTTCAGACCTCAGCAGTAAACCCATCCAATAGATTTCTTCAGCCCCGGCTTGTTTATGTAAATTATCTACTTAATTTTATATTGTACTCTAGAAAACTGCATTAGTAAGTTGTGTTTAGTTTTTATTGTATATGATTCTAATTTAGAGGCTTTTCTCTGAATATTATATTAATATATTTTATTTTATGAGATGAAAGAGTTATATTTTTATTACATTGGTTTATGATTTTAATTATGGTGCATATTTTATTTTAATTATTGCATACTTTTATTTTAAGGCTTGCTACGGGCTTGCTACGGGTTCCAAATTCGAAAGGAATCTCGTTCCCTAGTGCCGGTCATGACTCCTAATTTTGGGTCGTGATAAGGTGTTATGAACTACATGGAAAAATACGATTAAATTAATATATGCTATCTTTTGGTCATATATACATATAGTCTATGTTTTATTCTATCGGATAAAAAGCAACATCATTATAACCACTACTATTTTCTTTACAATTTTGGTTCCATTAGATTAATGTACATAACGCAAAAGCCTAATCTAATTTTGGATCTCTTTTTGCTAATTTTTATTCTATTTTTAAGTAATTTTTGTTAGTTTTTGTTATTTTTATGTTTTCAATAATGTTTATTGTAGTTTTATATTACTATATTGTCAACTTTATATTGCTAATTGTTGGTTTTTTAATAGGATTAAGAGGATATTAAAGAGATTAAAATACCTATCTCATGAAGATTGCATTTTATTGAAGTTTGATGTGCAAATGGCTTTTTCTTTAGGTTTAGTGTGCAAGTAGTTGTATTAATTTATTTAATTTGTTGTTATATGCTTTTCTTAATACTATAGAATTTTAATTATTGTTATTTTTACAGGATTAAAAGGTTTGTTACAAGATGTTAAAGTTGCTATTTATTTGTTTTATCCATTTAAATGTAGACATTAAATTTCTTATTTTGGACTGTAATTTTGTATTTTTATGTTGTTCTGTTTGTACTTTTTAGTTTGTTTAGATGGGTTGTTGTAAGGTTTTTTAAGATGTTATTTTTAATGTTAAACTTTGATTATTTTCTACAATTTTTGAGCTTGTTACAAGCTCAATGAGCTCAAAATCGAGCCCTAAACAAGCTCCCAATCGAGCTTTAAACAAATGAGCTCGAGCTTAACACAAACATGTCATAAACGAGCCGAATCTGAGCGAGCCTGAGTTTGACAATCTCGAACCAAGCTCGAGCTCGAGCACAAAATTTCCAAAGCAACCGAGCTCAAGCTCGGCTTGAGCTCGCTTCCATTAGGTCGAGTCAAGCCCAATCTTTCAATTATTCAGCTCGGTTTGACTTGATTACAACCCTACATATTGATGATCAATAAGTATCAAATAATTTTTTTTAAGTTATTAGACATTTTAATAAACAAATTAAAGAATAAAAAAATTATTCTTTAAAAATATAAAAGGAGAATTTATATATAATAATAATAATAATAATAATAATAATAATAATAATAATAATAAATAAATAAATAAAAATAATTAATTATTAAATTAAATAAAAATAATTAATATTAAATATAAATAAAAATGAATATTATCTGCCAAAATTTTGACTTCAAATTAGTAACCCCAATCCATTTGTTCTATGTTATCAAATTTCTTTTCTTTTAATTCTATTTAAAGAAAGATTATTTACATAGAAATTATTTTATTTGGTCTATTATATTATTATTATGATTTCTTTGTTCGGTTCTTATGATATTTTTATTATAGTCAATAATCAATCTAATCGGTTGATGTTGATGTTGATATATATATATATATATATATATATATATTTGGTTAATAGGAAGGTTAAGATCATATGATATAGGCATCAATAAACTATATAATAGGAGATAGTCCTTTCATTTTAAACTAACAATGACAAGATTCAAACTTTACACCTCATAATGTCCTTGGAGAGAAGTTACCACTTAACTATTACCTAATTTGCATAGTTAAAGATATTTATTGGTTGGTTTAACAATAATTGAATATATTTAGTTCATAATTGATAACTAATTTCCGGGACTCTTGGGCTGAACGTCCTGCAAAGCACTGAACAGAGGGTAAGGTGAGAGGTGGGGGGAATCCCCACAAACACTCTGATGCCTAAGTTAGGGAATAGAAAGTGGGCGGAGGAAAGATAACTGAATGAGATGTCCCCTTATGAGGGGTATATGGTGTTATATATAGTGATACTCAAACCTAGGAGGAATAGGAATCCTTGTGGGAGAGTGTTCCTTCTTCAGTTAGGATTCCTCTTTGAGGTAGTTCCTTGGACGAATCTGCCTTCTCCTTTGTCCATGTGTTCCTATTTAGGGGGGTAGAGGACCCCTAATTAGGTGGGAACATTCTAGATGGTATCAAAAGTCCCCCCCTGGAGTATGTGGATATTTATATCCGTTGCGTCCGAGTAAGATGTAGTGGTGCCTTTATATGGGTGATAAGATGCAAGTGAGCTGAGGTGGCCAGCCTCAGTCACAATAAGCAGAGCTTGGTGCCGGGTATATTGGTTGATTGTCATCGAATCGTAATCTGTGGAACTGGGGTACCTAATGAGTGAGTATGATCAACGCAATAGATTAACCTATTCGTTTTGGAATAAGACGGAACCAGTTGTTACTGGATTTATAGATGCTCGGCATAGGGGGCGCGAGGCTTACATACTCGGAACCTCAGTACTACAGAAGCGACCTGAGGGTGCCAACTTCAGTTACTGGACTTTTATGTGAGCAAATTAGATGCTCGACACAGGGGCGTGAGGCTTACATGCTCGGAACCTCAGTACTACGGAAGTGACCTGAGGGTGCCAGCTTCAGTCACTGGACTTTATTAGAGCGAGACTTAGATGCTCGGCACAGGGGCATGAGGCTTATATGCTCGGAACCTCAGTACTACGGAAGCGATATGAGGGTGCCAGCTTCAGTTACTGGACTTTTATGTGAGCGACTTAAATGCTCAGCATAGGGGCGTGAGGCTTACATGCTTGGAACCTTAGTACTACGGAAGTGACCTGAGGGTGCCAGCTTCAGTCACTGGACTTTATGTGAGCGAGACTTAGATGCTCAGCACAGGGGCACGAGGCTTACATGCTCGGAACCTTAGTACTACGGAAGCGACCTGAGGGTGCCAACTTCAGTCACTGGACTGTGTATAGAATGGGCTGGGAGTGATGCTTGAAACGTCTCCCGATTCGCTTGATGGAGCGGCCCACTCGAAGATGTGAGTGGGCCAACACGGGGTGATTTCGTTTCAACTATTGAGATCATGTGATTGATGCGTCGTTTCATGTGTCAGTGAGCGAAATGCTCGTACCGTCGTCATCGTGACTCTTCTCCTAATGAGTTTTTTTATTCCCAATAGGCCCTTAGTGGTCTAGGGAGGAGCGTAGTAATAATGAGGGCAGTTAATGGCATGCTTCCAGGTCCTTCCGTGTCTTTATAAATACTGCTGCGTTTGCTAACTGGCACATTTTGCTTTCTTCACTCTTTCATTCTGTTTTTGCTGTGTTTCTACTACATCCACCATTTTTATTCCTTCCTACCATAACTCTCGCTTGAAGTTGCCAGGTGATTCTTTCATCATTTCTTCCTCTTCTTTTTGCCCATTTTTTGTCATTTGGTTTTCGTTCCCTTCTTTGCTATGGCTCCTCGGGAAGAGATTAGCTTTGACCTCTTTGTGTCCAATATAGATAGTGAATTGCTAGGGTGGTATCGTCGGCGGTTCTGCATCCTCACCAATTATGCCCTCCATACTGTAGATAGAAGGCTTAGGGCCCATACCCCTATATTGGGGCTAAGTAGATTAGTGGTGTACTTCAACCAGTTAGAGGGGGGTCTGAAATTTTCCTTGGATCCCTTTGTCAAGGACTTCCTTAATAGAAATAACATTGCGCTCGGTCAGCTTCATCAGAATAGTTATAGGATACTGACCGGGTTCATCCAGCTGATGCATGAGGAGGGTAGGGTTCCCGATCTAGACGTCCTCCGGTATTTGTATAGGCTGACTAGGAAGAAGGGAGAACTGATGTTCTCCCTTTCAGTCGTACCCAACCATTCCCTTTTTGTTAAACTTCCAAATCTTCATAAGAAGTGGAGATACCATTTTTTTATTGTGGAGCATCAATTGGACTTCCTGGATGTCCGAAGGATGTGGTCGGACGAGTGTCATAAAGTGACCCGTCCAGCAAAACTTTCCGATCTGGATACAGAATTAGTTTTGCGGCTACATCTAGACGGACTCGCTGAAGCTCGATCCGCAGAGGATGCATCCCGGAGGTATTTGTGGAGAGTCTGTCCAAGTCGCGACCATTTCCCTAGTATGATTTTTTGTTTTGAGTTTTGTTTTATCTAACTAGTCTTATCTTTCCATCTGTAGATGGCTGACTTTTTTGATTTTACGGGCGGGATTTCCCTAGTAGATGAGCCAGCTGCAGTAGAGGAGTGCCGGGATTATCCTTCGCCTGAAGCTGAGGCTCCGGCTACTTCAGAGGCCGTTCCTGTTGATCTTAAGGGCAAAGCAACAGTGAAAAGTGAGCGACCGAAGCGGGTCAGATGATGAAAAAGGCGACTGATCGAAGCAGAGTCAGATGCAGAGGGGCTGGATGAAGAGATTTACGTCCAACATCCCCGATTATCTGGTTGTCCTGATATGCGGGGCTGGATATTGAAAAAGATGAAGCCTCCGAGCATCTCCAATAGTCAAGTACAGGACCAGTACGTCGAGTCGCTGCGGTGGTACTTGATATAACTATTTGTAGTGAGATTTTAGCTAAGTTGTTTGGTTGTTTTTAGCAGATGACTCAGGCCTTACTGCTGGCGAAGGATCAGTACTTCTACTTGAAGAGCTAGTATAACTTAAAGGAAACTGAGGTGGGGACGATCGCTATAGATTTTGAGGAAAAACTGGATAGCGCCAAAGCAGCTCTGGAGCACTGCTAGACAAGATACGCAGAGGCCAAATCTGACGCGGAGGCGAATCAGAAAAAGGTTTCCGAACTGGAACATAGCCAGACCCAGCTAACAAGGAGGATCGAGGAGCAGGATCTTCAAATTGCTGGACTTCAGGAGAGGTTGGGTGAGCTTGAGAAATCTCTTGCCAATGATAAGAAGACATATCAAAGCATGGTAGGGGGGTTTCTCAAGGCTTACCGGGCTGAATGCAAAAGGATCTTGCTCTCTCAAGACTCAGGATTGGATCTGGGGGCCTTAAATCGGATAACCCCAGTCGATCTGGCAAGGCTTGCTGCAGAGGATGACGCCCGTCGAAAGGCCAGTTCCTTTTCTATGAGGGAGTCTGAAGAGGCCGCAGCTATAGCTGGGTCCGGCGAGCATCCAGAGGCTGTCAATGATGCTTCCCCCTCAGTTTCTGGGACATGGGGTCTGGGTGTGGAGATACTATAGTAGATATGTATAGGTTTATGTATCTTTTTTTTTTAACCAATCATGTGTAAAGACATTCTTTATCAATAAAGATATTTTTCATTGAATCGAATTATGTGCTTGAATACAAGATCACTGATAATATTTTCTGAGGGAATCTGAGTTTCAGAACCTTGGTAGTTCTTTGCCTCCTCTTTCTTTTAGTTTATATGCCCCCTTTATTGTGCATTTTGAGATCTGATATGGACCTTCCCAATTAGGGTCTAACTTGCTGGTACCCAAGGTGCCTTTGCCAATATCTACTCTTCTGAGTACCCAGTCACCCGTCCTAAAATTCTCTGTTGGTTTACGTAGATGGTGGTACCAAGTTATCCTTTGCCGATGTGCCTCTACCATTGCTGCCGCTTGTTCTCTTCGTTCCTCTAGTATGTCAAGGCATATTCGTGCGTTGACGTTATTGATGGCGTGGTCGAGGTCTTGGCTTACCCGGTAACTTGGGGACCCAACCTCTACTGGAATTACTACATCCATGCCGTAAGTTAGTCTGAACGGTGTTTCGCCAGTGGATGATCGAGGTATGGTTCTGTAGGCCCAGATTACATTTTTTAGTTTTTCGACCCAGTTCCCTTTCTTGTCGTTGAGTCTTTTCTTCAACCCTTGCATGAGGATTCTGTTGGTGACCTCAGTTTGTCCGTTCATCTACAGGTGAGCTACTGAGGTGAAGCGCAATTTTATGCCAAGGTCTGAGCAGAAACTTCTGAATTTATGGTTGTCGAACTGTTTGTCATTGTCTATAATTAAAGTGTGGGGGATGCCGAATCTGCAAATGATTTACTTCTAAAAAAAGTATTGTATCCGGGCTTCTATAATGGTTGGGACTGCTTATGCTTCTACCCATTTTGTGAAATGGTCAATGGCCACGATTAAGAACTTTTTCTGTGAGGTAGATAGAGGAAAAGGACCCAGGATGTCCATCCCCCACATGGCGAAAGGCCATGGGCTGCCGATGGGATGTAGAGGCCGAGAAGATTTATGGCTAAGTCAGGCATAGTGCTGACACTGGTGACATGATTGTGTTAGCTGCTGGGCATCCTTGGACATGGTGGGCCAGTAGTACCCCTGGAGTAGTGTAATATCCCGTGTTTTTAAAATATTTTTACACTGTACCGGGATATGCAGTGTTAATAATTTCTGTATATTATATGATATTTTTACGAGTTGATATGTATTTAAAATCTATTTTAAATACTGTGTTTTATCTACAGTGTTTTACGTAAAATTTTCCTGGGACTTGCATTTTCGGGGAAATTTTCACGTAAACAATGTATTATTAATTATTTTAAATGTATTTACGGACTTGCATGAACTCATGTGTATTTTTAAATTATTAAATAAAGCATGTGTGTGTATAAATATTTAATTAGGGTTTATTATTACCTTAATATTTTATTAATTATTTATTTGTTTTATTGTTATTTAATTAATTTTATTTAGTATAAATTATTAAAATATTAAATTTTATGTGTGTGGTGTATATTTGATGTGTGTAATTTAATATTATTTTATTATATAGTGTAAAGTATATATATATACATATATACATCAAAAATCAAAAGAATTATAAAATTACCATTTTGCCCCCGATTATCCCTTTCTTCCCCGATCACTTCCCTTCGCCGTCCGGTCGCTGCTACTACCGTTTCTTCACCGTGGGTGTGCCACCGCCTTCCCCAACCATTTTCGCCACCTGAGGTAGCCGTTTCCGGCGCCTAGAAGTCGATTTTGGCCGGAGAAGTCGAAAATCGATCCACCGTCGATCACGTCGATTCCGGCCACCATTTTCGACACCGCTGGTCCCTTTATTCTCCTTGAGCTCCGGTGAGTGTGATTCTAGCTTTGGTTTGAGCTAAATTGGTCTAGAATTGCTTAGGTTTCGAATTTTCAATTTCGGCCTATTAGGGTTTTTGATTTTTTTGAGCTTCGAATTGATTGATTCATGGAAACTCCCTTCACTAATGTTGATCCTAGTAGCTTAATCTTCATGTATGAATTTTTGTAGAATTTTTGGAGATTGTTTGGATTTTTGGGTATTTTTGAATATTTTAATATTATTTTCTAATTTTCGGAAATTAATTATTTAAATTATGAAATTGAAGTTTATGGTTGAATTAGGTGTTGAAATGAATTAAAGGAATTTATTTGGAATTTTTATGAATTTCTAAGTATTTATTTTGAATTATTGAAGTTTATGTGATTTTGAGAAATTAGGGTTAAATATGTTTTTATTTGAATTTAATTGGTTAATTGAGTTTAATTATTGATATTATTGATAAATATGTTGAGAAAATTAATTTTGGATGATTTTATAATTTTTGGTGAATTTTTGAAGTAATTTAAGTATATTTATGTATATAGGGGTATTTTGGTAATTTTACCCTAAATTGTCTAAAAATGTAATTTAATTGGTTTTAATAGTTATTTAAGGTATAAAAATGATTTCTACAAAATATTTAGTATTTTTAACTAATTAAAACTATTTTTCGTGAATTATTTTCAATTATATATATAATATACGGTTTTTCTAATAAAATGAGTTTTATTCGGTTTTTACGGTGTTTAAAGGTTAATTATGTAATTTCTACATATAAAATGTATTTCTGTGATTTAAGGATATTTTTGGTATATCCGGAATATATTCTGTGATTGTGGACCTCGGTCGGTGGACTGTCGTTTGGAGTCCGACCGTGGGATTTTGATTGTGTTGAGCCTATTTCTCGAAGTGTATTTCTTTGCAGGGTCGGCTCTACTCTTTTGAGTAGAGAGATGTCCGTTTTACATGGGAGGTTCTGTCGAATTTTCGATAGAATTCTCGTAAAACGTGATGTCCAGTCGAACCCTAATTCTGTTTCCGTATTTTAATACTCTAGATTGAATTCTAGGCTTTCTGTTAGGTTTATTCTAATGTCGGTTATTTATTGCTTGTTTAGTTGCGCCGAGACCGAGGGCTAGTGGATCAGGCCCGTCGGACCTGTCTCGTGGAGCGCATTAGGTGAGTTACTATATTATATATATATGCTTAGGATGCATGATTTAGAAATGCATGTTTTATGTTGATTAAATATGCATAAATACTTTGATTATCTCTTAAGTTTATATTAAGTATATTTTTGGTTTATTTTTGGTATATAATAAATTATATACGTGTTTTGTAAATAAAATATACTTAAAATATTTTTGAATATATTTCCAGCTTAATTTATAATTTGATTGAATGCATTTGATATATATATACTCGAAATATACCTGGTTTACTTTTGGTATATTTCTGATATATATATATATATATATATATATGGTTTATATTGCTATTTCATTTAAATTCATGCATCATCTATTGTGAATGAATGTTTTATATTATTTATTAATGAAGGATATCGATAGAACGTGCTACCTAGTGGGCAGCACTAAGACCGAGTACGTACCGGTACGCCTATAGTATTTAGGCTATAATACTAACTTATTTGTGGATATTGATTGATTGTGATTATTGATATGTGTGAGATGTGGTTGTGGGTGTGATTGCTGGAGCTCGATTGACCAAGTGTCTCGGGGCCAATCACAATGGCAGTCAGACTGCTGGAGCTCGGTTGACTTAGTGTCTCGAGGCCAGTCTACTGTCCAAATGGATTAAGTGGATATATTTGGAATCAGTGAGCCTATATGGCTAGAGTGTTGTTTAACACTATTTCTGAGGTTGCGATATTCTAGGGTTCTATGTGATCCTTCATAAACTGGGATTTTTCAATAAAATATATAAAAATGATTTTTCTGCATCTGTATGAATTTCCCTGTATATATACATATTACATATATACCGTTGACTGTATGCATTATCATTTAGTGTGTATGTATATATATTATAGTAATTCACTCAGTGAGGTCTGACTCCCCTCCGTTGACTATTTTTCAGGAGAGTCAACTTCCTCAGACCTCAGTAGCAGGTCAATACGTCGGATTTCTTCCGCCCTGGCTTCTTTGTGTAAATTGTCTACTTGAGTCTTATTTATTTTATCTAGACACTACAGTAGTTGTGAATTAAAGTATTGGATTTCATGTACTTTATTTTAAAAGAGATGTATTATATTAAAACTGGATTTGTATTAAAGAGATTATGTATCTATGAGATGAGATTTTAATTTAAATCCAGTTGATGTGAATAATATTATGATTTTTATTTCCGCTGCATATTATATTGTTATTGTTATTATTGCATGATTTATTTTATTTTTAGGCTTGCTACGGGTTCCGGATTCGAAAGAATTCCCGTTCCCTAGCGCCGGTCATGGCCCCTATTTTGGGTCGTGACAAGCAGGGCCTTTCTAGTGAGCGAATAGTGGGACTCATATGCACCACAGATTCCTTCATGGATTTCTCGTAGTACATAATTTCCCTTCTCTGGGGAAACGCACTTTGACCAAGGGTGCGAGAGGGATTTTTGGTAGAGCTCCCCTCGGTGGACGGAATAGTGGGCTGCTTTGGCCTTGAGCTTTCGAGCTTGCAGCTTGTCTTCCGGAAGTGTGTCATGCTCAAGATATTAGATGATGGGCTGTATCCATTCCGAGACTACTTGTGTTCTAAAAACTTCAATATCCTCTGTGTTAGGATTGGTGAGTGATTCGGTGAAATCCATATCCCTAAATGCTTGACTGTTCTCGACTGCGGATTTAGTAAGGTAATCGGCCTCATTGTTGTCTTCACTGGGAATCTGGACGATATTCCATTGGCCTCCGTCTTGCTCGATGTATGGCAAAAGTCGCTTGGCTTTGTCTACGTACTTGGCGATGCAGGCATCTTTCACTTGAAATGCTCCGTTGACTTAGTTGACTACTAGTTGGGAATCCGAGTGTATAATGAGGTGTTTGACCCTGACTTCCGCGGCTAGTTTCAACCCTGTAATGAGTGCTTCATATTCAGCTGCATTGTTGGTGGCATTATACTCTATGCGGACTGCGTACTGGATATCAACTTTATGCAGTCCCCTGAGGATTATTCCCGCATCGAAACCGTGAGCTAAGGATGCTCCATCGACATAAAGCTTCCATTATGGTATCTTGGTCAAGGTTACATCTTCCAGACCCATTTCTTGTATAAAATCCGCTAAGGCCTGGGCTTTTATCTGCTGTCAAGGCTCATAATCAATATCGAACTCGCCGAGTAAGATCGACCATTGCACTAGCCTGCCTAAAGTCTCTGGTCTCTGTAATATTTTGCGTAGTGGAAAATGGGACCGGACTACGATATGGTGAGCTTAGAAGTAGTGCTAAAGCTTTCGAGAAGCATGAACCATAGCTAAGGCTAATTTGTCCAGCATAGGGTATCGAACTTCAGGTCCTCGGAGCATCTTACTGACATAGTAGACAAGGCTTTGCTGGCTTCCCTCTTCCCTTACCAGTACTGAGGCGATGCATTCTCGGCCAACAGAGAGGTATAAGTATAAGGTCTCGTTCGGTATTGGACGACTGATTAATGGTGGGGAAGATAAGAATCTTTTAATTTCTTCAAATGCTGCTTGGTAATCAGCGGACCACTGGAACTTGCCAGAACTTTTGAGAGCTCGGAACAATGGTAGACATCGCTTAGCTGAGCAAGAAATAAAATGCCCCAGTGCGGTTATTCTTCCGTTTAGCTTTTGTATATCACGGATGCTTTTCGGTGCTGCTATGTTGAGTATAGCTTCCATTTTTTCTGGGTTGGCTTCAATGCCTCGGTGAGAAATCATGAACCCCAGGAATTTGCCGGCCTGGACTCCGAAGACGCATTTATCAGGATTCAACTTGATCCTAGATTGGCTTAGTAACTGGAGGACTTGATCCACGTCTGCTGGGTGGTGCTCAGAGTGCTTACTTTTGATGATGATGTCATCCATATATACCTCCATGCTGGTCCCAATCTGGCTCTGAAGGACCTGGTTCATCATTCTTTGGTATGTGGCTCTGGCATTTTTCAATCCGAAGGGCATCACCTTGTAGCAGTACAACCCTTCGTGTGTGATGAAGGACGTTTTCTCCTGGTCTTATTTCTTCATGGGGATCTGGTGATAACCTTGGGCAGCATCTACGAAGCTGTATAAGCCATGGCCAGCAGTGGAATCGACGAGCTCATTAATCGTTGGTAATGGGTAGCTGTCTTTAGGGCATGCTTGGTTGAGGTCGGTGTAGTCTACACACATTCTGTACTTCCCGTTTGCTTTTTTGATGAGTACTACGTTGGCTACCCAGTCTGGGTGAGTAACCTCTTTAATGAATCCAACTGCTAAAAGCTTCGTTGTTTCCTCGGCAATGATCTTTTATCTTTCGTAGCGAAAGTTCTTTTCTTTTGTGCTACTGGCTTGGCCCCTGGTTTGATGTTTAGGCAGTGACAGGCAACCCGCGGGTCCACATCAATGATCTCGGAAGCTTGAGAAGCAAAATCTTCTGAGTGTCTAATAAGGACGTCCCTTAATGTGTCTTTGATGTCTTGATTAAGGGCGTTACCAATTTTCACAGATTTTCCTCCCCTGATTTGCAATGCCTCTGTGTCTTCCATCGGTTGTGGATCAGCGCCTTACTTCTCAACTTGCCATGCTTCTAAATGAAAAGCTTCTGCCAGAGATTTCATGGTCATCTGATAGCATTGTCTGGCCATTTGCTGATCTCCCCTGATAGTAAGGGTCCCCATTTTGATCGGGATTTTCATGGTTAATTGTCAGATGCTGGTGACCGCATCTGCTTTGTAAAGTATCGGTCGCCCTAATATCCCATTATAGGCTAGTGCTATGTCTACCACATTGAATGGGGTCCGGATGATTTTTGTTTCCTCATCCTCTTGATTTTTGAATTCTAGATCCAGATTGCTAATCCCCATCGGTTGCACCGTTCCTCAATAAAAACTAGCGATGGGGTTCTGGATGGCCGTTAAGTTGGTGATGGAGCTGCCCATAGCTTTGTACGCATTCCAAGATGAAACATTGATAGCACTCCTATTATCGACCAATAGCCTTTTGACCCGATACTTATTTATGCATGCATTTATCACTAGGGCATCACTGTGAGGGTGATGTATATGCAAATTGTCTTCCGAGTTAAGAATACTGTCGCTTTTACCGGGTATCATTTTTCCTCCTCTACTGCGTTTTAATCGTTTCTCTTCCCACAATCATGTTGATCATTCCGATCGGTTCTTTCCTAGCTTTCTTTGCCTCAGCTTTATCACAGTCATGGTTTTTCGTATTTCCACGTCTCCTCGGTGCATTAGTGAAATTATCAAGCTTTCCCCGCTGCACTAGTTTTTCTATAGCACTCTTTAGTTCTTTGCAGCCTTCTGTGTTATGGCTGTACTTTATGTGGTACTCGTAGTACTGGCTTTTATCATGAGTAAATCTTCGGCTTGGGCTAATTCTTTTAGCCGGTGTAATTTTCACTCCATTCTGCCTGACCCACACGAGGATCCTTGATCGAGAAGTGTTCAGGGGTGTATATCTATCTGCTTTCCTATCAAATCTATCTGCCGGAGCTTTGAAATTCATTTTTGGGAAGCTTACTCATCTCTGCTTTGGCCGTTCATCTCTAGTCAGTGGCCTATCTTCTTCCCGACGCATCCTCCTGTCCTCGTCCATCTTTATCATCCGAACCGCTATCGCCATTGCCTCGGCAAAGGTACTCGATTCTTTAATCATTAATTTGTCTTTTAGCTTTCCGAGTCTAGTGTCATTTTTCAAAGCTTCTATAGTGACTTCATTAATGAGGTGCTCAATCTGTATAGCTGTTTTATTGAAACAGTCAAGGTAACTTCGTAGAGATTCATCAACTTCCTGCCGGCACATCCGAAGGTCATTGATGTTTTTTGCATGAGGGATATTGGTGATGATTCTGATATGAAACTGCTTGGCTAGGTCTTCAAAAGAAGTGACAGAATTCTCCGGGAGCCAATGAAACCATTTTTGAGCGCTCTTTGTGAGTGTACTTGGGAAGACTCTGCACATGATTCCATCATTCACATTCTGGAGCAGCATCTTTATTCAGAAAATAGATATATGACTAATAGGGTCTCCTGTCCCATCGTACTAATCAAGCTGCAGGATTCTGAACTTACTAGGAATCTCCGTTTGAATTATTCTGCTGACAAACGGAGTTCTGCTATCCATCACCCATTCTTCTTCCTTTCTAGGTTTAGTCCGGGCTTTGTTCATTGCTTCCTCAACCTTCTGTGCTAATTTCAAATCATCAAGAGCTAGGATGGATGAACTACACTCCCTTTCTAGTGCTTTACCCTTCCCTGTGCTCGTCCCTAGGGCTTGTCGGGGTGCTGCATTATCATTATTTGGAGCTAGTTCAGTATCCCCGCTCTATATTATAGCGCTTAACTGCTGTTGCATCAAGGTTATTTGTGCCTGAATATTTTTTATCATGGCCTCTTTGCTTGCTTGGTCAAGGCCGAGTGTTTGGGTTACTGTGTTTAGGTTTGGAGTGGTTATTGCTAGTGTTTCTAGTAGGCTTGGAAAAGGTATTAAGGGTATTGATCGATGGTGCTGCAGCGGAGTGTAATATGGGAGATCTATTCCTAAGGACGGGTATCTCGAGGTGTTTTTCGGAGGTAAAGGTGCATGACCGGATGTGGCCCCAACAAACTGCAAGGTGGGCGGTGGTATTATTGCTGGGAAAGGGTTTGAAAGGTCAGTCAAAAGGATGGGTGTAGAAGGATTGGTGCCGCCCTCAGGAATTTGGGCTGGAGGTGGGCTGGAAGTCATGGTGAATGTGTCTTTAGCTTAGCAAGTGAATAAATGGCTTTTCCCAAGGAGTTCCCACAGACGGCGCCACTTGATAACTAATTTTCGGGACTCCTGGGCTAAATGTCCTACAAATCACTGAACAAAGGGCAAGGTGAGAGGTGGGGGGAATCCCCACAAACACTCCGATGCCTAAGTTAGGGAATAGAAAGCGGGGCGGATGAAAGATAACTTGAATATGTGTGAATGAGATGTCCCCTTATGAGGGGTATATGATGTTATATATAGTGATACTCAAACCTGGGAGGAATAGGAATCCTTGTGGGAGAGTGTTTCTTTTTCAGTTAGGATTCCTCTTTGAGGTAGTTCTTTGGACGAATCTGTCTTCTCCTTTGTCTATGTGTTCCTATTTAAGGGGGTGGAAGACCCCTAATTAGGTGGGAACATTCTAGATGGTATCAATAATTATTCATTTAAAAAAAAAATTTAAGAGAAAAAAATGTTAAGAAAAATAATTGATAATAAAATGAAGACAGTATCTTAAAAATAGAAAATATTGAGTAAAAAAATATTAAAAAAATAGATAAAAATAATATAAAATAAAAAATGTTGAAAAAAAGAAAATAAATAAAATGTTGAGAAAAAAATATAAAAAAATATGTTGAAAAAATTAGTAAAAAAAGAATAAAATAAAGAGTAGCCCCGAAACAAAAATTTTGGAAAGGTGGCTTTGAAATTTTTTTTGAATGCGATTTTTGAAAATTTTTTTTCTCATTGCTTATTTGTGAAAACGTAAAAAAAAAAAAAAAAAAAAAAAAAGGTCCAATTATGTTTTAAAGGTCCGAGTTGAAAGATATTTCTGGAAAAAAGCAAAACGGTTAAAAGAGGTACCGTTTTAACTCCAAGTTTTAACTCATTTTTCAATCGATCTAAACAGAGAAAACGATGAAAAAAGAAGAAGAAACAGAGAGGATCTTCCAGTTCTTCGTCTTCCTTATTGTTGGATGCTCCAAAATTTCTTCTTTTGGCAAATGGCTTCAACTTTAAGCAATCATTTACCAAACCCGTAAAAGATTTCTGATTTTTCAGGTCTTTTCTCAGCCCCATTCTCTGAATTTTTCATTAATTCCACTCTCTTTTTGATCCTGATTTCATTAATTTTCCTATTTTATTTATCCAATCAGTAGTTTTTTTTTTTTGACAGATTTTAGAAATTTCTCATCTGGGTATTTTTGTTCGTCGTTGTTTTGGGTACTAGGTGTGATTTTGCTGTTGCGGGTGGCTGCTAGTGGGAGATTGAATTGGTTTTATAAAGATGAAAGCAGGAAGCGCTGCGAAGCTGATTGTTGATGCACTTCTGCAAAGGTTTCTTCCACTGGCTAGACGACGCATTGAAACAGCTCAAGCTCAGGTCAGTGGCATTTTCTTTTTGTTCTCTTTTCATTTGAAATTTTATACTAAATTTTCACATTCTTAGTTTTGAACTCTGTGTATGTGCATTTGTTGATTAGTTAAGAATTATTCACTCAAGGGTAGTTAATGAGCTGCTAAGCCCACTCCAAAAGAAGAAAATTTTTAGCACTAGTCATTGGTTGCAAATGTTTTTATGCCTTCCTCTTGCGCCTCACTTATCATTGTCTTAATGGTGATGGTTTTTTTAAGACTCATTTGCATCTCACTTGTCATTGTTAAGGTTAGTGATATATAAATTTTGGATTGCTTTGATGAGAGCGGACTTTAACAAGCCTATATGTCAGAAATAATTTTTGTATTTGGGCTATGGAAAGTGACTCTTCTAGTCATTCTCTTTTGAATCTACTGATTATTTGATTTTCAATGAACTAAGGGGTTCACTAAAATTTTTAAAGAAATCATTGAAGCAAATTTTTTGGTCTTGATGAGGGCTAGAAATATATATATATATATATATATATATATATATATTATTTTTGTATTTGTTCTGAAGATAATAAAAACATTTGTTTTTCATGGTATTTGTTTCATATTTATCATTAATCTTACATGGGAATATGCAGGATGGCCAGTATCTTCGACCATCAGATCCTGCCTATGAGCAGGTTCTGGACTCCTTGGCTATGGTTGCACGACATACTCCTGTACCGCTTTTAGAAGCTCTTCTGAGATGGCGAGAGGGGTAGGTTACTTCAGTCCTATTTAGAAATTATAGTTATGTATAATTTTGTTATTATGAATTTAATCCATAAAAAGTTACACAGAATAGAAGTCCTGCATATTCGTCAATGTTTTTGTTATAGCATAAGTCTGGTCACAAATGTTCCAGCTTGATTATGACTGGTGAGTGATTTGGATATTATCATATTCAGGTAGGCCATTTTTATTTTTTTTAAACAAATGATCCAAGCCTAGGCCTACATTTGAGGGTCATTTCATTTATGAGACAGGTTACATTTTTGCAGTATAGTATGGATGGAAACCAACATGTTTTTTGTCTTTCTGTTTTCAACTGATTATGAGATACCTTCCTCTTCTCATTGCTTCTTTCTACTTGGTTAAACAGAAACATAAGATTCGGATTGCACAAAACATAAGTTAAGGTTTGAATTGCCAACATAGAAGCTACAGCCATTAGATAGAAACAAGCCACAAATTATAAATCAATTGCTCTTTTCCGCTTCTTTTTTATCTGACAGCACATCTGAATGACAGAGAGTCATTGACATAATTCGAAGTTTGATATATTACTTATCATCATCATCTTCTTCTTGAGTGTGTTATTTTTCTCTGCTAAGGGATTTTCTTCTTTTGTTGACTTTTGGCTGCAGTGAATCTCCTAAAGGTGCAAATGATGCTTCTACCTTCCAAAGAAAGGTTGGTCAAGGATGCTACTTGCATCACTTATAAAGTAGATTTTTTTCTTTTACTAACATTCACTTGTAGTTAGTAATATAATAGGAGTCGGTGAAACAAAAATTCAAAAGATTAGCAATTGGGGTTGGCTCAATTGCTACACCTGCTCGTAATGTAGGTTAGGGTCATGGGTTCAACATCCAAATCATTTTCTTTAAAAAAAAAATTGAAAAAAATAAATGAAATTCTGTTGAAGAAAGAGAGTAATTTATTTTTACATATATTTTTTTACACTTCTTCATACACAATTGATAGTTATGAAATGCCTTCATGTGTCATCTATTTTAATAAAAAGAACTTCCAACCCTATGCTATCCCAAATCCTTCCTTCACTCTTTGGCTCTTTCTTACTTTCTAGTTTCTCTTCTTCCAATCAAACTTAGGGTTAAGATATTCATTTTTGTTATTCCAGGAAATTTGAGATGATCATTATGTCTGAACATCAATCCATGAGTTGGCAATGCTGTAATAGATTTGTGACTTGATGGTGAGGGTGTATAGTTATCCTGGAAATTACTCTTCTTCTTTTTCTTTATAGACAATTCATATGACAGAAGGAAAAAAAATAATGCAGCATAAGCACTACTTTGTCTTTATGAGAGCACTTCATTGGAGAAGTATTATTTTATTCTGTTGTTTAGAAAAGTATAGTTACTTCTTCATTTGGTAGAGGCCATAATTTCTCTTGTTCATTGAAATGTGATTATTTGACTTGTTTAAACTGGTTTTACATGGAATCAGCTTGCAGTGGAGTGTATTTTTTGCTCAGCGTGTATTCGTTTTGTGGAGTGCTGTCCTCAGGAAGGACTTACTGGTTAGCTCATGATTTTCTAATGTTTTTTCTGTTTTTCTATTCATTTTCATACTAGTGAAGATAAATAGCCTTTTGCTTGCCTTGCAGAGAAGCTATGGTCTGGGCTTGAAAATTTTGTTTTCGACTGGTTAATCAATGCTGACAGGTAGGGCCTCTATAGATGAGTTTAGAAACCTTCAGAAATGATTATAATGACTTAAAATATCTGTTGCACTTGCAACATACCCTTTGTACATATGGAATAACAAATCCAGCAATTCTTCAGAGCGGCAGAAGTCTGCTAAAACTCATAACTTTTTTTCCCCATCTTGAAATTTCATTCCAAATCTCTTTGTAACACATTTTTAGTATGTTCATTAGGTTTTTTCTTAAATATCAGGATAGGGTTTGTGATTCCAGATTGGTTTACAAACACAGACCACAACCTTTTGGAAATCATTCATAAACCTTATGTTGCATTCCATAAAATTTAAATGGTTCCTGCATGTACTTATTTTGGTGTGTACTAACTGTTGCAGGGTTGTAAGCCAGATTGATTATCCCTCACTGGTGGATTTGCGAGGCCTCCTTCTGGACTTAGTTGCTCAGCTCTTAGGTGCCTTATCTCGGATCAGGTGAAACTTATCACATTATTATTCTTGATACTGATATTTTTTTGTTTTTACTGAAAGAGCCTTGTATTAGCTTCTGGTGTTATATTAATTCCTTTCTGTGCTTTCTAGAGTCAAAGTTCATTCAATTTTATGGTTTTTTTTTTCCTTGTTGTCTTCAACAGGTTTAGTTCTGTAACTGAGCGCTTTTTTATGGAATTAAACACTCGTCGGATTGACACTAGTGTTGCTCGAAGTGAGACATTGAGTATCATCAATGGAATGCGCTATCTAAAACTTGGGGTATGTGCACAATTAATTTCTTGTAAATGGCATCGAAATGAGGATTTAACAATAAAGTTAAATGTTAGGTCAAAACTGAAGGAGGATTGAATGCATCTGCATCCTTTGTGGCGAAAGCAAACCCTCTTAACCGTGCTCCACATAAACGCAAAAGTGAGCTTTACCATGCATTGTGTAATATGCTCTCAAATATCCTTGCTCCACTAGCAGACGCTGGCAAAAGCCAGTGGCCCCCTTCAGGTGTAGACAATGCGCTTACGCTGTGGTATGAAGCGGTTGGGCGAATAAGAGGGCAACTTATAGCTTGGATGGACAAACAAAGTAAACATATAGCTGTGAGTGGATCTCAAATCATTTACTCCTTTACAGAGTGCCAAGTTTTTGGTTGTCTTATTATTTACTTGCAAAGTTTATAATCCTGTTTCCTTTACTTGAACTATTTAAATTTTGAGATGCTGCTGCCCTCTAAGTTAAGTGTCAATTCTAAAACATAAAAGGACTTAACAAACTTCATTTTGATGGAATCAGTAGTCTGTTTAGGTAACTGTGAGGGCCTCATTTGTTTCATTTAGATGACTTTGCAGCAAGTATTTCCAAATTTGGGCTGAATTTTCTGCATTAACATTCTTTCTGAAGCTATGAAAACCCTGTTTCTTACACACAGACTTTGGAATTTTCTTTTTTAAACTTGCACTAGCCTTTCAGTCTTGAACTGCTGTGTAATGATTTATGAATTCACTTAGCAAGTCAAATAAGCCCCTTCCACATCTTTAATCCTTAAAAACTACAAATTGCTTGTAAAATATTTTTAGCTCACCATTGAAATCATTATGGATGACATAACAGCATATTCAACTTCCCGGTGATGGTGAATTCCAATGGTTAAAACTCCAATGGACTTCCCGATAATGTCTCCTCGCTGTCAAATGATGATATTTGATTCATATCTTCGTTCCACAATCTCTTGTGAAATTTAGTAATGATGCATGAATGCCAAAAGAATAGTTGTCATGACAATTATTTTCACTATTGGATGGAGACATTTTAAAGTATGTAATGCATTGTTGAGTTTGATAGAACTTAGTGAATTTATTGTCATGGCTGCATTGAGTAATTTTATTTTGGTATTAAGACCTGGCATGGCCTAATTTATGCCTTAAACATTTAAGCTGATCCAAAGCCAATCTGTTGGATCTTTTGTTTGGAATATTATGTCTGTGAATGATTTAAGTGTAAAAGACTCTAATTAAACTTCTGTGTAATTTAAATTCCAATCATGAACATATTATATGGACATGCATGTCATATATAATGAATGCATTTGCACGGAAGGTTATGCGCATTGAAGTTGCAGGGGAAAATTTTGGATGGCATGTCAGAAGCAATAAAAAGGATTCAATGACTCTAGTTTTTTTTGAAAATTTAGCCTAAAAGGAGTGGAATGGAGGAAAAGAATCTAATTGCGGACTTTGACTATTTTCGGATTAAGGCTTAGCTGTGTTGAATTGTAAATGCATCATTTAGCAACTTTGATAGGCATATGCTGGTTTGATTTGTTGTAAATATTATTGGTGATATAGTCAGTTTCTTTATCCATTTTTTCTATGAGTATGACATTATATACTTTGTGAATGCCACTTCTTCTTGCAACTATTTTAAAAGAATTACTTTGTGCTGCTGCTCCCAGGATTTCAGATTGATGGACATTGTATCGGAATTATAATAATACATGATATTTTGTTATATGTTTTGCCCAACTTGATCAACACAAATATCCCAACTCATTTTACATAGAGCATGAGCAAGAAGTACTAGCATGAAATTCCATCCGGTTGGCCTTGGACAACCTTTATAACCTCGAATTTCAATTTATAGCAGCCATCAGCCTGAAATTTTTGTCATAATTGCGGCTTTTTCTTGCTTCTCATAGATCATCGATATTATATGGGAGGTTCAGTGGGATGTCCTTGGAGTTTGATGCACATGGTTTTGATTATTTGACTATTTCTATGTGCTATTTCTCTTAACATTTTTTTCTTGAAGTTTCTATTGAAACTTTGTTGTGTTTGTTCCTTTGCTATATTTCTTTTTTGATCCTGATTTTTCTTTTAATTTTCATTTTTTTGGTTATAAATTCATCTGCGAAACTTCTGTTAGGGTTGTCTTTTTTCCTCCTTTATTGTATCATTTCCTTCCTCCTGGTACTTTTATTTGATACTTACACAAGTAGTTTAATGTTTTAGGTTGGCTATCCTCTGGTGACTCTTCTCCTCTGTCTTGGTGACCCTCAAATATTTCACAGCAGCTTGAGTCATCACATGGAGCAATTGTACAAGCTTTTGAGAGTAAGTTTAAACTCACTTATACTTTGGTCTGTGGCAGGCAATGGATGGTAAAATTGATAATGTTCCTCTGCATTGCTGTATCATTTTGCTGGTTTTTTGAGGTTTTTGGACCTTCTTTTCAAGCATTATGTGGTAGTACACATTTTGATTGTGCAGGACAAGAATCACCGCTTCATGGCTTTGGACTGCCTTCATCGAGTTTTGAGGTTTTACTTGAGTGTTCATGCTGCTAGTCAGGCCCCAAATCGTATTTGGGATTACTTAGACAGTGTGACATCTCAACTCTTAACATTTTTGAGGAAAGGATTGCTTACTCAGGATGTCCAACATGACAAACTAGTTGAATTCTGCGTGACTATTGCTGAGCATAACCTTGATTTTGCTATGAACCATATGATATTAGAATTACTAAAGCAAGACAGTCTGAGTGAAGCAAAGGTTATTGGTCTCCGTGCTTTGCTTGCCATTGTTATGTCACCTTCAAGCCAGCATGTTGGCCTGGAAATATTTAAAGGTGATTAATTACAGGTCATATTACATGAATATAATACATTACCTGTTTGATATTTGGACTATCCGACTGAGCACCACTTTGAATCTTGCTGCATGAGCAGGACATGA
Source organism: Mallotus nudiflorus (assembly GCA_947683625.1). Taxonomy (NCBI): domain Eukaryota; kingdom Viridiplantae; phylum Streptophyta; class Magnoliopsida; order Malpighiales; family Euphorbiaceae; genus Mallotus; species Mallotus nudiflorus. The sequence goes on along the minus strand of CANTUR010000079.1, from coordinate 1,781,498 downwards.
TATTGGCCATTACATACCAAAAGTTAAGGCTGCTATTGAGTCAATTCTGAGATCTTGTAATAGGACCTATGGTCAGGCTCTTTTGACTTCTTCAAAGACTACAATAGGTAATATCTTTTCTTCAGTTGTGTAGACTTGGTATGCCAGAAGTATATGTTTAGGAAATATGTTGCGGAAGGTCATAAACATGAACATTAGCATCATATACTTTTTCATGGATAGTCTTATAGCTGATTTTATTTCTATTTGAATTTTGTTTTGTATCAACTGGGTAACTTTTACTCATATTTAATTCATATTTGAATGGATGATCTGTGCTGATAATGTCATGTTTTTGTTGAAAGCACCGACACTGCTTAATATAGTCCTTTAGGTTTTATTATATTATATATGTGTGTGTGTGTGTGTGTGTGTGTGTGTGTGTGTGTGTACACACACATATATATTTATTTATTTTCTTTTTTAATTTAAGAATATCGGTGTCTATGCAAATCTAAATATTGCAGGGTTGTCAGCGAGGCAACTTTAATTCTAGATTATGTTTGCTTGTCATTTTGAAAGCTAAGTTCAAAGCCCCAAACCTCATCCAATTGGCTCAATGAATTCTAGAAAAGCTTATTTAGCTAACTCATTTAGCTTGAAACTGTAGCAGGAACAGCAATAAATTAATAGCCTGTGGAGTAACAAGCATAAAGAATGAGTTAATATTGCCATAATTAATTATCTTTATAATTGCTCGTGCATTTGCCTCTAGTTAGTGGTGTAGGTGGGAGAGCATTAGTAATTTTTTTAATATCTTGCACTTTGTCCACCTGCACTCCCATGAATTTGTTAATTTTTTATCCCCATATTGCTTGCATTTTCCTCTTTGAATTGCAATGATAAATTTTGGATGAACTGTGTGCTCCTCAGATGCTGTAACGAAAGAAAAGTCCCAAGGATATCTCTTTCGGTCAGTCCTAAAGTGTATACCATATCTGATAGAAGAAGTTGGCCGAAGTGACAAGATAACTGAAATAATTCCACAGCATGGCATAAGTATTGATCCAGGTGTCCGTGAGGAGGCTGTTCAAGTATTGAATCGAATAGTTAGGTACCTCCCCCATCGTCGATTTGCAGTTATGAGAGGGATGGCTAACTTCATACTTCGGCTTCCTGATGAATTTCCTCTTCTCATTCAAACTTCATTGGGACGACTGTTGGAACTCATGCGTTTTTGGAGAGCTTGTTTGCTTGATGATAAACTAGAATCTGGTGCTGATGATACAAAGCGTGGGGTGCAACGAAATGAAGGATTTAAGAAGTCCTCTTTTCATCAAACGGAAGTGATTGAATTTCGCGCATTTGAGATTGATGCAGTTGGTCTTATATTCCTTAGTTCTGTGGATAGCCAGATTCGTCATACAGCATTGGAGTTATTGCGCTGTGTACGTGCATTAAGGAATGATATACAGGACCTTACATTGCGTGAGCAAGTGAACCATAATTTAAGACTTGAACCTGAACCAATATTTTTAATTGATGTTCTAGAAGAGCATGGGGTGAGCTATACTAGTAATAATCTTTTCATTTTTTATATAATTTAAGGTTAGTTGAACCCTTGTGAATATTTTCTCTTATTTAACTTAATGTTTTTGATATCATAGGATGACATTGTTCAGAGCTGTTATTGGGACTCTGGACGTCCATTTGATTTGAGACGAGAGTCTGATGCTATTCCTCCTGAGGTGACACTGCAATCTATAATATTTGAGAGTCCTGACAAGAACAGGTGGGCAAGGTGTCTTAGTGACCTTGTCAAATATGCTGCTGAGCTTTGCCCATACTCTGTTCAGGAAGCCAAGTAATGATCCAGTTATTTCTATTTGCATTACCTTTTTTTTGGTGTCATCTTTTGTTGTTCTGTTGCATGCCTATTTGTTTAATTTGATGTTGTACTCCGTCTTGATGGTACTATGTTCTTGCAGCATTCCTAGTATACTTTTGAACTCATGGTATGTTAGGTTTATGAAGCTGAAAATCTATCTAGTTCATGAAGTTTATGACTATATTATGTGTGAGCAGGGTTGGGTTAACTTTTGGGTGCTTCTGGCCTAAACAAAAGTTTGCTGAAGATTCTGCTTTTTAGCCAGTAGGTCAACTTAAAAAAATGAAATTATACAGAGGAATGAATGCTTGATAATTGCTGCTGAAGACATGATGTTTTGCTTGTATTTTTCATGCTGGCATTGTTCCCTCTCATGATTACTTATTATTCAATAAGGTTTCTCAAGCAGTTAATTTTAGTAGATGGAAAACACACAGGATTAGCAATGTGACTCAATATGGATTGGCAGGGTAGAGGTTGTGCACCGTCTTGCCCATATCACGCCAATTGAGCTAGGTGGAAAGGCTCATCAGTCACAGGATGCAGACAACAAGCTGGATCAGTGGCTCATGTATGCAATGTTTGCATGTTCATGCCCGCCAGATAGTAGGGAAGTTGGTGGCTTAGCAGCAACCAAGGACCTTTACCATCTTATTTTCCCTTCACTAAAATCTGGATCTGAAGCAAATATAGTAAGTATACAATAAAAGAAATGTTTGTAGATTTTACTTCATGTATTGTGTAGTGGTAGTGGTGACTAGTGAGGAAATTAATTTTGGAGATAAGGATGTATATGCTTTTGTGTATTTCTCCCTTTTTTGAGGCTTGCAGTGAGATTCTTATGGCATTTGATTTATCCCTGTAACCCTTAGTTTTTCTCTGATTTTAGTTTTTTTCCATAACACTCTGATTTCTTGAGTATTCTTTCTGGTGATCACTTTGCCCATTTCACTTTCTTGGCTTCTTGTGGTTCCACTGGGGTCTTGGTTGCTGGGTTGGCGGGTTTCTGGGTGCAGGATGGTACTATGTTAGGCTTATATGTTATAAGATGCAGTCAGAATAAATTTGAGGTGGACTTGCAAAGTAGACATGCACCTTCCTTGCTAAAAATTAAGAAGGTTTAATTTTATTATGTTATGCATTCCAATGCTTTTGAGATTTGATGCTAATGCTTGGTTCTGTTGATTTTTTTAGCATGCAGCTACCATGGCTCTTGGTCATTCACATTTGGAAGCATGTGAAATCATGTTCAGTGAGCTTTCATCTTTCATTGATGAGGTTTCATTAGAAACTGAGGGAAAACCAAAATGGAAGGTATGACTATTTTCAAGTTCTTGAAATATCTGTTATTTTGTGACCGTCATTGTACCTTAATGAAAGCATGAATCACATTACAAGTTTGTCACCAGGTTTGGCATGGATAAACTGCAAGTTAGGAAGAATGTATAACTTTGTTATGCTTAGAAGTAGGTGAATATGCCAAGCATAGCCAACAGCAAGCAGTTTTCAGTCTGCACAAAAAATTTTCAATTGTTACAGCTAAATTGCTTTTCCCATTTTCCAAAAAGCATATAGCTCAGGAAAGACTTCATTGAGTTTCTTATGTTCTTTTTTGGGATTTAACTGGGTGGATTTTATTGTTGCTTGGCTGCTTTTGGAGTGCAAGGTTGGTATGTTTAAAGATAAATGAGCTTTAGGGCTAGTTTCAGTAAGGACATGAACACCGTGTATATTGGGCATAAATTGTTATGATGGAATTCACTGACTAGGTGTGAGTTCATTTTGGTAAGTTTCATAAAGTAATTGGTTGTGGCACTTAGGATTTTGTGTTAATTTTATTGGTTATCTACATTTCTGCATGTATGGATGAGTCATGAGTGCTTCTTCAGTTTCTGTTTCTGGTTTAGTTCTATGTTTGTTCTCAACATGCCACTGTGATGATTTACTGTGAATTCCTTATTCCTATACTGGTTTTCTGTTCAAACAATTGACTCAATCTCTATTTCCTGTTAATGCAGTCTCAAAAGTCTCGTCGTGAAGAGCTTCGTATACACATTGCAAATATATATCGTACTGTTGCCGAGAAAATCTGGCCTGGCATGCTGAGCCGTAAACCAGTTTTTCGTCTCCATTATCTTAGATTCATTGATGAAACAACCAGACAGATCTTGACAGCAGCAGCTGATAACTTTCAAGAAATGCAACCTCTTCGTTATGTACTTGCTTCTGTTCTAAGGTCTCTTGCACCTGAATTTGTTGAGTCAAGATCAGAGAAATTTGACCTCAGAACTAGAAAGCGACTATTTGATCTTCTTTTGTCTTGGAGTGATGATACTGGCAATACATGGGGACAGGAGGGGGTTAATGATTACCGACGTGATGTTGAACGTTACAAGGCCTCACAGCACAACCGATCAAAAGATTCTATAGATAAAATTTCATTTGATAAAGAGCTGAATGAGCAAATTGAGGCAATCCAATGGGCCTCAATGAATGCTATGGCTTCACTTTTATATGGGCCGTGCTTTGATGACAATGCCAGGAAAATGAGCGGCAGGGTGATATCTTGGATCAACAGTTTGTTCAATGACCCTGCACCTAGGGCTCCATTTGGTTACTCCCCATCAACTCCATCTTATTCCAAGCATGCAGGAGAAGGTGGTCGTGGTGCTCCAGGTCGTGACAGACATAGAGGTGGCCAGCATCGTGTTTCTTTAGCAAAATTGGCTTTAAAGAATCTTCTTTTAACAAACTTGGATCTTTTCCCATCATGCATTGATCAGGTAATGTTTTGCCTTTTGATTGTGGTGCCTTGTTAATTTCCCAGTGTGGAATTGTGAAGCTAATGGGTGCTATTGAATGCTTCATATTTCAATTACAAAAAATTGAGACAATTTGATACTCCCAAAGTAAGGATTATCTGATTGTTCAAGTGCATAAGATCTTTTGGTTTGCTTTGCCTGTTTGGCTGAGACATTCTGCTGAAGTTGCTCTGCTACTCATGCTGAGTTTAACACATCAATAGTCTGGTCTTTGCTTGTGCCATTACACCAATATGTTTTTTCTGTTATGAGTTCTACAAGTTGAAGTCAGTAATTTCCAATCTATATAATGTACTAAAAAACTTCATAACATTCTTTCCAGTGCTACTATTCTGATGCTGCTATAGCTGATGGCTACTTCAGTGTCTTAGCTGAGGTTTACATGCGCCAAGAGATACCGAAGTGTGAAATACAGAGGCTTTTGAGTCTGATCCTTTACAAAGTTGTGGACCCAAATAGACAAATTCGTGATGATGCCCTTCAGATGCTTGAAACACTCTCTGCCCGTGAGTGGGCTGAAGATGGCATTGAGGGCTCAGGAAGCTATGGAGCTGCTGTTGTCGGCAATCTCCCTGATTCCTACCAACAATTCCAATGCAAATTATCATGTAAACTTGCCAAAGATCTCCCTGAGTTAAGCCAGCTTCTTTGTGAGGAGATTATGCAGAGGCAGCTTGATGCTGTTGATATAATTGCACAGCATCAGGTCTTAACATGCATGGCTCCATGGATTGAGAACCTCAATTTCTGGAAACTCAAGGATTCAGGTTGGAGTGAAAGATTACTGAAGAGCCTTTACTATGTAACATGGCGGCATGGTGATCAGTTCCCAGATGAAATTGAAAAACTTTGGAGCACAATTGCTAGTAAGCCAAGGAACATTAGTCCAGTTTTAGATTTCCTGATCACAAAAGGTATTGAAGATTGTGATTCAAATGCATCTGCTGAAATAAGTGGTGCATTTGCCACATATTTCTCAGTTGCTAAGCGGGTAAGCTTATACTTAGCACGGATTTGTCCGCAACGCACGATTGATCACCTGGTCTACCAATTGGCTCAACGGATGTTGGAAGATAGCATTGAACCAGTTGTGCCCAGTGCAACCAAGGGTGACACAAATGGAAATTTTGTGTTGGAATTCTCTCAGGGCCCTGCAGCTGCCCAAATTGCCTCTGTTGTGGACGCACAGCCACATATGTCACCGTTACTCGTCCGTGGTTCCCTTGATGGTCCTCTTAGAAATACTAGTGGTAGTCTGAGCTGGCGAACAGCAGGTGTGACAGGGCGGAGCGTCTCAGGTCCTTTAAGTCCAATGCCTCCAGAGTTGAATGTTGTTCCAGTAACCACAGGACGGTCAGGTCAGCTCATTCCAGCATTGGTGAACATGTCAGGCCCTCTAATGGGCGTTAGAAGTTCAACAGGAAGCTTGCGGAGCCGCCATGTTTCCCGGGATAGTGGAGACTACCTCATTGACACCCCAAACTCTGGTGAAGAAGGCCTGAATCCTGGAGCCGGTATGCATGGTGTTAGCGCAAAAGAACTTCAGTCAGCCTTGCAGGGGCATCAACAGCATTCACTAACTCATGCAGATATAGCATTGATTCTACTGGCAGAAATTGCATATGAGAATGATGAAGATTTTCGGGAACACTTGCCTCTGCTTTTTCATGTCACATTTGTTTCAATGGATAGTTCGGAAGATATTGTGCTGGAGCACTGCCAGCATTTGCTTGTTAATTTGTTATACTCACTTGCAGGCCGGCACTTGGAACTGTATGAGGTAGAAAATAGTGATGGAGAGAACAAGCAGCAAGTTGTTAGTCTGATCAAGTACGTTCAGTCAAAGCGAGGGAGCATGATGTGGGAGAATGAGGACCCCACAGTTACAAGAACCGAGCTTCCAAGTGCAGCACTCCTGTCAGCACTCGTTCAGAGTATGGTTGATGCTATCTTTTTCCAAGGAGATCTCCGTGAGACATGGGGTGCTGAGGCTCTCAAATGGGCTATGGAATGCACATCAAGGCACCTAGCATGCCGCTCACACCAGATATACCGAGCATTGCGGCCTAGTGTGACAAGTGACACATGTGTATCACTCCTTAGATGCCTGCATAGATGCCTAGGAAATCCAGTACCCCCAGTTTTGGGATTTGTCATGGAAATTTTGTTGACATTGCAAGTAATGGTGGAAAATATGGAGCCAGAAAAGGTGATCTTGTATCCACAACTCTTCTGGGGTTGTGTAGCCATGATGCATACAGATTTTGTTCATGTTTATTGCCAGGTTCTTGAGCTCTTCTCACGTGTGATTGATCGTTTATCATTCCGTGATAGAACAACAGAAAATGTGCTTCTTTCAAGCATGCCAAGGGATGAGCTTGATACTGGTGGTGACATTGGGGATTTTCAAAGAATTGAATCTCTAGCATCTTCCAGTGGGAATCTGCCAACATTTGAGGGGGTGCAGCCTCTTGTACTTAAAGGGCTCATGTCAACTGTTAGTCATGGTGTCTCAATTGAGGTTCTTTCACGGATCACAGTGCACTCATGCGACTCTATATTTGGAGATGCAGAAACAAGGCTCCTTATGCATATCACAGGCTTACTTCCTTGGCTCTGCTTGCAGCTCTGCAAGGATTCAACAGTAGCACCTGCTTCGCCACTCCACAAGCAATGGCAGAAGGCTTGCTCTGTGGTAAACAACATTGCACTTTGGTGCCGAGCAAAATCACTGGATGAATTAGCCACTGTTTTTGTGGCTTATGCTCGAGGAGAGATCAAAAGTGTAGAAAATCTCCTCGGTTGTATCTCACCGCTATTATGCAATGAATGGTTTCCAAAGCACTCAGCTTTGGCTTTTGGGCACTTGCTACGACTATTGGAGAAAGGACCAGTGGAGTATCAGCGTGTGATACTGCTCATGCTCAAAGCTTTGCTCCAGCACACTCCCATGGATGCTTCCCAAAGCCCGCATATGTATGCAATCGTGTCCCAGCTAGTAGAGAGTACATTGTGCTGGGAGGCATTGAGCGTGTTGGAAGCCCTCTTGCAGAGCTGTAGTTCCTTGCCAGGTTCCCATCCACATGAGCCCGGTTCATATGAAAACGGTGCTGATGACAAGATGCTTGCTCCTCAGACCTCATTTAAAGCTCGAAGTGGGCCCTTACAATATGCCATGGGATCAGGGTTTGGGTTAGCTCCAACACCAGGCGGACAAAGTGGAGTTGAGTCAGGAATTACACCTAGAGAAGTGGCTTTGCAGAACACACGCCTAATCCTGGGTCGAGTGCTAGACAACTGTGCACTAGGGAGGAGGAGAGATTATCGAAGACTGGTCCCTTTTGTAACTAGCATCGGAAACCCTTGATGGACATAAATTACCAGGTTTAAAATGTACATTAATTGTAGCACTGGTGAAATATTAGGTTCTGGTTCTGTAAATAGGCATTTTAAATTAAAAGGTTTTAGTTATTAGTGTAATCATTTTTGTTGTCCCAGCATTGCAAAGGCCCCATTCTCTGTCTTGTAACGACTGTTTTGGCTAATCATAATGGCTTTTCTGCGTAATGTGCCAGTTATTGGTTGTCACCAGCCTTTGTATGCTTTTTAAACTCAATATGTAGGCGTCCATGGGTAAGAAGAATGTCATTAAATGGAAATTAAAACAAAACTTGGGTTCTTTGTAAGATACATAATAAATATATTACATTAATGATTATTCTACTACTTAGACAAATTACGTAAGTTTCGGGTGATGCCTTGGAAAGTTCATATCGGATAATTCCATAATAAAGGGCTTCTATAAAAAGACACCTTAAAAATAAATATGAAATTGGAAATCAATAAACTAAATAGCTATAGCTGACAAAAATTTCACAGCTAATATATTTTTTTTAATATATAGTTTCATTGTACAGTTTCATAATGGTCCACACAACAATCCCAAAATAAAGCACAAACCAGTACAACAGTGTACATGTCTTAGAGACCTTTAGCAAGCTGATTTTATACATTGTTCCCAGCGCTCAGTTTATTAAACTTAAAACTCATTACACATTCCCAGAGTACTCCTTCGATATTGAACTGTAAAAGGATCTGCCAATCAAGGTATCTTCGCTTGAAGAAGACCTTCCTCTTGGTTCATTTCACAGTATGGAGTAGCATGACAGATCATTCGCGAGGTGATGAATTCTTTTTAATCAAAGCATAGGCATCGCTGTAGATGGCCACAGCATTTGAGAACACAGCAAGGGAAATCATGAAAATACACAAAATTTTGTCCTTCTTTGTTGCAATATTGTGACGATCCCTGAAAATGCCAAGGTGAAACAAACAAACGTATCTTGATTAGCAGTTCATCAGCATTACAGAACAAGGATAATGAAGATTCATATGAAATTGAACAATAATGGATAACATTCAAACATAAATCATCTCTATCTTGCCCTCCCACTCCTTGGCTCAAAAGATAATGTATAGCCCACATCCTAAATTTTTATCAAGTTGTATAAAAAATCCAGTGTCATAAATCACTTTCATCATGAGCTAAACTTATAACTAAAGTCGTAACAAATGACTTCATCACCAGTTACAAGAGGAATTCCAATAGATGTTCTTTTGGGGGGTACATGTGTATAAGAAGCCACTCAGTATTCTTCAATATAGGCAGTTCACTTGGTGCCTTAGTGGCATTGCACAAGTAGCGGCAGGTAGCCATTATTTTGTGTATTACAGTTAGCTTAGCTCACTTCACATGCAATCACAAGCCAAGTAGCCAACTAGTTATTCTTATTCCAAATGTAGAAGACCTCCCAGGTTTTCAGACGTAGTACTTCACATAATTGACTACGAATACCTATGCTTAAATTAAGCAAACTAGACAGGATAAATTCGAACTATGCATTAAATAATTTGAACTTGTTTATTCAATTAATAAGAGTTATAAACGCACCTAAGAGTGATGGAGGCAGGAAAAATGAACCCAAGGCAAACTGCAGCAGTTGCTCCAGTGAACTGGAAAGCGTCCCAGATGCTTGGAATGAAATTAGCACCCAAGAATATCAGAGTGATTAGTCCAATGGTGATTGATGCAAACCTCATATTTTCTTGATAAAGAGGCCGCGCTGAGGGGAACAGGAGACCATCCAAGTTGAGTCGTAGAGGATAGAAGACAATTGGAAATACAAGCATGAGATGAGCAGCATAGCTGACACGAACAGCATCATTAAGCAAAGAACTGTAAGGAATGCCAAGGTCAGCATCAAAGTTGGCAAGCACATCATCTAGAGTTCCATCTCCAAAAAGAAGAAACCCAAATATGCTTGTCATTATGTACACAGTTGAGCACAAGGCAAGTGAGGTACGGACAACTGCTTTTATCTGAGTAGAATCCTCGAGTTCATTATCTATGCTGTGAACTTCAAAATGATCAAATACATGTCAATTAATCACTTCTAATTTTAAAGGTCAAAGATGCAACATTAATTTAAAAATCTAACCTTGAGCACCATGAAAAACATTATCAGTTCATTTTAAATAATTAAGAAAACATTAGAAACTAATGCTAATTTGAGATATATTATTTAAAAAATAATTTTAGACATTCAGATCACAGAAGGACATATTCACAAAGTTAGGCTTGGAATTATGTTGCAAAGAACTGGTTCTAAATTGAAACAAATTAATTAGCATCTAATGATATTCATAATGGTAAAGCACACATATAATGGCAAAATAGAAAAGCTCCCTTTTTTTTTTTTTTTTTTTTGGTTGAAAGCACTGCATGCAACTATTACACTGTTAAACATTCATCAACAAGCCAGCAAACTTATGCCAATCATCAGAAATTGATCCAGGTAGCCATAAACATTACATACCATTGTAGTGACATATGAATGCAGTAACAAGAACAGGGACTACAGTGAAGAGTTTCCAGAATGATGTCAAATCTGTAACATTAGGTAACAATCTGGGCATCATTATACTTCCATTAATGAGCTTGACAACTGTGATCCCCACAGTAATCACAAGAAATACAACTGCCAGAGCGACTGATAAAGCAGATGTGAAGCTTAAAGAATCTGCACAGAAAAATGTCTTGATCAATATCCATACGAGAAAAGGATAAGATTTTTAGTCCACATGCCAAAGAAAACAGTTAAAATAGAATGTTACTACTAGTGAAGGTCATCTAACTGCAATTAAATAACAAGAATAAAGTCTAATTCATCAAACCACAATTTTGAGGATCCAAAACTGCTAAATCTAATGGCTGAATAATTTTAAAAATATCCAAATACTCGTAGATAAGAAACCAAGCTCAAAAGTAACTTTTCCAATTAAGAAATAGTGCTAACCAATTCGCTTAAAGCTAGCAAGCGGGGAAAATACAGCAAGTGTAATGACAAGAAGGACAATAGCGCGTGCAGTCCACCAATGCTCTCCAAACCAGCCCTCAAGCACACCAGCATGGTGAGCTCCACCCGCAGATGTTCCAGATAGCACATCACCTTCAAAGCAAATAGGAAACTAACAATTTCAGTCCTTTCCACATTCTATGTTTGCATATATCAGTAATGGATACAATTAATCAATTCAATCAACAGGCTTCGTCAGTTAGGCAAAATGTCATGAACACATATCAATATATTATGGACATGCACCATTAAATTTATTGACAGATATAAAAGACAATTCCATACCAATGATAATCATGTAAACTATAAGTACACCAATGTTGTTGACTAAAACAGCAACTTGCAACAAAATCCTCCCACAATTTCCAAAGGCATCCCCCATAAGTCCTCCATAAGAAGCACACTTCCCTGCCCTGCTAAACCTAAGCAACATCTCAATTGAAGCCTCAGTCAAGAAGGCCATAAAGATGATCATGGCAACCCCAAGGCCAAGGCCTAACACTTTCATGGTAGCCGGCAGTGCCATAATTCCAGCACCAACTACAGTAGTTGACAAATTGAACACTGCCCCGGTAAAGGAAGCTCCATCAAACTCATCAAAGCCAGCATGCTCCTCTTGCCTTGTGGGCAATAAGGGAGCCTTCTCATTAACTGATTTGGATTTCCTTGACTTTCTATCCTTCTTTGGAGCATGATTTTCAATTGTCATCTTTTAGTGTCTTAACAGCTTTTTCCAGATACAAATTTTATACAAAATTTACAAAGCAGCTAGCTTCCACAACTAGAATATCTGTGATCAATAAAAAGTCAAAATTAGCTTCACAATTATTTATATTAGATTACAAAATCAAGTAAATTATAAATTAAACCAATCTAACCTGTTAAGCTTTTTATTCTGTAATGTAATGAGAAGATTTTTTGAAGCACCAGGGAATATTATCAAACCCAGTAGCTTAAACAACAAAAATTGAATACCCAGAACTCTTGAGAGCTAGATCTCCAGCAAAGTATAAGAACCCACCTATAAAAAATTGAGGTAATATACAAATCCAACCCAAAATTAAGCCTATAAATCAACTAAACCTTCTATAGTACAATTGATGAGAAATGATGAGGGCTAAATAACAAAACCCAATTCTTCAATTTCTATAATGAACACAATATGAACCCAAACAATCAATTTACAGGAACAAAGCTGATCAATAATTGAAGACACAGGCAAAAATTTGAGCCTTTAAAAATCAAGAATTGCCAGAAACTCAAGAAGAACCAGGAACAGCAGAAGAAGACGTTAAAAAACAAATATGAAATCCTTCAATTATTGACTCCTCACAGAGCTGTGATTTATAAAGAACCAAAAAAATTTTGAGAAACAGAGAGATAAAGGCCCACAAGCAACGACAAAGAAGTTGTACTGTAGGTACAAAGGCGTGTGTATGGACGGTGGAATTATACTGATATACGAATTGATAAGAAAATGCTTTAATAATTGAGAAAAAATTCACACCCAAATGATGATGATTTTTTTTCTTTGTTCTTTTTTATTTTTGGGGGTTTGTTACTTGATTATTGTCGTTGCAGCTGCTATTGATGACTGGAAAAGAGTTGGCAGGATTTTATTTCTTTTTTTCTTTATTTATTTGCATGGCTTTAGTTTCCACTGTCTGATTATATATATATTATGTTTATAATATTTTCAGCTATCCAACATCGGTTTGAGTTTGAATTATAATGCATATAATTCTATTATTCAAATCAAACTGAGTTATGACTTTAAATAGAAATAGTCTAAATTAAAAATATATAATTTTGAAATTAAATATTAATGGTTGTGTATGATTTTTTTAATTACAAATGAAATAAAACAAAAAATGTTAAATTTTACATGAATTGAAATTAATTAATTTGATTGAATTTATTGGATTCAAGATTTTTGAAATGAAATATGAGAAAATTTATTGTCAAGATTTATAATCTTTTAATTAATATTTATAAATCTTATTATATGTAAAAAAAAAAAAAGCTGAAATCATACTAATAAATCTTTATCTAATTCAAAAATTCAATTCATGTGAAAATATTTCATTGCTACATAAATTTAATTATTTTTATTATTATAAAATAAAAAAATAATATTTTTAATTATTTAAGAAATATTTAGAATATATATATAAGTGTTTAAAATTTTGGACTGGTTGTTAAAAATAATGAATTGATAGCTAAGTTTATTTATTTATTTTTTGTCATAGGAGTGAAGGGAAAGGGGAGATTTAAACTCCGACCTTCTAACAAAGTATCAGTGCCATGAATGGATGATAGCCAAATTTATTGATGCTAAGACAAAACCATAAATAAATAAAAGAGTTGAACTAATTAAAAAAATCAACAAAAAAAAGTTTGAAAATTCTATGGTATCATTATACATTTCTTCCCTTCTATTCCCACCTGTTGTTCCAAAAATAAAAATAATATAATAAAAAAGCTCGTGGATGCAACAAAATTATAAAAAACTTTAGTCTTCAAAGATTATTATTAATAATCAAAATATTTTTTTTTACGAAAAATACAACGTCACTGATCTTATCAACGAATTTTGTGTAATTATTCAACATTCTCATCAACAACGTAAGTATTTTTTTTGTATGGAAAAAAATGAAACTGTTCTTTTTTTTTTAATTTTTTAAACTAAAAAAAATACAACTGTTAACAAACAAATAATAGTATAATTAAAAAATATTAAAATATAATTTTAATTAAATTATAAAATTTTTATTATTATATATAATAATATTAATATATCTTTTTTATTTTATAGCTCAAAAATTCATGCAATTCCCTCGATGATTTTAAATAATTTTAAATCAACTTTTTTTTATTTTTAAATAAATTTAATTGTAAAAATCTCAATAAAAATTGCATAATTAGAGATAATCCTCCTCTACAGTAAAACAATCAAATTCCATAAAAAGAAGATCCAAAACATTCAGAATGAATAAATAGAAAACTTTTTTGGACGAAAATGGACATAAACATTTTATATATTAACAAAATTAATTGTAACGTGGTTTTTAAAAGTTGTTAAAATTGGTGTAAATAGTTTAGTTTGTATTTTGAAATTTAAAATTTTATATTCAAAACATAGATAATATTACATAAAAATAATATATTATATTATATTTATTATTAATTTAAATAAATACATAAAGATTCATATATAAATATGTTATAAAAAAAATTCTTATTTATAATGTACTACATTTTGCATATGAATCATGATTAATATTTAAAATTAATATTCTTATTATTAATCTAATTTATATAATCTTATATAATCTCTAATATGTAAAAAATCTAAGATTATAAATAGAGGGAAAATATTTTTGGAAATGTATTGATAAAAATAGTTATTAATAGGTTTCCAAAAGTTTTTAAAATTTATGAAAGATAGTTTTAATTTGTGTTTTAAAATTCAATTTTTTATATTTAAAAAATTAGATAGATTTAAATAAAATAGAATAATTGTATTATCAAATATAAATAAACACATAAATTCTTAAATTAGTGTAAGATTCATATTCATTTTAATTATATTATAGATAAAATAATATTACTCTTTTAAATACAATATTAATTTTTTTAATGTTTTGTAATTATATTATATTTTTATTTTAAATACATAATGTTTAACACAATAACCATTCTAAATACATGAACAATTTAAAAACAATTATTTTTATATTAGTATTCATTTTTTTTATAGTAACCCTTAAAATTTAATATACATTTTACATGATTCATTATTAAGACTATATATATTATTTAGTATTAACAATTTATTCTATTTATATTATAATAATATATACTTTTATAATAAAAAATAAAATAAATTGTACACGTGCAATTATTAAATACAAGGAAACCAAATAAAACAAATTAAACAGAATTACAAAAAATTACAGTCAATCTAAAAGATGATTGACCATAAACAGAAAAGAGGTGACTATCAATAAAAACATAAGTAAAATTGGCTAAAAAAATTCTATTAAGAAGTAAGAAAATAATTTAATAATTAGTCATCCTTGTATTTCAACTAGATCGAATCGGATTAACTAAAATTTAATAAAATCTAAATATTAATGGTTTATGGAAAAAAAAGTAAGAAAATAATTTAGTAATTATTTCAAAAATTCTAAATGTGAAATAAATCACACCTCATTGATGTTAACTTTTTTTTTTTTATGATTTAGAAAATAATTATTCTATTATTCTCTGATTTTATCAATATTTAACTTTATTCAATTTTTTATTAAAATTATTGACATTTGTAACTTTTAGATTATTTGGAGCCTAATTCAGTTTGAATTAATATTTACTACATTTTAGGTAGGATATATATATATATATATATATATATATATATACATATTAAATCTTGAGTTTTAAAGTTATTAAGCAAAAAAATTTAACAATATCTATCTTCATATTTGAGTATTCATTTTAAAAACTAATGTGTCAAATTATTAAAAATTCTAATTTTTTATTGAAAATATAATATTTACATTATTTATTTAGTATTATTTTGTAACTAAAATACTATTATACATATATTGATACTACTCAAATTCTAAATATATTTATATACTACATATTTTTTTCAAACCATTAGAAATTTTATTTTTTTAAAAAAATTTAAAGTGTAATAATATAATAATTATTTTTCAACTAAAACATTATTATATATATACTCTAATACTAATATAATAATTTTAAAAATTAATCTTATTATAACTAAAAAATTATGGTAAAAAAAATTAAATTTATAACTAATTTTATATTTTGATATTCGCTCCTAAAATTTTATGTGTAACATCATTAAACTTCAGAATAAACCTTTATATTATTTATTATATTATTAATAAAAATTTATTATACTATTTATTTATGCTAAAAAATTTTATTATACTATTTTCAATTTATATAAATCCTCTATGTATATTTTATTATTTATATATATTCTATAATTTAAAATTTTCACCAATAAAATATATTAAAATATAAATAAATAATTTATTAATAAGTAGTTCGTGCAACGTAAAGTAAACAACTACTCCACAATATAGAGTATATTCAATTTTAATAATTTCATTTATATGTTTATCTTTTATTTTTTTTATTTTATTTTTTGTTATTTTATGTTCGGATTTTTCTGTTAATTACAAACCAATATTGTTAATCTTATTTATTTCTCAATGGATATTTCGATATAAATCATGAAATGGATCTAAATTTCATTTTCTTAACTTATTATGGTATATATATATTTTTAATATTTTTAAACTTATTCTCAAATTTTCACTATTTCGACTTAAATTTACACAATTTAAGTTGTCTTATGGTTAGCATAATTATAGCAATTTTTTCCTTCTGTAAATATTTTTATATTTCTTCCTATAATAAGTATTATAAGCACATGAGTATAATTAGCCATCCTCATATACTATTAAATACACAATTACACACAAATAATGAATTAAATATAATATTGTGTTTTGCGTTGTGAATATCTGCTATTATATAAATTCATATAATTTTTTTTTATTCTTCGAGACTGATTTTGATATTCCATTCTCTGTTATGCGTGACTATTTTATTTAAAAATTAATTAAATTTAAAGATGTTATTTTTTCAGTTTCTTTTTTTTGTTTCCAGAATTTTTCTTACGGGACATAATTCTTGCTTTTTATGATATGTAGATCCAATAAAAAAAAATGTTTTTACCAAATTATTTTAAACAAATTTTCTTCAATTGATTAAATATAAAACCATATAAATGTTTCCTCAAAAAAAAAAAAAAAAAAAACATATAAGTGAAGTGGACGTAACAAATGAATCGAATAAAAAGGAAGTGCTCATCTTCTTCACGTCCACCTTTGGCATATTTTTTGTTTGTTTGTTTGTTTGTTGTTTGTCTCCTTTGATGGTTGTAAACAAATTTTTAAACAAGCATAAGGAGACCAGTAAATATTTCAACATCTATTTGTTTATTATTATATTTATACAATTATATATCATGATTTTTGTTTTAAATTTATTTCCTTTTAATTTTATAAAATTAAAAAAATTAAGTAAATTAGACTTAATAACGATAGTTAAATTTATTAAATTCTAGCTAAATCTATTTGAATTGGTATGATCATAACAACAGTAAAAAAAATTTTAACAACTAATTTAATACGTTTATATTCATCATAATTTAAAATTAAGACATTATTTAAGAAAAAATAACTCAGTAAGATTTTTTCTTTTAATTTAGATTACGATAGAATTAAAAAGAGAAATAGATCCCTCAATAATTAATTTAACTTAAACTGTAAATAAATATTTTTTTAATTAATTTGTTTAAATTATAATAGAAAGAAGGATCTAATTATTTGTAAAAAAAATGACACTGACTAAAAAAAAAAAAAATTAGCTGTTATTGTCATCGATTAGACATCCAATTTCCCCTTCCCATCAATGCAATTGTCTTCCTTGTCATAATTAGGTAATAACCATCACAATTATTAAAACAAAAAAAGTTGGTCTTATTGAATGATAGTTTATTAATTAATCAAGGTTATTATTTTATAATAAACATGAGGTAAAGCTTGAACCAACTGTAAATAGAATTGATATGGACTAGGAATCTAATATAGGCCAAGGAACTTATTAGTAATATATACATAAAATATAAATAAATGGTTGATATTCGATTTTAATAATAAATCTTGTGATTCATGAGAAAGATCTAATAATAATTTATTTATTTTTATTCAAATCAAAATTGTGTTAGTGAATTTTCTGTATTTTTTTAAAATTAAATTAGGCAAAATGACCTCAGCATTCTCTATTATAAGTAGTAGTGGTTGTAGACTGTGATGGCGAAAAGGCGGGCGGATCCAAAGAACCCAATGCCATTAGTGGCCTATGGAAAGTCACTTGGGTGCAAAAGTAACGGTCCTGTCAAACATTTCACTATCAAAAAGGCCAATTTAGAGCTATTCGGCTTGTCACTTGAGTGCGGAGAGCCGGAGACAAGCATGAGAGATGGTTACAAATTTATGCCAATGGCAGCCTTCCCCACCTCACAAAAAAAAAAAAAAAAAAGAAATCACCAACCCAATTTTTTTTTTTAAAAACATTTAAGTCATTACTACACTAATTATTATGACTGCCGGGGGTATTGCCAACTCAATTTTAAGATTTGGTATTATGTGCCCAAAATTTGAGTAATTTAGTAGTTAACTCCATTTAAGATAATGATTAGGTAAAAGTTCAATTGTTGCCTTTACTATTCTCTATTAAAAAAAATGGGTGGTATTATGTGCGGGTAAAATTTATATTAATGTACTAACAATAACGGTTGAAATTAAGTTATTTTCACTTAAATAACTTGTCAAATTTAAATTATGACAAATTAATTATTATGAGTCATGCTTGGATCAAATGAAGAAGCACAACCACTATCGTCACTCACTCAGTAGCTACACTCACTAACCACCGCTGATGGCGAGGAAATCAGATGCAGCTCAAGGCTTCCAGGCAGTTGTTAAGCTAGCTTGACCTCCAAACCAATCGTTAAGGCCAAAAGTAAGTCTTTCAAAATTTCTAATTTCAACAAGCAACAAATACCTCTAGCCAATCTTCCCCTCAACCAATCAATGATATGGTCATCAAACGACCTAAAAGAACATAAACAAGCAATTAATGTTGAAATCCTAAAGTCCCAATCTCTTCCAAAAATTAGTTTACGGTTCAAGGAAGTCCTTTATCTAACCTAAACGAAACTAAACTAGCTAAATAGTCAAAAAGAAAATTATAATTTTCTTACAGTCTCGAATCAAAAGCAAATTCAATTTTCAATAATCAGAAATAGAATTAATGGAGTTAAATTGATGAAACATGAAGCTAAAGCATTGACGAAATCGCAAGAGCTGGAGCTATATGAGGGAGGCATAACTGTATGAAAAGTAGGAGAAGAAGGGGTTTTGATTTGAGGATGGACGCCATAGCAGTAGCAGAGATTAAGATCACTTTGATTCAAACTTTATGATAGTTGTTGTTATTAATTTTCGATTGCTTTATATGTATCGTTTTTGTTATTGGTTGCTCAGCTCTTCGGAATTTAAGGATGCTACTTCAAATTTCTTTTAAAAATTAAGGTTTTTATGGGTTTTGTAGAGTTAGAATTAGGGTTGTGCACAGGTTTTGAAAAATTTAAACCGTCTTGAAAAATAGCACTGTTCCAAAAATTTCCGTTAATCATTTGATTTTATTAAAACCGAACTGTCTCAAAATTTTTTAATGGAACAGGTCTAAAGATCACGAGTTTTCCAAACTGAGAACCGAACCGTTCCGAATTGCACTGAACAAAAGAACCAAAACCATAATCGATAATTACTAAAATTATATATATATATATATATATATATATATATATATATATATATATATATATATATATATATATATATATATATATATATATATAGTACTAATAACCTAAAAATATATATTAAATGAGCAATTAGTAATAAATCATCTAATTAACTATATAATTAATTATTAAAATAATAATTAATTATATAAATTAACAATAAACTATACAATTTCATAAGATAAATAAAAATAAAAATAATAGAAAAATATATCCATTTGTTTCATTTTTTTTCTCCGAATTGCTCCGAAAATTTAGAGTAATTTAGAATGAAGAATTTTGATATTCAGATTGCTTCTGAAAAACTATTTTTAAAATTTTTTGAATTTTAGTTAAGGCTTGAAAAATTAGTATTTTCCAATTTACTCAAATCCGTGTACAATTCTTCTAGTTGGAATTGGGGAAGAAGAAAAAAGAAAAAAAGGTCAATTTAATTTTTAAAATTAAAAATGAGTTGGACACATAGTATTGATATAGTGCCACATATCCTGCCATGTGGAAATTAAATACAAATTTATCATGTATGCCACTATGTGAGGTCCGTATCATCATCGTGGGTCGAAAAATGACTTCAGATATTTTTGGAAACTAAAATTAAAGGTTAAAGTATATTAAGTGACCAAATGAATATTCGGCGTTGTCTGAAAAAAAAAAATTCTGCATTATAATAAGATCCAACGAAAATTTTGGCTAAGTGGTAGATGTTTTAAAATAAAATTATTGGTTGAATTTTCTGCTTTAATTTTTATTGTTAAAATAAATAAATTTGAATATTGTCAATGTTAAATGGTTTTCCTCTCAATTATATAAATTTTGATGGGCCTTTTTTTCAAGGCTGGACTTGGTAGAACAGCCCATTACACAATTTTATCCTTTCATTTAAAAATAATTTCACCGGTCTTTAATTTCGCTACCTCATAATAAAAACTTCCCAAATATAAATTCTAAATTTTTTAAAAAATATATAATGTTAAAAATTTATTTAAACTAGTTATGAATCTATATGATGCATTGACTGTAAATTGATATTCTTAAAATCTAAATAAATTAGAATATATTAATTAAAATTTTTTAATAAAATATAACTACAAACTGTATAAAATAAATTCAAATATATTAATTGAATTATTTTCATAAATTAAAAATTAGAAAATAATTAAGTAGGTTTTATATTTATACTTATAAGGTTATTTATATTTATTTGTAGGAATAAAATCTAATAAAAATTTCAACTATTTCATTAATGAATATATAAATTTGAAAAAGGCGAGTTTCTATATTCTAAAAACAATGTAATTAAATTACTCAATATTTTATTAAAACTAATAATATATGTTCATTATTATGTTTCATTTATTTTAAAAAATGATCAAATTATAAATGATTTTCTCTTCATGGTACAGCCTTCTCTTTCTGGTTTTTTTGGGTAATAAGAAAGTTCTCATTTACTTATAGTTTAATTGATTTTCAGTTGGGTTTAATTTGTTAATTTGTTTTATGCTTGATTATCAACTTATATGTTTCTCTTTTAAAAAAAATCACAAATTCAGCCATATTATCAAAAAATCAGAGAAATCAAATATTAAAAAAAATAACGAACATAAAGCAACATATAAAAATATAAACTATACAATGTCAATTAATTACCTTTATTTGAGGATTGCTACTCGAGCAGACTATTCAGTAATAGACTCTCTCCTTCTGTTACAATATAACAAAATTAAAAAAAAAAAACATGCATCTCAATTATTTTAATTAATAAAAAAAAACAACAACTAAATTTTTAAAAAAAATCTCTTCCTCAAATTTAGAGTAAACTAAATCAAGATGCAATTTTTTTGTCATTTTTTATATTTTCTCTCCAAATTCTCATCCCTTTATCTTATAATTCCTCTCCATGTTTCAATAAATTTCAATTAGAAAAATTGACATAAATTAAGCTAATAAAAAGCCCAAGCAATTGATGAGTAAAAATTCAATTGAAATTTAAATAATATTTGATGTTAAAAAAATTAATAAAAAAGAGAAAGAAAAATAGAAAATAATATATTATTTTTTAAAAGTTAAATAGAAGAGAAAGAGGTGTTCATATCTACAATAAGCAATTGAACAAAACTAAACAAATAAATATAAATTTGCAAAAAGCAACAACACATTAGAGCTCTTCAAAAGTTGAGAAACAATTATCGATATGTCTTCATGACTTAATTGCTCCATCTCAAGACAACAAAAGTTAAGTGATCCATAAATATATAATACACAAATTATATCATGGACTTTGCCTATATTACAATATGGACCACAGTTCATTACACGTGAATTTTTTTAACACTTTTATAATTTTGACATTATAATTTCTTAGAAATTTATTAGTTTGTACATAAACGTAAAAATTTATTTGTTATTAATTGAAGATTCATCATAATTTAATATATTGTTTGTCATATTCATTTTTTTATTTTTTCTATTTAATGAATCTATATATTTTATCTTATAAATCTACATTATTTAGGTAATGAATCTACAATATTTAACTAAAATTAAAAAATACAAGTAAAACTACATTTATTATAATTAAAAAAATTAAAAATTAAATTTTTTTAATGAATAAAAATTTTATTTTGACTAAAATTATAAATAAAAAATTAAATTAAACCACTGTAATTAATAAAATAAAAAGAAAAAAAATAATTTTTTGATAAATAAAATATTTTTTTAATTTCTATTAAAAATAAAAAGAAAATATTAATGAATATGTATATGAAGGTCAATGAATATACATGTGAAGATCAATGAAAGTTAATGAATCCAACTTATGGATAGGCAAAAAAATATAGACTTAATTTTTTTTAGTTCAAGCCGATGAGATGAAATATGCAAACTTTATACATATTTTATCTTATGAACCTACATTATTTAAATGATGAACTTACAATATTTAACTAAAATAAAAATACAAGTAAAACACTATTTATTGTAATTAAAAAATAAAAATTTAAATAATTTTTTAATGAATAAAAAATTTATTTTGACTAAAATCATGAATATAAAATTAAATTCAAACACTTTAATTAAATAAAAAGAAAAACTAATTTTTTGATAAATAAAAAATAATTCTTTCATTTCTATTAAAAATAAAAAGAAAATATTAATGAATATGCAGGTAAAGATCAGTAAACATGTAAATGAATATTATTGAACCTACAGGTCCAAAAAGGCCAATGAATCTCTAGATAAAGGCTAAAACTTGCAGGTGAAAGTTAGTGAATCTACATATGAAAGTCAATGAACACAACTTATGGATAGACAAAAACATGATCAACTAATTTTTTTTGGTTCAAGCCCATATGCAAAGTTGTGCACTTATGTTTGATGCGAAAAAAAAAGAAAGATGTTTTGACATAAAAAAAAGATGGGTGTTTTCACACGTGTGTGGTCCATATTATATTATGGACAGGGGTCCATGATATAACAATTGTATCTACTAAATTAAGCCAAAAAAATAAAAAAAAAATCATTTATGGGGAAGCTCTATTTTGATGGGTGCAAATATTGAGATATATATATAAAATAGTGTTTGAGGTTAGTAATTCTAATAAGTAAATAGAATTCTGATAATACACAAATTTCTTAAACCTTGAGGGGTAAAATAATCATTTTTTATGATCACAAGTAATTAAGTTAAATTATATTTAATCTGTGTGCTTAAGTGTTTATATTCAAGTTAATTAAATTTGTAAAATTCAAGTCCTAACACAAGCAATGACAATTGTATCATGATTAAAACTACACAAGTCAAGCAATGAAAAGTCAACCTTTTAGGTTTGCTGAGTCTGCAACTTTTTCATAAGTGGTCACAGACTCATCGTGACTGTGACAAATTAGAAAAACAGAAGATCAAATTTTGTTTATCAAGATTTGAAGTCAAATTTGGTGAAAAATCATGGGAATCTTCATTATAAGTGGTCACAAGCAAATTCCAATCATTACAAAAAAATTTCATGAAAAATTACAAAGATTCAATATGCAAAATTTCAAGAATTTCCAAAGCTAGTCATGATTATGACGACCAACTCCAAAAAGTTATAGAAATTCATCATGACCAGTATCATGATCATGACGGCTTGTGTCATGATCATGATAACTAACTCCAAAATTTTTTGAAAGTTTCATGACTAGCATCACCACTAGTGTCATGATCATGAAAAAGCATGAATTCGAATTTCTATCTTGGCACCCCAACTGTCATGACCATAACGATCTTTTTATAAGCATGACAAAGTTGTAGAGCTCTTTTTTCTTTTATGGTTGAACAGTTCTATTTGCATTTAATGCACCTTTAACAGATCTAGAACAAGAGAAAGAAGTTGAGCAAAAACCCTAAGAGCTATCTTTGAGCATTAATTCTTAATTTTAATCTTGAAATACCTAAATTCTTCATTTTTAATTCTTTATAGTATTTTTTTTTATCTCAAGAGTGTTTTTGAGTATGAGTTGGTGAGTGTTTAATACAACTATTCAATAGCTCAATAGTGAGATTGAGTGAGTTAGGATTGAGATTTAAACACTTGTAAGCTAAAAGGATTGTTCTTAGCATTTGGGTTTGAGTGTGAGCCTTTGAAAAAACACTTGGGATTAAGTGTGATCCTTGGGAAAATGCTTGTAAGCTAAGAGAATTTTTCTTAGCACTTGGGTTTGAGTGTAAGCCTTGAGAAAACAGTTAGGTTTGAGTATGAGTCTTGGGAAAACACTTGGGTAGCTTAGATTTAAGCGTGTAAGAGTTTGATCTACACCTTTAAGTAAATTGATAGTAGATTGAAACTCTCAACAAGTGGTTGAGAAGATGATGTAGACTTTGAGGGTTGAACCTCTATAAATTTTTTGTGTTTTTCTTGTCTTTCTTCTTCATTCTATTGTGCTCTAACTCTATATTTAGTCTGCTCTTTAATAAATATTCAAAATTCCCTATCTAGCTCAAAAAGCCAATTCACCCCTCTTTTAGCACTTGTGGAATTACAAACCTTATATATTCATTAGAGTTTTTAAGTAGAATAAAAAACAATTTTTCTAAAAAATAATTTTTTATTAAAATATTATTCAACACATAAAATTTTTATGGGTAAATATTAAATTATGAGAATGGACACATATCAAAAATTGGAACTTAAAAGTTAATTATAACTATACAACATCTAATTGTCGGATATAACTTGTCAAAGTTAAAAACATTTTATTTCAATTATAACACTTAGAATAATTTAAAGAATTTTATTTCAATTATAAAACTTAAAATGTTTTTACAGTATATTTTTTATAGAATATATTCAGAGTTATTAGAATTTAACACGTAAGTGTTTAGAGATGAATAGTAAATTATGGGAAAGTTAACTATAACCATACAACATCTAATTGTGGGATATAACTCCTCAAAGTTAAAGAATTTTATGTCAATTATAACACTTAGAATAATTTAAAGAATTTTATTTCAATCATAACCCTTAAAAAATTTTTAAAGTATATTTTTAATAAAAAATATTGAAAGTTTTTAGAATTTGACACATAAGTGTTTAGAGATTAATACTAAATTACGAAAAGGGATATTTGTCAAAATTTGGGTCTAGTAATAAATTTATGAATAAAGTCAGAAAAACAACTCATGTGCTATCATAAAACTCATTTAAACTCAATCACTTTTCTTCACCAATATAATTTTGTTTTTTTTTTTCCGGTAATAAAATAATTAATCACTTGATTTTGGATTAAATAAACTATTATTATTTTTTTTCAATAATTGTTTGAATAAGTTGATAGACGTTATTCTTGCTTAAATAACCTCTCAAGTTCATACTCTTATAATCTTACTAGATTGAACAAAATTAATTAGAATTCAGTAAGTTTTAGATAAATAGAATTTTATCTTTATGGGTAGTAACTTTTAATTGTTATATATATAATAGTGTTTGAGGTTAGTAATTCTATTTAATAAATAGACTTCCGATAATATACAAATTGCTTAGGACTCATATATTCATTAAAGTTTTAAGTGGAATAAAAAACAATTGTTCTAAAAAAATAATTTTTTATTAAAAGATTATAAATTTTAATAATTTAATGCATAAACTTTTTATGGTAAATGTTAAATGATGAGAATGGACACTTAGCAAAAATTGGAACTTAAAAGTTAACAATAACTATACAACATCTAATTGTGGGATATAACTCCTCAAAGTTAATATATATATTTCAATTATAATACTTAGAATAATTCAAAGAACTTTATTTCAATTACAACACTTAAATATTTTTTAAAGTATATTTTTTATAGACAATATTGATAGTTTTTAGAATCTATAACACATAAGTATTTAAAAGTGAATATTAAATTATGGAAAGTGACACTTGTCAAAATTTAAACTTAATGATACACTTATGAATAAAGTCAAATAAAAGCTCATGATGAGCTATCATAAAACTCATTTAAACTCAATATCTTTTCTTCACCAATATAATCTTGTTTTTCTTTCCAATAATAAAATAATTAATCACTTGATTTTGGATCAAATAAATTATTGTTATTTTTTTTAATAATTGTATAAATCAGTTGATAGATGTTATTCTTGCTTAAATAACCTCTTGAGTTTATACTCTTATAATCCTACCAAATCGAACAAAATTAATTATAATTCAATAAGTTTTAGATAAATAGAATTTTATCTTTATGGTTAGTAACTTTTAAGTGTTACATATATTATAATGTTTGAGGTTAGTAATTCTATTTAATAAATAGAATTCCGATAATACACAAATTGCTTAAACCTTATATATTCATTAGAGTTTTTAAGTGGAATAAAAAATAAATTTTCTAAAAAAATAATTGTTTATTAAAAGATTATGAATTATAATAATTCAACACATAAACTTTTATGGTAAATGGTAAATTATGAGAATAGACACTTATCAAAAATTGGAACTTAAAAGTGAACTATAACTATACAACATCTAATTGTGGGATATAACTCCTCAAAGTTAAAAAAAAAAAAAATTATTTCAATTATAACACTTAGAATAATTTAAAGAATTTTTATTTCAATTATAACATTTAAAATTTTTTAAAGTATATTTTTAATAGAATATATTGAGAGTTTTTAGAATTTAACACATAAATGTATAGAGATGAATTACTAAATTATGGGAAAGTTAACTATACCTATACAACATCTAATTGTAGGATATAACTCCTCAAAGTTAAAGAATTTCATTTCAATTATAACATTTAGAATAATTTAAAAAAAATTATTTCAATTATAACACTTAAAATTTTTTTAAAGTATATTTTTAATAGAAGATATTGAGAGTTTTTAAAATTTTACACATAAGTGTGTAGAGATGAATATTAAATTATGGAAATGGACACTTGTTAAAATTTAAGTTTGATGTTAAACTTATGAATAAAGTCAAATAAAAGCTCAGGAGCTATCATAAAACTCATTTAAACTCAATCTCTTTTCTTCACCAATATAATTTTGTTTTTCTTTCCAATAATAAAATAATTAATCACTTGATTTTGGATCAAATAAATTATTATTTTTCCAATAATTGTTTAAGTCAGTTAATAGACGTTATTCTTGCATAAATATCCTCTCGAGTTCATACTCTTATAATCCTACCATATCTAATAGAATTAATTAGAATTCAGTAAGTTTTAGATATTGGTAATTTATAAAAAAAATACATTATTATTTTTTCTTATTAACATTAAAACTTCATCAAATGATGAAGTGGTTTAATTTAATAATAAAAGTACGACTACTCCAATTTACTTGTCAAAATTAATTATGATAGGAATAATTAAGTTACTTAAATCTAATAATTTTCATCTTAAATTCATTGTCTTCAATATTTCTTTTTTGAAAAAAGTAAGAGAGAACTTATCATTTAGAATATAGAAATGAATACGTATTAATCAATATAATAATGACATAGCTTATGTTATATAATTCATTGAACAAGATATTACATTCTAAATTCCTCCTAAAACTTCACACATCACACAATCAACACTTCAAATTTGGGAGTCTAAGTTATATATAGTTTTTAGCTAACTTATATATAGTTCTTCTTCACAAATAACACCGGAGCACCCTAAGGTGATGTACTGGGCCTTATGAAACCCTTATTGAGCAACTCTTGTAACTGCTTTTTCAGCTCCTGTAATTCAGCTGGTGCCATTCTATAGGGTGGCATATAAATAGGATTTGTACCAGGTATAACATTGATACAAAACTCTATCTCCCTGTCTGATGGTAATCCCGGTAATTCTTCAGGAAAGACATCCAAAAATTCACACATCACTGGCACTTATTCAATTACCCCTTTATTTGTTTCAACATCTCTTAATACTGCCAATTAGCCTTGATAACCCCTTCTAAGCATCTTCTGGGCTGTAAAGGTAGAAATGAGATTGTGAGGCATGAAGCTCTTTTCACCTTTAAAAAAGAACTCTTCTTCATTCGGGATTCTGAACACCACTTCTTTTTCTTGACAATTCATATAAGCATAATATCTCAACAACCAATCCATACCCAAGATGACGTCAAATTCCAACACATCAAGCAACACCAAATCCACCAATAATTCTCTACCCTCAACTAACACTGGACAGGAAGGAAAAAAAATATCTGTCTCTAACTCATCACTAAGAGGAGTCGATATAGATAGAGGAAAGGACAACCTGGAAGGCTGCCACTTGATTCTAGAAGCAAACACGAGGGATATAAAAGAATGCGAAGTGCCACGGTCAAGCAATACTTTAGTATCATAAGAACAAACTGAGAGAATACCTGTGACTATTGCATTAGAAGTCTGAGCATCTTGTGGTGTCAGAGTGAAAACCCGTGCTTGACCATGACCTTCCTGCTGAGATGTCAAAGGCTGCATAAAACCATGACCATTAGGCCTACCAACTGAACCTCGGCCTTGCTGGCCCATAAACTATGGTGGTCTCTGTTGTGGCTGTACTGGTACTCTGTACTGCTATAGCATCGGATAGAAAGGCTGGGCCACTGATGAAGATGAACCCTAAACATACTATGGCTGATATCCAGAGTGAGGACAAGCTCTGATAAGATGACCAAGCCGTCCACATCTAATGCAAGCACCCGATAGCAAATGACATGGGCCTTGATGAATTTGGCCACAACTAGCACATGCATTGACTCCAGACCCAGAACTACTCTGTCCGGAGCTCTGCCCACTGTTGCTGCTGCTAACTCCAGTATTAAATCTATAACCTCTACCACTTCTTCTGTTCGTGGCATAACTATGTCGACCCATTCTGTGTGTTCTGGACCTTTTACCACCATGCTGTGAACTACCCTCAGCCTACTGACTTGTGCTACCAATCTGAAATACTGGCTGCTGGTACCTGGGAGCTACACTATATCCATTACCACCGACCATATAAGGATCTATCATGGTACCCTGACGGATGTGTCGCCTCTCAATTAGACAGACCTCGTCTATCACACTCTCTAAGGTACGATCCTTGGTACATATACCAATAAAAGCTGGTCCCAAACCAGTAACATACAACTCGATTGCTCTATAGGGATCTCTCATGATATCCTCTGCATGTCAAGATAACTTGTTAAACTCCCTGGTATAGTCCTCAATAGACCTATCCCCTCTGATGATATGAAGCAATTGCCACCTGTAGGAATCCTTGGTGGCTGGAGGACAGAAAAATCTCAGAAAGCGGTCCTTAAACTCTAGCCAAGTCAACTCATGCATGAACGACTGAATAGATTGTATAAACCAGTCTTGGGTTGCCGCTTGGACTGACAACTCAACAATCATGATCTGCTGATAGTCTGTATGCCCTGTCCTAGTACGTGCCTTAATAGCATTAATGAAGTCTAAGGCGTCACCAGTACCATCAAAAGAAACTCTACCAATCTGAGAGTAGAGAAGTGCTGCACTAGTGTCTGATATCTCCTAATTTCGCTATTGTAGCATCTACTGCACTAAGGGCATTGCTTGATTCAAAGCTGTAAGACCCTAATTAATTCCTGCTAGACCAGCTGCAAAAGCCGTGGGGTCTACAACTAGAGCTCCAGGCTTTATTAGCGGCTGATGCTGAACCTCAACTACAGCTGCCCTAACTCTACCTCTACCTCCACCTCTGCCTCTATAACGTGAGCAGGAGGAAGAACCTCATCATGCATGGACTGCTCATCAAGCCCAAATGTCTTATCGGCAATGGGGTTTGTTCGTACACGCCTCATTCTGAAAAGACAGAGAAAACCAAATTCAAAACAAGACTAGAGTATTTAACACATAAGCGGAATTTAGAAACAAGGATATCACAAAGACAATTATTAACCCTGTGTATCGCAGTAGTTATATAGAAAGACAAACATAGACAATAATTCGAACAATGCTCTGATACCAACTCTGTCACGACCCGAACCCAGGGCATGTGATCGACACTAGGGAATGGGAAAGCATAAAGCTACCGAATCCTATAGTAAGCCTTAAAAGAAAATGCGGAATAAATTAAGGGGAGTCAGACATCACTAAGTAAGTTAATAAAAGAGCTGTACATTTTGAAAACCTTTTGAAAACCGTATAGATGTATCAAAAATAATTTATAATATATATATATATATATATACAGCTTTTGAAAAATCTTGGTAGAACCCTAAACCCAATTCTAAATGGCTAACTGGGCCCACTTAATCCAACTAGACTGTCGGTCCTTGAGAGTAGAGGCATCAACCGAGGCACCAAGCCGTAGTCATCCACTTAATCCAAACACATGGCACTGGCGGTCCTTGAGAGCTAAGACACCCATCCCAGTCCATTTTTTTACTTTTCCACATCATTGGTGGTCCCTAAGAGCAGAGGCTTCCATCGAGGCACCCATCCCAGTTTATAACCACAAGTCATGCATATTTAGAATCCATCTCTCAATCTCTACCATGTGCACATGGTCTTGGTGAAATCCACCAGGTAGCCCGTTTTACCAAAATTCCTCAAAAACTAATTTTTAAAGTAAATAAGTGAATAAATACATTACAAATGAAATTTTTCGACCATGCAACAATGCTGAAAATATAAGCGCATGCAAATTTTAAAGAAAACACAAGCACAAATTAATTCATGAACTTACAGGATGAGCGAGATGTTTGAAGACCGCGCGTCTGCCTCAATCCAGAAACTCCCGCTCCGGAACTCTCTAAAAAAATAACATATTTATTTTTAAAATCATACTTATGGAATAAGAAGGGAAATTAATAAAATTACGAGACTCTAGAATGATCCAGGAAAAGCTGGATAAGACTCGAGACGGGAACACCCTAATTTATGTTAAGAAATTACAGAAGATGTCACGTTTTACGAGAATATCTACTGAAATTTTGGCAGAGTCTCCCATATAAAACGGACATTTCTCTAACGTAAGTAGATCTATTCCTGCATAAAAATGCACTTCTAGTATTCATAGATATTCGTACTTGAGTCGGACTCCCAGAACTACACTTAGCTCTGACTGAGATCACAAACGCAACCAAACATCACAAAATTTATTTTTAAAGAATGTGAAAATAGGCAACTTAATTTTTATAGAAATTAAATCAAATTAAATACTTAAATTTTCTTTATAATAAACTTGATTTAATAATTAAATCATCAAATTCCCAAAAATATATATATTACATACAAATATCCATAACTTAGAAAATCATTACTCATTAAAGTTTAAAAACAAAATTTCACAAACATATATACCAAAAATATATACTAATATAAAATATCAATTACTCGACAATTAAAT
Organism: Mallotus nudiflorus; assembly: GCA_947683625.1. Lineage (NCBI taxonomy): Eukaryota > Viridiplantae > Streptophyta > Magnoliopsida > Malpighiales > Euphorbiaceae > Mallotus > Mallotus nudiflorus. Next base: position 1,750,084 of record CANTUR010000079.1, on the reverse strand, counting down.
AACCAAACTCACATTTCATTTTCAAAATATAAATATAACCTAAAATTAATTACTCATATTAATAAATCTCTACAATATATATATATATATATATATATATATATATATATATATATATATATATATATATATATATACTATCAAATTCATAATTTAATACCAAAATATCCAAATCTCATCTAATATTAAAAAATAATACATAATGTATTATTTGAAAATAATTTTCGAAAATTAGTGTTAATTAGTCAAAAATAGTAAAAAATTTGTAAAAATCCTTTTAATTCCTTAAATATTATTAAAACCAACTAAAATATATTATTTAGCTATAATTACCAAAAAAATACATTTTTACCCCTATAATACAAAAATATACCTAATATACTATTATTACTAAAAAATTCCCTAAAATTATAAAAATTCCTAAAATTTATTTTCTTTTAACATATATATCATTAATATTAATTAAAACACATATTTAAATCAATATTCCAACAAAATTTAACTCTAACCTAATTATTCCATAAAATCATCCTAATATATATATATATATATATATTTTATTTTTTTTTCTCTCAAACATATATAAATCGTAAAAACCTAAAAATAATTATAACAAAATATTATATAAATACTAACATAATTAACATAATTCATATTTATTTTTTGAATAATCAAATCTAAAGTAATAAAATTATAATCAACTAAATAACTTTAAGATATAATTTTATAAACCCAAATATATGATAATCACATAAAATCATAAACCAAAAATTAAAGATAAATTCTAGAAAAATCAAATAATTCACAAATAATTACCTAAAATTAAAATCAACATCATTAAACATTAATCAACCTTAAACTAACCAAGAATCTACCAAGAACAACCAAGATCAAGCAAGAAAAAAAAAAAGAGCAAGTGAGTGACACTTACTGTCCAGCTGAGAAGAACGAGGGAGGAGGGGAGAGAGCTTGTTGCCACTGGAAATGGAGGCCAATAGAGTAGCTCAGGCAAAGCAGAGAGGCGATGACTGACAGAGGGGAAACAAAGTTGGGTATACAGGGAATGTAGGGTTGTCGCGCGCGAAGTGGAAGAAGCTTGTTGTTTGGCGGGGGAAAGGAAGAGAGCAGCGGCGGCTGGGGAGCTCAGATGACGTCGAAAATGGTGGCTTCAAGCGGTGATGGAGGTGGCACAATGAGGGGAAGGGGCAAGGAGGTCGCGTGCGGGGAGGTTGAAGAGGAAGACTGTTTTTTTTTTGTTCTTATATATATATATATATATATATATATCACAATAGCCTTGAAATTAATAAAGATAATATAGAATAAATTATTCTTATGAAATAATTAAATAATATTAAATAATATGGAAGATATTAAGTAACACTGCATATCTCATATTAAAATAAATTAATTTAAAAAAATGTGGGTCATAACACCTTATGTTGGAAAACTTTTATAGAGTTTATAAATTTGTTAATAACTTTTATACACTTTATTTTGAAAGACTTTTTATGACTTTTATTGACATTGGGCAACTTTTATTGATTTTAATATACATATTTTGACCTAATATATTAATTTTTGTTATATAATAAAAATAAAAATTTTAAAATACTTATTAAAAGTGGATGTCTTTAATTATTTTTTTAAAAATAATTAAGATATTTATTTTATTAATTTCAAATAAAAAAACATATCAAAGAGTTATTTCAGCTAGTAGATTTTTCTTTTACACCCCAAAATAAACAACTGAAAATTTCAATTGCTAAATTGAACCTAAAAATTGTGAAAATTTGATAGAACTTCGGAGATTTCATAGGTTGGATGAGCTTTGGTAGTTCATTCAATTTTTCAAACAATTAGATACCAAAACATATATAAATATATATAAAAGAATGATTTTTCTGATCAAACAATAGAAAATAATGATCCAAGAATGAAAACAAAATTCTATTATGAATACCACAATTGAAAAAAAAATTAATACAAGTAAATAATCCAATTCAACTCAGATAAAAGAAGAATGAAAAATGTAGTTGTTTATAATTGTTTAAGAGAATCAATAGAATTGTGCAATAGTAGATCAAAAAGAAGAAAAACTAGATTGTTGCTTTTTTTTTTTTTTTCTCTTTTTAGTTAGTAAGAACAACTTCTATGTTAGGAAAAAGTCAGCTCAATTCTTGAGTTAAGGTGAAAGAGAATTTTTTTTTCTATTTATATCAATCTACAAAAAATCATTCAAAGTCCACAAATTTCCATTATCTATAAAAATCCATGACTTTTGAATATGAGTTTATTTTTATTAAATATTTAAAAGTCTTACTTAAATATTCCTTAACTTTATAGACTTTATTTTTTAAAATTTATAAAAGTCATTATTGAATATACCCTACCTTTAAAAGAGTCTCCAAAAGTTAGAGCATCTCCATTGGTGCTCTTTAAAATAAGGGATAAGTACAATTTCGATAATTGTGATTTTACTTTTTGACAAAGCCAGTCCTATGATTTTTTTTTTACTTTTAAATACCATATGTTTCACATTGTCTTACACTTTAGTACATTTTTAACAAATATTGTTTAAAGTGTATGCTTTAATGTAAAAATAATATGCATTTTCAACGCTATAATAATATAATGAGTACTATATTATTCACCTAATTACAATAAACTCATGAAAAATAAATAAATTTAGATGTATTTTTAATTTAATTATGAATAAAAAGAAATAATTTTTAAAATAAATTTACAATATTTTTCAAAATATTCAATCGGTTAGATTGATAGTAAATCATATATAGAATAAATTTATCACTAAAATTTAATATTATATGAATTTTTCTGGTAAAATAATGATAATATTAGTTAAAAGGGTACTAAAGTGTAAGAAAAAGTTAAACACACGGTACTTAAAAGCCAAAAAAAAAAAATCACATGATTGATTTTGTCAAAAGATAAAATCACAGGGATCAAAATTGTACTTATTCTTTAAAATAAAGAGCATATTCTAAGTAATAAAGATCATTTTAAAAAATCTTTCAATATAAAGAGCAAACAATTTTATTTAAGTCCAATACACTTTTTATATTTCACTATTCATTTTGTTTTATCCTAAAAGCATTTAATTTTAAATTTTAAATTTTAAATATTATGGGAAGAAAGAGAAAAAAATTAGATAATAAAAGAAGTCAATAGAAAATAAGGATATGTATGGAAACATAGTTGTATTTATTAACTTTTATATAGAGATTGAATTTTGTTTCTCTAAACTCACTATTTAATCTATAATTAATATTTAAAGAGTGAGTTGAAATCTTATTTTTTACAAAGGTAATTCTACTCGGCTATAAATCTAGCCATGTTTTTTTGGCTAGAAAGGGTAGTTATGTCATCTTAGGTGGAGAATGAGGGCTATTCGTGAAAAACTACAGGAGTGTAATTCTAATAGTATCATTTTTACTAAATTTTGAATAAAGGACCACCTCCATTTATTTATATATAGGGATAAATATAATTTGGATCCCTGTGGTTTTGTTATGTGATTTGGACCACCACTACTCATGTGATTTTTTTTTTACTTTTAAATATCATGTGTATTATAACATGAATTTTAAATAAATTATAAAATTAAAATTTTAAAATTTAAAGTGTTAATAATTATTTTAGTAAATTATAATATTTGATTATTTGTGAAATTAAACTTAAATGTTGGTGTTGAATATTATTAACATTATTATTTATAGAAATTATTGATTTAGTGTATTTGGAATGCTTTAACATATTTAATTGTTATTAGAATATACTTTAATATATTATGTGGATGAAATTATTGGGAAGATATTTTAAATTTTGTCTTTTTGTCCTTTCAGAAAAAAAATTTTAAAAACGAAGTGACAGTGAACTTTTTCTTTTTTTATTTCAAAAATTTGAAAATTCGACCATAGTTCAGGGTTATCATTAGTTGCGAATCAGTGAAGCCAATGTTCCAAAAATGACATTTTGTACAAGATATGACAACTATGATTTTCTAGTAATGTCCTTCAAATTAACTAATGCAATAGCTGCTTTTATGGATATGATGAATAGGGTGTTCAGACCATTTGTGGATCAGTTTGCAGTAGTCTTTATTGGTGATATATTGGTGTATTCGAAGGGTAAGAAAGAGCACGTACATCACTTGAGGACAATGCTACAGACACTGAAAGGTCCTCAACTTTATGCTAAATTCTTGAAATGTGATTTCTGGTTAGAGTGTAGCATTCTTTGGACAGGTGGTATTTAAAGATGGTATTTAAGTTGATCCATAGAAGATTGAAGTAGTGTCTGAATGACCAAGATTGATGATAGTCACTGAGATTCAAAGTTTCTGGGTTTGGTTGGGTACTATAAGAGATTGTTTATGATTTTTTAAGAATTGTAGCACCTATGACCTGCCTAACTTAGAAGAATGTGAAGTTCGTATGGTTAAAGGCTTATGAGAACAGTTTTTAACTATTGAAGGAGAAGTTGACCATAGCTCAATTGTTGACTTTGCCAAATGGAGAAGATGAATTCACTGTATATTGCGATACTTCCAGAGTTGGCCTAAGTTGTGTGTTGATACATAATGGAAGGGTAGTGGCTTATGCTTCCAAATAGTTGAAGAAGCATAAACATAATTATCCTACTCACGGCTTAGAGATGGTTGTAATGATCTTTGCTCTCAAGATTTGAAGACATTATTTGTATGAGGTGACTTATAAGATTTTGACTGATCATAAAAGCCTAAAGTATATTTTTCAGTAGAGAGATATGAACTTAAAGCAAAGAAGATGGTTGAAACTCCTAAAGGATTATGATTATGATATCATATATCATCTAGGAAAGGCTAATGTGGTAGTAGATGCCTTGAGTAGAAAGTCCTTAGGTAGTCTTGCTCACATTAATACGGAGAGGAGACCTTTGATTAAAGGGTTGCATAAGTTAGTGAATCAAAGGTTGATGATGAAGATAAGAAAATAAGGAGGGTTGCCAGCTCAGTTCAAAATTAGATCTATGTTAAGAAATAAGATTAAGGCAACTCAGAGTCGAGGTTCTATTTCAGTAGAACTTATGGAGAAGATTCGCGAAGGAAAGTTCAGTGATTTTAGTCTCGACGATAAAGGTATCTTTGGATCAGTGGAAGATTCTATGTTCTTGATGTAGATAATTTGAGAGAAGAGATCCTAAAAGAAGCTCACTATATAGCATACAACGTACATCCAGGTGCTACTGAGATGTACCATGCTATTAAGGATCTGTACTAGTTAAATGGTATGAAGAAGGATGTAGCTAATTTTATCTCTAAGTGTTTGACTTGTCAGCAGGTGATTATTGAGCATCAGAAGCCTTCTAGAAAGCTTTAATCTTCTGATCCTTGAGTGGAAATAGGAGAGAATCACTATAGACTTTGTGGCAGGGCTACCTCGTTCAAAGGATGGATACAACTCCATCTGGGTAATAGTGGATAGGTTAACCAAATTAGCTTATTTTCTGGAAGGTAAAGTGTAATACCCTATATTTTATTTAAATAAAGCAATTTCTGAATTTGAGCTATTAATAATTAAATTTCAATTTTTATTTTATACAAATGTTACTTATTTAACTATTTAATCAATATATTTATGTCAACATTATTTTAAGGTTTTATTACTCGATATAAGGATTATATTTGGTTAGGTATATATATGTAAATATATTTATATATATAGGTGTGTTGTGTACATATATATATAAATATGTATATATATACATATAGGTGCAAGTGTGTGCACATACGTATATATTATGTAATTGGGAACATTTTATGTGTATACATATATAAATATTAAACTATGTGACTATACTATAAGTAAGAGTGTTATATATATATATATATATATATATATATATATATATATATATATATATATATATATATATATACATGTATATATATATTCAAGTGTGTGGATACATATATTCACCCACGCCGCCCCTCCTCTCATTGTGCTGCCTCCCTCACCGCTTGAAGACCTTATCTCTGCCGTGGATTGAGTTTCCAGGTTGTTGCTTCTGCTGCCTTTCTTCTTCCTCGCGAGACAGCGCCTTTTCCTCCTCACGTAGCAACCTTGCACCTCCCATCCTGCCCAGAGTTATCCCTCCTCTGTTCGTGCTATCCCTTTGCTGCATCGAGCTGCCTCCATCTTCCCCATCTCTGATGGCAGCAGGTCTTCTTCCCCTTCCTCCGATCCGTTTTGTTAGTTAGTGAGTAGCATCCCCTTATTTCTTTCTTTTTTCCTCTCGGTTATTGAATGGCTTTGGTAGATCTTAGGTTGTTGTGGTGGTTTATTTTTGGTTAAGGAAAATTTTGATTTTTTTTTTGGAAATTTTGGTGGATTATTGAATTTATACAGAAATTTTTGTTGAAATTATTTGATATTTAGTTGGTTTTAATTGATTTTTATTTGAGTTCAATTAGTAATTAGGCTAATTAAGGTTAATTATTTTGATGTATTGATTTTTTTTATTTAAGATTTTGGAAATTATGGTGTTAATTATAAATTTTGTAAATTTTGGGTATTTAATTAATATTTTTGTTAATTTCTAAATTTATTGTTAAAAATTATGAAATTTTGATAATTGATATTATTACTAAATGTTATTAATTTTAGAACTTAAATTATTGTTTTTGTGATTTTTATACTATTTTTATAAATATTTTTAAGTTTATGTTAAATGTGAATAATTAGGTTAAATTATATTTTTAGAAGAAATTAGTAGTCATTTATATGTTTTTAATTATACTAAGATGTTTAATGTAGAGAAAATGATTTTTGGATGTTTGTATAATTTTTCAAGGAATTTTTTAGTATTAATAGGGTATTATATAAGTTTGTCTATTATAAGGGTAGGAACGTAATTTTTGTTAAATATAGTTAAATAATAAATTTTAGTTGGTTTTAATAATAATAATCAAGGAATTTAAAAGGGTTTTACAAATTATCTACTAATTTAGACTAATTAACACTAATTTCTCAAAATCAATTTTTTAATAATATATTAGGTATTATTTTGAATATTATGTGTATTTTTCTATTATTTGGAAAAATATGTAATTTTACGCTAATTATAATTAAAATATATTTTAATTAGTTTTATTAATATTTAAGAGGTTTAGAGGATTTTTTTTATATATAAATTAATAGGTAATTTTCATTAAGTAATGTTAATTTTGTATATTGTTTCCAAATATATATATATATATATATATATATATATATATATATATATATGTTTGTGAAATTTTATTTTAAAGCTTTAAGGAGAGATGATTTTCTGAACTATGGATAATCATATATGTGATGTGTATTTTTGGGGAAATAAATGATTTAATTTTTGTGATGTTTTGTTGGGTTTTGATCTCGGTCGGGGCTAAGTGTAGTTCTAGAAGCCCGACTTAAGTGTGAAGGCCTGCGATTATTAGAAATGCGTTTTTTTATTAGAAGTGCATTTTTTATCCCCTTATTTCTTTCTTTTTTCCTCTCGGTTCTCGTTCATCTTGTAAGTCGATAAAATGACATGTGCGTGTGTTTTATTTAAAGACTGTGTGCGCACATGTTTATAATATTTATTATATGATTTATTTAACTTAATGCTACTATTTAAGGTTAAGCGCATTTTATTTATTTAAAATCAGTTTTTGAGAAATGTTGGTAGAAGGGACTACTTTGTCACGACCCAAAACAGGGGCCATGACCGGCGCTAGGGAACGGGAATTCTTTCGAATCCGGAACCCGTAGCAAGCCTAAAAATAAAATAAAAATGCAATGATAACCATAAAAATATAATATGCAGCGGAAAATAAAATCATAAATATTACAATATCATCCATAACAACTGGATATAATTCAAAACTCATCACATCACATATATAATCTCATAAATGTATAATCTTTATACAAATCCAGTTTTACTATAATACATCTCTTTAAAACAAATACATAAAATCCAATACTTTAATTTACAACTACTGCAGTGTCTAGATAAAATAAATAAGACTCAAGTAGACAATTTACATAAAGAAGCCGGGGCGGAAGAAATCCGGCGTATCGACCTGCTACTGAGGTCTGAGGAAGTTGACTCTCCTGAAAAATAGTCAACGGAGGGGAGTCAGACCTCACTGAGTGAATTACTATAGTATATATACATACACTCTAAGTGATAATGCATACAGTCAACAGTATATGAGTAATATGTATATATACAGGCAAGTTCATACAGATGCAGAAAAATCATTTTATATATTTTGTCTGAAAATCAACTTTTATGAAGGATCACATAGAACCCTAGAATATCGCAACCTCAGAAAATAGTGTTAAACAACACTCTAGCCATACAGGCTCACTGATTCCAAATATATCCACTTAATCCATATGGACAGTAGACTGGCCCCGAGACACTAAGTCAACCGAGCTCCAGCAGTCTGACTGCCAGTGTGATTGGCTCCGAGACACTTGGTCAACCGAGCTCCAGCAATCACACCCCAACCACATCTCACACATATCAATAATCATAATCAAATCAATATCCACAAATAGTTAGTATATAGCCTAAAGCTATAGGCGTACCGGTACGAACTCGGTCATAGTGCTGCCCACTAGGTAGCACGTTCTATTGATATCCTTCAGTAATAAATAATAAAACATTCATTCACAAAAATAAATGATGCATGAATATAAATGAAATAGCAATATAAACCATATATATACCGAAAATATACCAAACATAAACCAGGTATATTTTGAGTATATATATGTCAAATAAATCCAATCAAATCATGAATTAAACTAAAAATATATTTAAAAACATTTTAAATATATTTTATTAATAAAACATGTATATAATTTATTATATACCAAAAATATACCAAAAATATACTTGAATATAAATCATGTTATTTATGCATATTTAGTCAAAATAAAACATGCATTTTCTAAATCATGCATCCTAAGCATATATATATAATATAGTAACTCACCTAATGCGCTCCACGAGACAGGTCCGACGGGCCTGGTCCACTAACCCTCGGTCTCGGCGCAACTAAACAAGAAATAATTAATCGACATCAGAATAACCCTAACAGAAATCCTAGAATTCAATCTAAAGTATTAAAATACGGAAACAGAATTAGGGTTCGACTGGATATCACGTTTTACGAGAATTCTACCGGAAATCCGACAGAACCTCCCCTGTAAAACGGACATCTCTCTACTCAAAAGAGTAGAGCCGACCCTGCAAAGAAAATACACTTCAAAAATAAACACCACAATTAATCACAACCCCTCGGTCGGACTCCAGACTACAATCTGTCGACCGGGGTCCACAAACACAGAATATATATTCAAATATACCAAAAATATCCTTAAATCATAAAAATACATTTCATACGTAGAAATTACATAATAAATCTTGAAACACTATAAAAATCGATTAAAACTCATTTTATTTGAAAAACCGTATATTATATATATAATTGAAAATAATTCCCGAAAAATAGTTTTAATTAGTTAAAAATACTAAATATTTTGTAGAAATCATTTTTATACCTTAAATAAATATTAAAACCAATTAAATTACATTTTTAGACAATTTAGGGTAAAATTACCAAAATACCCCTATATATATATATATACCTAAATTACTTCAAAAATTCACCAAAAATCATACAATTATCCAAAATTAATTTTCTCAACATATTTATCAATAATATCAATAATTAAACTCAATTAACCAATTAAATTCAATTTAAAACACAATTAACTTAATTTTACAAAATCACATAAACTTCAATAATTAAAAATAAATACTTAGAAATTCATAAAAATTCCAAATAAATTCCTATAATTCATTTCAACACCTAATTCAACCATAAACTCCAATTTCATAATTTAAATAATTAATTTCCGAAAATTAGAAAATAATATTAAAATATTCAAAAATACCCAAAAATCCAAACAATCTCCAAAAATTCTACAAAAATTCATACATGAAGATTAAGCTACCAGGAACAACATTTGTGAAGGAAGTTTCCATGAATCATCCAAATTGAAGCTCAAAAAAATCGAAAACCAAAAGTGGCCGAAATATTCAAATCAAAACCTAAGCAATTCTAGACCATTTTAGCTCAAACCAAAGCTAGAATAACACTCACTGGAGCTCAAGGAGAAGATAGAGACCGGCGGTGTCGAAAACGGTGGCCGGAGGAGGGAGAAACGGCGGTGAGAAGAATGGTGGTGGCGTTGGGCACCCACGGGAGAAGAAGAAGAAGAAGAAGAAGAAAAAAAAGAAAGAAAAAGGAAAGAGAAAGAAAAAGAAAAAGAAAGAAAAAGGAAAAGAAAAAAAAAAAAAGAAAAAGAAAAAGAAATAAAATAAATTAAAATAATTAAATATTAATAAATAATTAATAATAAAATAATAAATTTTAATAATTTAATAATAAATAAAATAATCAAATAATAATAAATAAATAATAAAATATTAGGGTAATAATAAACCCTAATTAAATAAATATACACACACAAGCTTTATTTAATAATTTAAAAATATGTATGAGTTCATGCAAACCCGTAAATACATTTAAAATAATTAATAATACATTGTTTACGTGAAAATTTCCCCGAAAATGAAAGTCCTGGGAAAATTTTACGTAAAATACTGAAAATAATAGACAGTAATTAAAATAGGTTTAAAATACATATCAACTCATAAAAACATCGTATAATGCATAAAAATTATTGACACTGTATATCCCGGTACAGTGTAAAAATATTTTAAAAACACGGGATATTACAGTCTTCCCCCCTTACAAGAATTCGTCCCCGAATTCTAAAAACAAGATTACAGAATCAGGAAGGAAAGAGATACGGGTAAGAAGCTCGCATCTCAGCTTCAGTCTCCCACGTATGCTCTTCAACTCTGTCGCTACGCCACAAAACCTTGACCATCGGAATCTGCTTCGATCGCAACTGTCGAACTTGAAAATCTACGATCGCCACAGGTTCTTCCACAAAAGTCAAATCTTCACTCACTTCCACATTGTCAGGTTGCAATACATGTGAAGGATCTGAGATATACTTCCTCAACATCGAGATATGAAATACTGGATGCACCTGTGACATACTCGGAGGCAAATCCAACCGATATGCAACAGTGCCAATTCTCTCCAGAATCTCAAACGGTCCAATGTATCTCGGTGCTAACTTACCCTTCCTGCCAAATCTCATCACACCCTTCATCGGAGATACTTTCAGAAAAATGAAATCTCCAACCTGAAACTCCACATCTCTGCGCCTAGGATCCGCATAACTCTTCTGTCTACTAACTGCGGTCTCTAACCTGCGCTTGATCACGACGACTTTCTCTGCAGCATCCTGAATCATCTCTGGTCCAGTCAAAGCTCTCTCACCAATCTCATCCCAACTCAACAGGGATCTACACTTCCTTCCATACAACGCCTCATACGGTGCCATGCCAATACTGCTATGGTAGCTGTTATTATATGCAAACTCAACAAGCGACAAATGATCATCCCAGCTACCTCTCAAATCCAAGACACACATCCTCAACATATCTTCCAGTGTCTGGATCGTCCTCTCAGACTGACCATCTGTCTGAGGATGAAAAGCAGTACTGAAATCCAACCTAGTGCCCATCGCTTCTTGCAACTTCTGCCAAAAATGAGAAGTAAACACCGAACCTCTGTCTGACACAATGGACACAGGTACTCCATGAAGGCACACAATATGCTTCACGTACAACTTCGCCAATCTAGCAACTGAATATGTGGCTTTCACAGGCAAGAAATGTGCAGACTTCGTCAATCTGTCTACAATCACCCAGATGGAATCGTATCCATCCTTCGAACGAGGTAAACCGACCACAAAATCCATAGCTATCCTTTCCCACTTCCACTCGGGAATAGGAAGAGGCTGAAGCTTCCCAGAAGGCTTCTGATGTTCGGCTTTCACTTGCTGACAAGTCAGACACTTAGCAACATAATCAGCAACATCCTTCTTCAATCCATCCCACCAGTATAGATCTCTGATACTGTGGTACATCTTAGTAACACCAGGATGAACGCTGTAGGCTGTAGAATGTGCTTCCTCTAAAATCTCTTCTCTCAAATCATCTACATCAGGAACACACAATCTACCACTGATCCACAACACACCATCATCATCAAGTGTGAAATCAGTGAACTTCCCTGCTCTGACATTCTCTGCAAGCTCTTCCAGAATAGGATCTCGGCTCTGAGCTGCTTTAATCCTATCCCTTAGCACAGATCGTACTTTAAACTGAGCTAACAGTCCACCTGATCTACTGATCTTCATCATTAGACCTTGATCCACCATTAGATGCAATTCCTGGATCAATGGTCTCCTCTCAACACTTATGTGAGCAAGACTACCTGAAGACTTCCTACTCAAGGCATCTGCTACCACATTAGCTTTACCCGGATGGTAAAGAATCTCGCAATCATAATCCTTCAACAGTTCCAACCATCTTCTCTGCCTCAGATTCAAATCTCGCTGCTGGAAAATGTACTTAAGGCTCTTGTGATCAGTAAATATCTCACAAGTCACCCCGTACAAATAATGTCTCCAAATCTTCAAAGCAAAGATCACTGCAGCCATCTCAAGATCATGTGTAGGATAGTTCTGCTCATGCTTCTTCAACTGCCTCGAAGCATAGGCTATCACTCTTCCATTCTGCATTAACACACAACCAAGACCAATTCTAGAGGCATCACAGTAAACTGTGAACTTATCCACACTATTAGGCAAAGCTAATACTGGCGCTGTGGTCAACTTCTCCTTCAACAACTGAAAACTATTCTCACAAGCTTCTGACCACTCGAATCTAACATTCTTCTGAGTCAAGCGAGTCATAGGGGCTGTTATCCTGGAAAAATCCTGCACAAACCACCTATAATACCCGGCTAAACCCAGAAAACTCCGAATCTCAGTAACTGAAGTAGGTCTAGGCCACTCAGATACTGCTTCAATCTTCTGTGGATCAACCTGAATACCTTCTTTATACACTACGTGTCCAAGAAAAGAAACACTCTCCATCCAGAAATCACACTTCGAGAATTTAGCATAAAGCTGATGATCTCTCAGTGTCTGTAGTACAATCCTCAAATGATATACGTGCTCTTCCATACTCCTCGAATATACCAGTATATCATCAATGAAGACTACTACAAACTGATCCACATACGGTCGGAATACTCTGTTCATCAGGTCCATAAAAGCTGCTGGTGCATTAGTCAAACCAAAAGACATCACCAGAAACTCATAATGACCATATCGAGTGCGGAATGCTGTCTTAGGAATATCAGCTTCACTAATCCGCAGCTGATGATAACCCGACCTCAAGTCAACCTTAGAAAAGAATTGTGCACCCTGGAGCTGATCAAACAAATCATCTATCCTCGGGAGAGGATACTTATTCTTTACTGTCACCTTATTCAGCTCTCTGTAGTCAATGCACAGTCTCAGGGTACCATCCTTCTTCTTCACAAACAAGACTGGTGCACCCCAAGGAGAAACACTAGGTCTGATAAAACCCTTATCCAACAACTCTTGCAACTGCTCCTTCAACTCTCTCAACTCTGCAGGAGCCATACGATAGGGTGGCATAGATATAGGAGTAATACCTGGAACCACATCAATACAGAACTCAATCTCTCTATGAGGTGGTAAACCTGGCAACTCCTCGGGAAAAACATCAGGAAACTCACAAGCAACAGGAACATCTGTGAGTGACAACTTCTCCACTGACGTATCCCTGACCAATGCCAAAAACCCCTGACAACCTTTCTTCAACAACTTCCTAGCTGAAATAACAGAAATAAGATTCTGAGGTGCTGAACTCCTGTCACCAACAAACTTAAATTCTACTTCACCAGGAATTCTGAAAATCACCTCCTTATTCCTGCAATCAACCACGGTAAAGTGCTGGGATAACCAATCCATTCCCAAAATAACATCAAACTCCATCACATCCAACAAAATCAAATCAACGGGTAATTCTCTATCTCCCACGAGAACTGGACAACCAGAAAGAACAATATCGGTGTCCAAGGAATCACTCAGAGGAGTGGCAACAGACAAAGGAAAAGCCATCCTCGAAGCTTGCCAACAAGATTTAGAAGCAAAAATGGGAGAAACAAACGAATGCGTGGCACCCGGATCAAACAAAACCAAAGCATCCAGGTAACAAACAGAAAGAATACCTGCCACGACTGCATTAGATGCCTGAGCATCCTGCTGAGTCAGATGGAAAACTCTGGCTTGACCTCGACCTCCCTGCTGACTGGTAGAAGCCTGGCCAACACCTCGGGTACCTCCTCTCGTACCTCTACCACGACTCTGCTGTGGAACAAACTGAGTAGAACTCTGATGCTGAGCTGGTGGCAACTGAAATGGCACGGGTGCTGCACTAGCAATCGATTGCTGTGGGAATCACGAAATCTGCTGCTGCTGATATCCGGGGTAAGGACACGATCTGGCAAAATGTCCTGTTTGCCCGCATCTGAAGCATGTCAGTGGTGTCAGATAACACGATCCCTGATGGACTCTACCACAAGTCTGACAAACACTGGCCGCTGATCCAGAACTACGACCACTGCTACTGCTCGAAGCACCTGACCCAAATCTAAACGATCTACGCTGACCTCCACGACCATGTCTACTGCTCCGATGCACTCGCTGCTGCTGTCTCTGACTCTGCTGAGTCGAACCTCGATGCTGACTACTCGAACCAACATGAAAACTCGAATACGGAGTAGCCTGCAATCCACTCGACTGAACTCCCAACTGGTAATAATCAGGCATCGCTCCCTGCCTAACTAATCTCAGCTCAATCTCCTTAGCTAGCTCAATCACCGACTCCAGAGTAAGACCTGCTGTAGGCATACCAACAAAAGCTGAACCCAAACCAGTAACATAGGTAGTAACAGCGAAATACTGATCTCGCATCAGATCCTCAGCATATCTATCCAGACGAAGGAACTCTCGGGTATACTCCTCTACAGATCGATCTCCATGAGAAATACTGGTCAGACGAAGACGATAACTCAAACGAAGAGGCTCTGGACAAAATCTCCTCATAAACCGCTCTCGAAACTGAGCCCAGGTCATCGTCATCATATAGGGCTGGATCATCTGAATAAACCAATCCAAGGCTGGTCCCTCGACAGACAACTCGACAATCATGATCCTCTGGTACTCGGTATGAGCAGTCCGAGTCCTAATCTCAATCGCATGCAGAAAATCTAAAGGATCAGAAGTCCCATCAAAAGCAATCCTGCCAACTCTGGCATAGAACAAAGCTGCCTCAGGGTCAGACATACCCTGCTGATAGGCAGGCTGAACAACTGGAGGAACAGGAACATCAAACTCAGGCTCAACAGGCTCCTCGTCCTGTAACTCTCTCTGCTTACGGCGACCTGCCGCTCCTCGAGGTCTACCCCTGCCACGACCTCTACGTCTAACTGGCTGCTCAGGAGGTAAAACCTCATCCTGAAAAGACTCATCATCCTCGGCCTCAACGACCGGTGGAGCGACACGCGCTCGCCTCCTCATTCTGAAAAGACAAATGGAAAGATTCAGACAAAACAGACAACGGAGGAATAACGCTGAAAACTACAGCAAGGAATACTCATCAAGACATACTCGAACCTAATACACTGCAGTAGTCCAACAGAAAACACAACTTTAAAACTAGGGCCACAACTCACAAAACTAAGCCCTGACACAGAACTCCACTCAGATACGAACTTCGCTCTGATACCAACTTTGTCACGACCCAAAACAGGGGCCATGACCGGCGCTAGGGAACGGGAATTCTTTCGAATCCGGAACCCGTAGCAAGCCTAAAAATAAAATAAAAATGCAATGATAACCATAAAAATATAATATGCAGCGGAAAATAAAATCATAAATATTACAATATCATCCATAACAACTGGATATAATTCAAAACTCATCACATCACATATATAATCTCATAAATGTATAATCTTTATACAAATCCAGTTTTACTATAATACATCTCTTTAAAACAAATACATAAAATCCAATACTTTAATTTACAACTACTGCAGTGTCTAGATAAAATAAATAAGACTCAAGTAGACAATTTACATAAAGAAGCCGGGGCGGAAGAAATCCGGCGTATCGACCTGCTACTGAGGTCTGAGGAAGTTGACTCTCCTGAAAAATGGTCAACGGAGGGGAGTCAGACCTCACTGAGTGAATTACTATAGTATATATACATACACTCTAAGTGATAATGCATACAGTCAACAGTATATGAGTAATATGTATATATACAGGCAAGTTCATACAGATGCAGAAAAATCATTTTATATATTTTGTCTGAAAATCAACTTTTATGAAGGATCACATAGAACCCTAGAATATCGCAACCTCAGAAAATAGTGTTAAACAACACTCTAGCCATACAGGCTCACTGATTCCAAATATATCCACTTAATCCATATGGACAGTAGACTGGCCCCGAGACACTAAGTCAACCGAGCTCCAGCAGTCTGACTGCCAGTGTGATTGGCCCCGAGACACTTGGTCAACCGAGCTCCAGCAATCACACCCCAACCACATCTCACACATATCAATAATCATAATCAAATCAATATCCACAAATAGTTAGTATATAGCCTAAAGCTATAGGCGTACCGGTACGAACTCGGTCATAGTGCTGCCCACTAGGTAGCACGTTCTATTGATATCCTTCAGTAATAAATAATAAAACATTCATTCACAAAAATAAATGATGCATGAATATAAATGAAATAGCAATATAAACCATATATATACCGAAAATATACCAAACATAAACCAGGTATATTTTGAGTATATATATGTCAAATAAATCCAATCAAATCATGAATTAAACTAAAAATATATTTAAAAACATTTTAAATATATTTTATTAATAAAACATGTATATAATTTATTATATACCAAAAATATACCAAAAATATACTTGAATATAAATCATGTTATTTATGCATATTTAGTCAAAATAAAACATGCATTTTCTAAATCATGCATCCTAAGCATATATATATAATATAGTAACTCACCTAATGCGCTCCACGAGACAGGTCCGACGGGCCTGGTCCACTAACCCTCGGTCTCGGCGCAACTAAACAAGAAATAATTAATCGACATCAGAATAACCCTAACAGAAATCCTAGAATTCAATCTAAAGTATTAAAATACGGAAACAGAATTAGGGTTCGACTGGATATCACGTTTTACGAGAATTCTACCGGAAATCCGACAGAACCTCCCCTGTAAAACGGACATCTCTCTACTCAAAAGAGTAGAGCCGACCCTGCAAAGAAAATACACTTCAAAAATAAACACCACAATTAATCACAACCCCTCGGTCGGACTCCAGACTACAATCTGTCGACCGGGGTCCACAAACACAGAATATATATTCAAATATACCAAAAATATCCTTAAATCATAAAAATACATTTCATACGTAGAAATTACATAATAAATCTTGAAACACTATAAAAATCGATTAAAACTCATTTTATTTGAAAAACCGTATATTATATATATAATTGAAAATAATTCCCGAAAAATAGTTTTAATTAGTTAAAAATACTAAATATTTTGTAGAAATCATTTTTATACCTTAAATAAATATTAAAACCAATTAAATTACATTTTTAGACAATTTAGGGTAAAATTACCAAAATACCCCTATATATATATATATACCTAAATTACTTCAAAAATTCACCAAAAATCATACAATTATCCAAAATTAATTTTCTCAACATATTTATCAATAATATCAATAATTAAACTCAATTAACCAATTAAATTCAATTTAAAACACAATTAACTTAATTTTACAAAATCACATAAACTTCAATAATTAAAAATAAATACTTAGAAATTCATAAAAATTCCAAATAAATTCCTATAATTCATTTCAACACCTAATTCAACCATAAACTCCAATTTCATAATTTAAATAATTAATTTCCGAAAATTAGAAAATAATATTAAAATATTCAAAAATACCCAAAAATCCAAACAATCTCCAAAAATTCTACAAAAATTCATACATGAAGATCAAGCTACCAGGAACAACATTTGTGAAGGAAGTTTCCATGAATCATCCAAATTGAAGCTCAAAAAAATCGAAAACCAAAAGTGGCCGAAATATTCAAATCAAAACCTAAGCAATTCTAGACCATTTTAGCTCAAACCAAAGCTAGAATAACACTCACCGGAGCTCAAGGAGAAGATAGAGACCGGCGGTGTCGAAAACGGTGGCCGGAGGAGGGAGAAACGGCGGTGAGAAGAATGGTGGTGGCGTTGGGCACCCACGGGAGAAGAAGAAGAAGAAGAAGAAAAAGAAAAAGAAAGAAAAAGGAAAGAGAAAGAAAAAGAAAAAGAAAGAAAAAGGAAAAGAAAAAAAAAAAAGAAAAAGAAAAAAAAATAAAATAAATTAAAATAATTAAATATTAATAAATAATTAATAATAAAATAATAAATTTTAATAATTTAATAATAAATAAAATAATCAAATAATAATAAATAAATAATAAAATATTAGGGTAATAATAAACCCTAATTAAATAAATATACACACACAAGCTTTATTTAATAATTTAAAAATATGTATGAGTTCATGCAAACCCGTAAATACATTTAAAATAATTAATAATACATTGTTTACGTGAAAATTTCCCCGAAAATGAAAGTCCCGGGAAAATTTTACGTAAAATACTGAAAATAATAGACAGTAATTAAAATAGGTTTAAAATACATATCAACTCATAAAAACATCGTATAATGCATAACATTTTAATTTGTTTGATCCAAGCCTTTAACGTCTTTAATTTTAGATAAATTTGAAGTTACCCATTTTTGTTTAATTTTGTTAAATTGAGTTAAATTAGTTTGATTTGTGTTAAATTGAGTGTAGGTTATTTTTTTAGGGATTATAAGCTTTCCAAAAATGTATTTAAATTTAATTTTGAAAATTATTTTTGAAAATCACTATTTTGAGCTCATAGTTACTGTTCTGGCACTGTTCTAGTCTTGGGACAATTATATTTTTAATAAATTTTACTAATTATTTGGAGAAATCTCATGAAAGAAGTTTATTAAAATTATGTGTAGAATTTTTATTATGAATTTTTGAATGTTTATGTGAAAAATGAATTTTTGAAAAAATTAGTATAAATTTAAGTTTTTTATATTTTAATTGAAATTATTATTAATTATTATGTTCTGAACAGTTTTTGAATAATGAAAATTATTAAATAATAATTATAAATTATTTATTATTTTTAAGCTTAATTGAGTTTTTAGTTATTTTTATTATATATTTGAGCAATTTAAATTATTAACTGTAATTAATGCTATTTAATTTTGAATTTTGGTTGAATATATTTTTAATTATGAAATTTAATTATAAATGAGGATTTTATTATTCATTTTGGAAATAAATATCTTTTAGGGATTGTAGTTCTCCCCTAAAGGCTTGGCCAAGTTCCTCAATTATGGTTTTAGCAGCCCTGGTGATCTCCGCTGTCACGACCCAAAACAGGGGCTATGACTGGCGCTAGGAAACGAGAATTCTTTTGAATCCGGAACTCGTAGCAAGCCTTAAAATAAAATAAAAATAAAAACATGCAATAATATAACATAAATAAAATAACTCGCAGAGGAAATAAATCTCATAAATAAAATAATAATCCGCCAATAGATTTAATAATACAAATCCATCTCTTATATATATAAACCTTTAATACAATCTAAGTTCAAATCTTTAGAATACAAATCTCATACAAACATAATATATAAATCCCACAACTTGACTATAACTACTACAATGTCTAGAATATAAAATAAAATCAAGTGAGTAGTTTACATAATAAGGTCGGGGCAAAAGAAATCCGGTGAAAGGGTTTGCTACTGAGGTATGAAGACGAAAACTCTCCTGAAAAATAGTCAATGGAGGGGAGTCAGACCTCACTTAGTGAATTGTTATAATATATATATATATATACATGCATAACTAAATGACAATGCACACATTCAATAATATATATAATAAATATATATACAAGCAAAATCACACAGATGTAGCAAAATCATTTTATATATATACTAAAAATAATATCCGATTATGAAAGATCAAATAGAACCCTAAATGATTGCAACCTCAAATAGTGTTAGACAACACTCTAGCCATACAGGCTCACTTATTCCAAATAAATTCACTTGTTTCATTTAAACAGTAGACTTGCCTTGAGACACTAAGTCAACCGAGCTCCAGTAGTCTGACTGTCAGTGTGATTGGCCCTAAGATATTTGGTCAACCGAGCTCCAACAATCACACTCTTAAATCACATCTCACATTAAATAAATCAATCCGATCAATATCCACAAATAGGTTAGTAATATAACCTAAATTCTATCATCGTATCGGTACGTACTCGGTTCTAGTGCTGTCCACTAGGTAGCACATTCTATTGATATCCTTCATTTAAAAATAAATCCATTCATTCATGAAATAAATGATGCATAACATTAATCAAAATAACAATATAAACCATATATATACTAGAAATATACCAAAAATAAACCAGGTATATTTTGATTATATATACGTCAATAAATTCAATTTAATCATAAATTAAACTAGAAATAAACTATAAATATACTTAAAAACATTTTAAGAATAATTCATTAATAAAACATGCATTTAATTTAAAATATACCAAAAATAAACCTAAACAATTGTTAAACCATATATGCATATTTTATACAATTAAAACATACATTTCTAAAAACATGCATCTTAGAACACGTATATATAAGATAACAACTCACTATTATTGTGCTCCTTGAGACGGGTCCGATGGGCTTGGTCTACTAGGCCTCAGTCTCGATGCAACTATACAAACAAACGACAATACGACATTAGAATAAATCTAACGTAATTCTAGAGACTCGATCTTGAAATACCGAACATAGAATAAGAATAGGAATTCGATTGGACATCACGTTTTATGAGAATTCTATCAAAAATTCGGCAGAACCTCCCCAGTAAAAAGGACATCTCTCTACTCAAAGATTAGAGTCGGTCATGCAAAGAAACACACTTTAAATATATATAGTGACACAACCCCTCGGTCGGATTCCCAAACTACAATTCTACCGACCGAGGCTCACAATTCACGAGATAACATAGAACACATTTAAAATGCCAAAAATACCAAAAATACCCTTATTATACCAAAATATAGCAATTTAGAAATTTAAATGCTAAAAATAATTATTTTACTGATAAATACATAAAAACCCTAATTTTAATAAAATATTATTAAAAATTCATAATTCTTGATAAATTCATAAATATTAACCAAAATACATTTTAAAACTTCAAATTACATAATTAACCTTAAAACATATTATAAATCGATAAAAACTCATTTATTTAGAAAAATAGTATATTATATATAATTTGAAAATAATTTACGAAAAATAGTTTTAATTAGCTAAAAATACTAAATAATTTTTAGAAATCATTTTTATACCTTAAATAACTATTAGAACCAATTTAATTATATTTTTAGCCAATTTAGTGCCAAATTACCAAAATACCCCTACTATATATAAATTCACTATAATTATTCAAAAATTCACTAAAAATAATATAATTACTCAAAAATTAATTTATCAACATATATTTCAATGATATCAACAAATATACTCAATTAAGCAATTAATTTCAATAAAATACATAATTAACCTAATTTTCTAAAAATCACATAAACTAAATAAATTCACAATAATTATATAAAAATAATAGAAATTACAAATAAATTTCTAAAATTCATTTTAACACCTATAAACACCATAAATCAAAATTTTATAATTTATTTAATTAATTTACAAAAATTAGAAAATATTAATAAAATAATAAAAAATTCACAAAAATCAAAATAATTTCCAAAAATTTCAAAAAAATTACAGGGTTTAGATTAAGCTAAGAGGATCAATATTTTTGAATGAATTTTTCTTGAATCATTAAAATTAAAGCTAAAAAAAAATCAAGAACTCAAGTTGACTGAAATTGAAAATTGGAAACCTAGGGAAGTCTAGACCAAATCAAGTGAAAGCAAGCTTAGAAATGGACTCACCGGAGCTCAAGGAAAAGATAGAGACCGGTGGAACTTCAAATGGTTGCCAGAATCGTTGTGAATGGAGTTGGAACCAAGTTTTGGTTTCTTGGGAAAAATCCGATCAAACAACGCCGAAAAAGGAAGCTAAGGGCGGCAGGATGGGCTGGAGATGGAGGAGGAAGGTTGAGAGGCACTCCATCGATGAGAAACGAAGGTTGCAGTTGCCAAAAATGGAGATGGGTTGACGGGAAGCTTGAAGATAATGATTGTGGCAGAACTGTAAATATCATGAACTTTATGTTTTGTAAGATATATATGTATATATTTGTATATATATAACTATAGTTTATATTATTATAATATATAAATATTATATTCAAATTAATATACACCACACACCCAAATAATAATATATATACATATACATATATAATACACATATTAATTATTAAAATTATATAATATAATATCAATTTAATTAAAAATAAACCCTAATTAATTAAATGTGCATATATACATGTATATGTATATATTTTTAATACGACACTTAAAAATTGTGCATGGACTCATGCAAATTCACAAAACCGTCTAAAATAATTAATATTTATTTATTTAAGTTTTAATTTTTCCGAAAATAAAACTCTCGGGAAAATTTTACGTAAAAGACTTAAAATAATTAAAAATGACTTTAATAAATAATAAACTAATTAAATATTCAAAAATATATATGAAAATTGTTAACACTGCATATCCCGATGCAGTTTAAAATTATTTAAAAACTCGGGATATTACATCTGCATTCTCGTGAATGATGCTTTTATTATGTCCATAAATTTATTTGTGATATTTAAATGAATTTTTATGATTTTTGGTGACTTATTAGAATTTATGGTATTTTATTAAATGTTGATTTAATTGGTTATTGGTTGGGTGTGAATAGTAGTTCAGGGGCCCAACCCGAGATGTGGTGTTGTGAAATTATTTGAAGTGTGTTTGCATGCATGAATGACTCTACTTTTGTAGAGGAATGTCCGTTTTATAAAGTAGACTTTATTGAATTTTCGATAGATTTTTCATAAAATGTGACATCGAGTCGGTCCTAAATTTTAAGTTTTAGTTGAGTCGTGTCTTAAATCAAGTCGCTCTTTATAAATTCTAGAAGTATAAAATTAGGAATTTATTTCTAATTATTTATTTATTATTACTTTCTCCTTTTAATTGCATTATGAGCTAGGCCGACCGGATCGAGCCAACCAAACCAAATCAGAGGAGTGCAGTAGTACTGTGAATTATTATTATATGTATGCATTGTATGTAGAATATGTCATTAGCATCCATATTTTGAATAATTATGAATTTTATTATTCATTATGCTATATCGCATCAAATGTTATTTATTATTATTATCGAGTATATATGTTTTTATATATATAAATGCGATTACTAATTGTTATTAATGAATGCTGCATATTTTAATATACATTTCATTATTCTATTCATGATAAATATTTTGGAGGATTATCGTAGAATGTGCCACCTAGTAGGTCATACTAGAATTGTTGCACAATAATAAATTAGATGATAGACTATAAATTTTGATTAATTTGAGATATGGATACGATGATTATTATGAATGATGGAAAATGGGTGTGATTGCGGATCCTTGGTTGACCGGTAGTGTACTTGGGGCCAGTCATATCAGTAGTGGGACTGCGAATCATCAGTTGACCCTTTTGTGTACTTAAGGCCAGTCCATTTCCAAAAGTTGGACAAGAGATATATTTTTGGAGTTATAGAAAGTTTGTTGGCTAGTGAAATATAATTATCGAGGTTGCGAAAAATTTAGGATTCTGCCTGATCCTCCACCCAAACTTTTCTGCATTTAATTATTTGATATGAAATATAATTTTGAACATATCCATGAAATGTGTGTCTAAATATATAAATATTATTATACTGATGTTTGAATATTTTTTCCTTAGGATGTATGTATATATATAATAATAATTCACTCCGTTAGGTTTGACTCCTCTCAAATATATTTTTTTTAGGATTCTTTATATCAAATCTCTCCTATTAGTCCTATTTGTCGGACCCTTTCATCTCTAGTCGATTTATGTAATTTTTAAACTGCTACCTTCTTGTATTTTGCAGACACTACAGTAGTAGTACGTAATTGTGGTATCATGTTATGTTGACTTTGATAATAGTTTTGTATTTGAATATATTTATGATGATTTTATTTATGAAAGTTTTGATTATGTTATTAAAGGTTTTAATTCTGAGGCATTTTTGTAGTATTTGTTTGAGTTTTTAATTTAAATTTTTCTATGAGTTCTAGATTCGTATGAATTTTCGTTCCCTAGTGTCGATCATGCTCCCCGGTTTGGGTCATGACAATGTGTTTCACATTATTTTACATTTTAGTACCTTTCTAACAAATATTGTTTGAAGTGTATGCTTTAATGTAAAAAAAAAAAAACATTTTCAATGCTAAAATAATATAATGTGTATTATTCACCTAATTACAGTAAATTCACAAAAAAATAAATTTAGATGTATTTTTAATTTAATTATGAATAAAAAAATAAAATTTAAAATAAATTTACAATATTTTTCAAAATAACCAATTGGTTCGATTGATAGTAAATTATATATAAAATAAATTTATTACTAGAATTTAATATTATATTAATTTTTCTAGTAAAATAATGATAATATTAGTTAGAATGGTATTAAAGTATAAGAAAAAGTGAAACATATGATATTTAAAAGCCAAAAAAAAACTATATGATTGGTTTTGTCAAAAGATAAAATCACAGGGATCAAAATTGTACTTATCCTCTCTCTCTCTCTCTCTCTCTCTATATATATATATATATTAAATGCTTAACTCTAAAGTCATTAAACGAAAAAATTTGACAGATGTTCACTTTCATATTTGAATATTTACTTAAAAAACTAATGAGTCAAACTATTAAAAATCATAGTTTTTTTTATTAAAAATAAAGTATTTTTAATAGTTATTTAGTATTATTTTTTAATCAAAACACTATTATACATATTTCAATACCACTTAAATTCTAAAATTATTTATATATTATGTATTTTTCTACTTTAAATCACTCAAAATATTTTTTCTAAACTATTAAAAAAATTATAACAATTACTTAATATTATTTTTAAACTAAAACATTATTATACATACTTCAATATTAATATAATAATGCTAAAAACAAATCTTATTATAACTAAAACATTATGACAACAAAAATTAAAGAAAAAAATTAATATGATTTATTTTATTTTTAATTTATTTAGTTATTATTATATTCAAATTATTTATATAATTATTTTATTTCACATTCCGTACATTGCGCATAATCACAACTAGTTGGTTTATTCCATACACACTAATAAAGACGACTCTTGAGTATAAGAAAAAAAGAGGAGGAGAGAGAAAGGAAGAATAAGAAATAAATAAATAAAAAAGAAAAAAAATTAAATAATAATAATTATTATATATATATATTTTTTTCTTTTTTACTCTCACCTCCTATAACTCCACTTAATTAAAAAAAATCACAACCACCGTAAAAAACAATAATAATGGATTAGACGATAAACAATATATAACTCTTTTGTTCAAAAATTTAAATTTTTTATCATAAATTAATTAAAAAAATACCAGAATAATTATAGACAAGAAAAAACTTAAATTTTAAATTTTAGGCACTTGATGAAAATTAAGAGAGACCGTTAATTCAACCTGCCACTTCTGTCAGTTGCAAGTTTGTTGTTTACAGACGCATGCTCTCGAGCTCTTCATAGTAGCATATAGCCTCTTGATTGGCATTTAGCATGTATAAAGGATATATATTCTATTCACCATGATACTTAACTTATGAACGACTGTTGATAGTGAGAGACAAAAAGTTAAAAGCAAATGACTAGTATTTAGTAATGAAAAAAAATTTTAAATTTAAAACTCAAAATCCACTGGATTATTTTTCTCAATAGTTTATTTAGCCATATATAGACAAAATTAAAAGATTAACAAAAATTAATTCATCGTGGTAACATTTATTTGCAGCGAAAATTTAAAAATTTAATCACAAACCCGAATTAGAATCCATGTAATTCGATTAACTGATTAATGTTTCCAAAAACCTTACCACAAATGCACAAGAGGCAAGATTGCTAGAAGTTAAAGAGGGAGTTCACTCCGATGACATTTACCTTGAGCTTATGATTATCTAGGCCGAATTAAGACGTCTCTAAATGGATACATCCTCCATAAGTATTCACATGAACAACTTTTAAATCAAAATGAACGTGTGTGTTAGCACCTTTTTCTTGATTGTCTCATAACTCAAGAACTAAAGAACTTTGTGTTTTTGTTTTCTCAAAGGGAGAGAATGAATTTGGGTGGTAGAATGAAAGGTCTGTAAAACCCTAAAGAATATGTCATATTTATAGACATTTCAATTAGGTTTTTGTTTACCAAAATGAATTTTTGGTAATTTCTCATTTACCAAAATGTTTTTGGTATATTCCACTTATTTATTTATAGTTTCCTATTTATTTAAGATAACCATTACTTTAAATAAATAAATAAATAAATAAATATATATATATATATATATATATATTATTTATTTATTTCCACAGAGCTTTATTGGGCTTAGTGAACCCATATTCGTTTTGGGTCTGTTATAAGTGTGTGACCTTTTAAGTTCACTTGACATTGACAGTGAACCTGAAATCCCTATTTAGGCCTACAAGTCATAAGTGACCTCTAGCAAGACATTATGACTACCTAAGTCATATAAAGATCGATAATCCGACATAACCTAATTTACGGTGAATATTGTAGTCCTTTTGTCACATGATATCTTGATTGAATATAAGGCATAATTTCTGTTATCCTTATACAATTCAATTATATTATTTCTTGATTTCAAGTAGACCGAGAATGATAACTTTTTATCAATTCTCTTTAGGATGACAATGGATTTTCCTCAGTTTATCTTATCAAGGGGCTCATAGATATTTTACTCAAATTAAATGAGGGACAAATTCCTTCTCAATTACTCACATTCCTGACATAACTTATTTCATATCCAACAACAATCTAATTTATCATTCAGTTAAAAATAATGTTAGATTGTGTCAAAATACAAAATAGTTATGTAAAAATTCATAGTGATTTCAAGGTCAGAGGACTAAATCAATATTACTGTGATAAGAATTACTTATGACAATTACCTATGTAGTATTCTCATGATGGGTGAATCTAGTACATTATTTCTCAAATAAGTACCTATGAGTTGACTTAATATCTCATATTCATGATTAGTAAAACATAATCGTCAACACCATACTAGCCTTCATACATTATAATGACTAGGGATAATTTGAATAGAACTCATATTTAATCTAAAAGTTTTACTATTAAGTCACATACTTTATGACCTTAGGAAGAATTTACTATTCAAGTAATTATCACAACAGAAAATGATAATGAAACTGGCTCTTTATTAATAAAATGATAAAGTCAAAACACAGTCATAAATAATTGACGCATATGATTAACATTATTCACTACAATAATAATAATAAGAAAAAACTCATTCCTTAATAATTAGAAAAAACTATTCCTTAGCTCTCAAACTTTCATGATTTGTTTTAGAGATAATTACTATCACCCCCTGAAGTTTTACCCAAATTAATTAGTTCATTCCTGCATTTTCAAAAGTCAACTAAATACCCTTTTAAATTTGATTTCGTTAACTAGTTTCTCCTTCCATTTAGAAATTTAAGAATATTCAATTAGTCAAAAGTATGAAGAGTGGTCAAAAGTGACAATAATTATAAAAATTTCAAAACTACCCTTAACTAATTAAGAATTTTGACTAATCAACATATACATAATAATTTGATGACTAAATTGTAAGTTTTTAAGAAAAAAAAAATCATTTAGCTCCTTAAAACTTCATCTTTTTTCACCCATACCATCTCTTTCACACCCATCCATTAATCCACCACCACCACCACAACTGATCCACCATCACCACCACCAAGTTGTCGCCACTACAAACCTTGCCACTATAAAAAATCGACAATAACACCACCACTACTAAACCTAATCCAACACAGAAGAAGATGATGATAAAGACTCCAAAACCAAAACAAAAACAAAAACAAAAATCTCCTTTATATTTATAATTCTTAAGAAATCTATAGACTCTAAAACCAAAATCCAAAATCCAAAACCAAAACTAGTAAAAAAAACCATTATTGATCACTGTTGTCTTCTTCTCTATTGTGTGATGCTCGTCTTCTCCATCTAGCAAGCAACTCATCTTCTCCATCTAGCAAACAACTCGTCTTCTCTTTCTAGTAAGCAGCCCTCGTGAGCAAGTAGTCATTGCCTAGCCGTCATCTTTTTCTTCCTCTTCTCCTACATAGTTCAGTAAGAAGAAGAAAAACAGGGAATTGTTAGTTTTGGTTGTGGTTGTGGTAGGGCAAGTAGTTGAGTTGGACCAAGGTCTGTTGGGCATGGTGGTGATACAACTTTTGTTTTTTAATTTTTAATAATTTTAATTTATGATTTTGATTTTTGTTAGATTTGTTAAGTTAAGTTGGTAGATTTTGACTTAAATTTGGTAATTAATTTTATAAATCATTCAAAATTTAAATAAATAAATAAATTTTGTTTTTTTGAAAGGAAATAATTAATTTTTATTGATATTATAAATAAAATATAAACACTAAATAATTGTAAAAAAAATAGATAAAGTTTGGTGTAAACTTGATAAATTTAGCAATATAATGAGGGTAAATAAGTCTCTTTATGTTAGTTAATAGTCATTTTTAATGGTAAGGAAAAAATAGTATATAATTTGAAAATTTGAGGGGTATTTAATTGATTTTTAAAAATGTAGCAACGGACTATTTAATTTGGTCAAATCTTAAAGGGTGATAGTAATTATCCATTTATTTTATTAAGCTCTTAAGTATTTATTTTGTTTTATTAAATCCTTTTATTATTATTTATATTCTATTTAATCCTTACACCATTATTCTTGCTTTTTTAAGGATTTTTTTAATAGTAATGAAGTATGTGAACTTCACACACTGTTAAAAGAGTGTGATTTTCTAAAATTAATGTAAAAAATAACTAATAAAATATCAGTTTGGTCCCTAAATTTTATTGAAGCACAACCAAAAGAGAAAAAAAAAAGATCATTTGAAGACTAAAATGGATAAAAAATGTAAAAGAAAATAAAAATAAGGAAAGAAATATATTGCTTAGTGCTTCACTAATAAAAAAAAAAAGGAAAAAAAGAAAATAAAAATTTAAAGAAAAATAGAAGAAAAGAAGAAAAAAAGCATGAGAGAAATAAAAAATAAAGAGAAAAAAATAAGAAAGAAGGAAAGGAGAAAAAAATAAGGAAAAAGGAGAAAATAAAAATTTAAAAATAAAGAGGAATGAAAAAGGAAGAAGAAAAAGAAAAATAAAAGAAAATAGGAAAAAAAAAAGAAGGAAAAGAGGAAAATAATAAGGGACAAGTATAATTTTGATTTCTATGGTTTCGTGTTTTTACAAAATCAGTTTTGTGGTTGTTTTATTTTGGCTTTTAAGTATTATATATTTTATATTTTTTTAAATTTTAGTATCATTTTAACTAATATCATTATTATTTTATGAGAAAAATTAATATAATATTAAATTTTAATATTAAATTTATTATATATATAATTTATAATTAATTTAACCAATTGGTTATTTTTAAAAATATTTTAAATTTATTCCAAATTTTATTTCTTTTTATTCATAATTAAATTAAAAATACATTTAAAATTGATTTTTTGTGAGTTTGTTGCAGTTAGTTGGATAATATATTACTCATTATATGATTTTAGCATTGAAAATGCATATTATTTTTACATTAAAGCATACATTATAGACAATATTTGTTAGAATGATACTTAAGTATAAAAAATGTGAAATACATGGTACTTAAAAGTTGAAAAAAAACACAGGATTGGTTTTCCTTTTGGCAAAGGAATTTTTTTATAAATAGACCAAAAACCAAAAATATTATTAAAAGCCACATTGACCAAAAATATTTTCAAAACTTATTGACTTTAGCAAGTTATCAATCTTGATTTTCATTTTAACAAATATAATTTTGAGCAACTAATGTGTTTGCTTTAAGAGTGTATAAGTTAGGAATTATTTTGAAGTCAATATGGTGAAGAACTATCAAGGAAAAATAATTTCAGAAAGATATTATAAACATTATCTCGATTGAACTTAACATAGGGACTAAATTGCACAAAAAGTGCAAATCCGGTCATGGTCCTGAGCAGGACCAGGGTAGTCCTGAATGAGACCAAGGCAGATCAATTTTTGCAAAAACTCAAGTTGTAGTAAAACTGATCCCAATCCAATGTCCTGATTGGGACAATGCCCGGGACAAGATAGTCCCGATTGGGAAATTGATATCTCGACTAGAATATGTAAAAATTCAAATAAAATGGCTCGTAACTGCTATTCAATGCTCGTCCTGATCGGGACTAATGATATCCCGATCGGGACTTGACAATTGCAGCTCAAAAGTCCAAATTACATTCAAATGGACTATAATTTTA
This sequence comes from Mallotus nudiflorus, assembly GCA_947683625.1. Classification (NCBI taxonomy): domain Eukaryota; kingdom Viridiplantae; phylum Streptophyta; class Magnoliopsida; order Malpighiales; family Euphorbiaceae; genus Mallotus; species Mallotus nudiflorus. The sequence continues at coordinate 1,719,171 of CANTUR010000079.1, read as the reverse complement.
TTGGAAATGAAATTATTGCATCCAACTATTATAATTGAATTGCTTAAGTATAAATATAACCTCTAAAGATTATTTTAAGGTTAAAAAACTTGTTTATTCATTATATACTTTCAAGCATTCAATTAAGCTCTTTAAACTCATTTAAAATTCATTTTATTATTGTATACTCTTGTGAGAGTTGATGAGTGTTAGAGTAGAAATTCTTATTCTTCTATTTTGTAGGGTTAAGAAAATAGGAAGTGAGATTCTATTCTAAAGAAATTGATTTAAGTTTTTAGCTATTAAAACACTTGGAAATTTAATTTTAGTGTGAGCCTTGAAAACACTTGTAAATTAGTTTTTGAGTGAGCCTTGAAAACTCAAGTTGTAAGGTTTGAGTTGAGCCTAAAACTAAAGTTATAAAAATCAATCTAGGCAAATAGATTGTGGTGATTCAAAATCCTAACTTGGAGATAAGATAGGTGGAGATATAAGATTATTGAGAATCTGAACTCCTTAAATTCTTATATTCATCATTCTTCCTTCTCAACTTTCTTTTTAATTCTTGTTCAAATCTTTTTAATTTCTTATTATTGTTTGATAGTCCTATTCACCCCCTCTTTGACTTTTTTAATTGGTATTAGAGCTTGAATTCTAAGAACTTCATTGCTAGATGTAATATCCCGTATTTTTAAATATTTTTACACTGTACCGGGATATGCAGTGTTAATAATTTTTGTGTATATATATTATAATGTTTTTACGAGTTGATATGTGTTTAAAACCTATTTTAATTATTGTGTCTTATTTACAGTGCTTTACGTAAAATTTTCCCGGAACTTGTATTTTCGGAGAAATTTTCACGTAAATAATTTATTATTAATTATTTTAAATATATCTTCGGACTTGCATGAGCTCATACGCATTTTTAAATTACTAAATAGAGCCTATGTGTGTATATATTTATTTAATTAGGGTTTAGTGTTTTACCCTAATATTTTATTAATTAATTAATTGTTTTATTGTTATTTAATTATTTTTAATTAATATTAAATTTTAAAATATTAAATATTAAGTGTGTGGATGTGATTTTTTTCAAATATTTTATTAAAATTATTTTTTTTATTATTTTTCTTTTTTTCTTTTTCTTTTTCTTTTTCTTTTCTTTTCTTTTCTTTTTCTTCTTCTTCTTCTTCTTCTCCTTCCCCGTGCCCGACCACTCCCTCACCACCAACCACCGCTGCAACTGCCGTTCCCCTACCGTCGGTGTGCCTCCCGACTTACCACCATCGTCCCCAGCCGTTCCCCACCGCCAGCAGCCTCCTTCCCTGACGCCGGTAGCCTCTTTTCTTTCATTTTGGCCGAAATTCCTCTCCTCGCCGTTCACCAACTTTTCGACCACCATTTTTGACACCGCTGGTCTCTTTCTTCTCCTTGAGCTCTGGTGAGTGTGATTCTAGCTTTGGTTTGAGCTTAAATGGTCTTGATTTGCTTAGGTTTCGAATTTTTGATTTCGGCCATATTAGGGTTTTTGATTTTTTTGAGCTTCGAATTGATTGATTCATGAAAAATCCCTTCACAAATGTTGTTCCTAGTAGCTTAATCTATATTTATGAATTTTTTTGGAATTTTTGGAGATTTTTTGGATTTTTGGGTATTTTTGAATATTTTAATATTATTTTCTAATTTTCTGAAATTAATTATTTAAATTATGAAATTATGTTTTATGGTTAATTTAGGTGTTGAAATGAATTATAGGAATTTATTTGGAATTTTTATGAATTTCTAAGTATTTATTTTGAATTATTTAAGTTTATGTAAATTTGGGAAATTAGGGTTAAATATGTTTTTATTTGAAATTAATTGGTAAATTGAGTTTAATTATTGATATTATTGATAAATATGTTGAGAAAATTAATTTTTGATAATTATACTATTTTTGGTGAAATTTTGAAGTAATTATAGTATATATATATATATATATATATATAAGGGCATTTTGGTAATTTTACACAAAATTGGCTAAAAATGTAATTTAATTGGTTTTAATAGTTATTTAACGTATAAAATTATTTCTAAAAATTATTTGGTATTTTTAACTAATTAAAACTATTTTTCGTGAATTATTTTCAATTATATATATAATATATGATTTTACTAATAAAATGAGTTTTTATCGATTTTTACAGTGTTTTAAGGTTAATTACGTAATTTCTACTTATAAAATGAATTTCTATGATATAAGGGTATTTTTGGTATTATCAGAATTATTCTGTGATTGTGGACCCCGGTCGATAGATTGTAGTCTGGAGTCCGACCAAGGGGTTGTGAATGTAATTTTGCGTTTATTTTCGAAGTGTGTTTCTTTGCAAGGTCGGCTCTACTCTTTGAGTAGAGAGATGTCCGTTTTACAGGGGAGATTCTGTCGAATTTTTGATAGAATTCTCGTAAAACGTGATGTCCAGTCGAACCCTAATTCTATTTCTGTGATTAATATTCTAGATCGAGTTCTAGGATTTTCTATTAGGCTTATTCTAATGTCGGTTATTTATTATTTGGTTAGTTGCATTGAGACCGAGGGCTAGTGGACCAGGCCCGTCGGACCCATCTCGTGGAGCGCACTAGGGTGAGTTACTATTTTATATATATATATGCTTAGGATGCATGGTTTAGAAATATACATTTTATCTAATTAAAAATGCATAAATAAGGTGATTTGTATTTAAATATATTTTTGGTTTATTTTTAGTTTATTTTTGGTATATATTAAATTATATGCATGTTTTGTAAATAAATTATATTTAAAATGTTTTTAAATATATTTCTAGCTTAATTTATAAGTTAATTGGATTTATTTGACGTATATATACTCGAAATATACCTGGTTTATTTTTGGTATATTTCTAGTATATATATGGTCTATGTTGTTATTTTATTTAAATTCATGCATCATTTATTGTGAATGAATGTTTTATATTATTAATAATGAAGGATATCAATAGAACGTGCTACCTAGTGGGCAGCACTAGGACCGAGTACGTACCGGTACGCCTATAGTATTTAGGCTATACTACTAACCTATTTGTGGATATTGATTGGTTATGATTATCTGATGTGTGAGATGTGATTTGGGTGTGATTGCTGGAGCTTGGTTGACCAAGTGTCTCGGGGCTAATCACACTGGCAGTCAGACTGCTGGAGCTCGGTTGACTTAGTGTCTCGGGGCCAATCTACTGTCTAAATGGATTAAGTGGATATATTTGGATCAAGTGAGCCTGTGTGGCTAGAGTGTTGTCTAACACTGATTGAGTTTTCGATATCATAGGGTTCTATTTGATCCTTCATAAAAGATGATTTTCAATGAAATATATATATAAAATGATTTTATTGCATCCGTGTGTATTTGCCTGTATATATACATATTAGATATATACTGTTGACTGTATGCATTGTCATTTAGTGTGTATGTATATATATTATAGTAATTCACTCAGTGAGATCTGACTCCCCTCCGTTGATAATTTTTCAGGAGAGTCAACATCTTCAGACCTCAGTAGCAGGCCTATACGCTGGATTTCTTTCGCCCCGGCTTCTTTGTGTAAACTGCTTACTTGATTCTTATTTTTATAATCTAGACACTGCAGTAGTTGTAAATTAATTGTGGGATTTTGTGTATTATATTTATGCGAGATATTGTATTATACTTGAGCTGGATTTGTATTAAAAGATTTATATATATGAGATGAGATTTAATTTAAATCCAGTTGATGAAAATAATATTGTGATATTTATGATTTTCATTCCGCAGCATTATATATATTGGTTATTACCATTGCATGTTTATTTTATTTTATTTTATTTTAGGCTTGCTACGGGTTCCGGATTCAAAAGAATTCCTGTTCCCTAGCGCGATCATGGCCCCTGTTTTGGGTCGTGACACAACTAGAATACAAGATCATGGGGAGTGAATTACAAAACATTTCTTCACTTAGACCATTCTTTGATGGTAGTGACTATCCTCATTGGAAGTTTAAAATGGAGCTTATACTTTGATTGTGATTTTATTAAACTTTGGGATATTGTCCTAAAAGGTTAGGAACCACTTATTATTACCATTGATGGTATGGTAACTACTTTTGCAAGAAGCCAATGGAATAATGTAGAAAAGGAAAAAAATCATAAAAACAAAAAGACTATAATCACTCTAGTCTCCTCCATAATAAAAGAAGAATGAGGCAAGCTTCACATTGCTTTTGGCTAAGGAAATGTGGGAGACCTCTGGAAAACTATTATGAAGGCAAATGTATAAGTAAGAAGCAAAAGGTTCAACTTCATATATATGAAATATGAACTCTTTTAATGAGGGCCTCAAGAATCAATCCCAGAGATGACAAACTGTCTCAATACTCTCCTCATAATCCTCAAGAAACTTGGAAAATATTTCTTTAAGGGAGAGGTGAACAATAAGATTTTAAGAATCCTACCTAAGAAGGATTAGGAATCTCGGGTCACTTTAATTGAGGAAGATCAAGACCTCTTTACTCTCTCAATTGATGTGCTTATTATATAGTTCCTAACATATAAGCTTATAATTAAACAAAAAAGTGAAGAGCAAGAAGAGAAGGAGAGAAGAAAAAAAGCATAACACTAAAAGTTCTTTAAAAAGATTGTAAAGAGAAAAGCATTAAGGATTCTAGTAATGAAGATGGTGATATTTCCATGCTCACTAAGAACTTCAATAAGTTTTTGAGAAAGAAAAATTTCTCAAGAGTAAGGGACTTCAATAAGAAGTTTGAAGGAGATGGTAAAAAAAGAACTAAGGAAGTTACTTACTATAAATGCAAGAAATTGAGACATGTCCAAAGTGAGTGCCTCAAACTTAGACTTAAGAACAAGGGAGAAAAAGACAGGAAGAAGGCCTTTAAAAGTTACTTGAGATGACTCCTTTGAATTCGAAGAGGAAGAGAAATAATAAGAAGTGGTCAATCTTTGCTTCATGGCTCTTAAAGATGAAAAAGAGATACCATCTACTTCTAACTCTTCTTATGATGAATATTGTGCTTATGATGAAAGTAATGATGATGATATTGAGAGCTCTATTGTGAGCAAACTTTTTGCTTAAGTGCAAAAGCTTACTTTCCTAGAAAGAAGCATTATAAGTATGAGTAAATAGCTTAACTAAGGAATTTCAGAAGTTAAAAATTAAATTTTCTAATCTTATTAAATCAAATGATAAACTTGCTAATTATTTAAATCTTCTAATTCCTTGGAAGAGTAACTTATGAAAGCAAGTGATGAAAATCATAAACTTTCTAATGAGGTAGTTGAGTTAAAAAAATTTCCATATCAAAATTCCAAAGAGGAAAAGAGAGTTTAGATAATTTTACTTAACTCTTAAAAATTCATAAAAATACTTATGGAATCGGATATGCTAATGAAATGGCCTCATCTTCATTTTCATCTCATTTTTGTCATCATCATATATCAAATTTGTTTTAAGCATCATGTAATTCCACTCATTTTATCTCTAAACTAATTGAGACTTAAGCTTTCAAGACTAAAAGATCTTATGTGTTAAACAATAAGGGAAAGTCTCATAAGACTCATCCTTCATTGATACAAAGAGGTAAGGCTGAAACTAGAGCACTTAACCCAAACATGCTTATATGTACACTAACACAATCATATTCGGCATGCTACATAACATAATGCATATAAACATGTTGCAAACCTATCAAAATACACATTATCATTGTTAATGTATGTCTCACACTATGACTCAAAAGAGTTATAGGGAAGCATATACCAACACAACATGGAAGACATACTTCTCACACTAGGAAATCATATCATCCTAGGAGAAAATAAATTTGAAATGCCATATGTTATATTGTATGATCAAAGGACATACCAAAAAATGTGCTTCTATAAAATACTACACATGAATTTATTTCCTTTGGATTATCTTGAGACTAACCAACCTACACTGAGAAAGGTTTAGGTTCAAAAGAATACATTAATATTTTGTGTAGGTGTGCTTAAAATCTACAAGAATGAGAAGCGAGTTGTATCTTGATAGTGGATGTTTAAGGCATATGATGGGAGATAAGAGCAATTCAATAAGCTTAATGCAAAGGATGGAGGATATGTCATATTTATAAATAATGCCAAAGGAAAGATAGTGGGTATTAAGAAATAGGTAAACCTCAATCCTTATTTATACATCATGTGTGGTTTATTGATGGTCTTAAATATAGTTTACTTAGTATAAGTCAGTTATGTGATATGGAAAATATGATGACTTTTTATCTTAGAAATTGCTTTATTAGTAGTCTTGATGAAGACAGTAATTTTTAGTGGTAAAAGAATAAACAATGTTTATATTATTGATTTGAACAAAATTGATAACAAAGACATCAAATGCTTAATGTCTATCCCATGACACATGGACATAGCATAGAAGGTTAGGATATGCAAATTTTGAGCTTTTAAATGATCTTTGTAAACATAAACTTGTGGTTAGTTTATCTAAGCTTGAATTCACTAAGGATAAACTTTAAGATTCTTGTTAAAAGGAAAAACAATCCAAGTCCTCATTTAAGCTAAAAAATGTAGTGACTACTTCTAGATCACTTGAACTTATACGTATGGATTTATTTAGACCAACTAGAGTTGCTAGTCTCATTGGAATGCACTATGCTTATGTATTGGTTCATGATTACTCTAGATTTACTTAGGTATATTTTCTTGCTCGTAAGAATGATGCATTTAAAACTTTTAAAAATTTTGTAAAAAGAGTTCAAAAAGAAAAATATTTTTGTATCTCTTCAATTAGAAGTGATTATGGAATTGAATTTAAGACTGAATTTTTCAAAACCTATTGCAATGAAAATGGTATTTCACATATATTTTCTTCTCCTAGAACTCTTATGAAAAAGGTTAGAACAATGCTTCATGAGTATAATTTACCTTTACACTTTTAGGCAGAAGCCATTTGTCACGACCCGAACCCAGGGGCACGTGACCGACACTAAGGAATGAGAAAGCATAAAGCTACTGAATCTTGTCGTAAGCCTTAAAAGAAAAATGTAGAATATTTAAACTTTGAAACCTTACAATAAATAATTAACTCACAATGCAAATTATCAAACTAATTTTTCTCAATATAATTTAAACCATAATATCATAGTGCATAAAATAAATAAATAGTAGTTATACCAATAATATCTCAGTACATAAATTATAAATACATGATATCCCAAATAAATTATGCAGTTATACAGTTTTCTTTACTGCGGTACACGAATATAAATACAACACAACTAAGTAGACCTACATAAAATAGCCAACGACGAAGTTACATGGTGAAGAGAAGTAGGCCTAACAGAAAAATCTCAAACTCCTGAAAAAAATAAATTGAGGGGAATCAGACCTCACTGAGTAAGTTAATAAAGAAATGAATGCAATTTAAAAATCTCATTAAAAATAAATTTTTATGGAAATATAATATAATTATAATTTTATTCAAATCATTTGATATACATATAAGAAATCCATTTTTTCAAAGGAAAGAATTTAAATATTCAAATGCTTTTTAAAATATTTCAGCATAAAAATTTGGTAGAACCTGATTTATCAATTTTTATAACAGTGTATGACTCATTTATATCCAAGACTGCCAGATCCTAAGAGCAAACATCACCAGGATACACAGCCACAGTCACATCACTTAATCCAATATCACTGGCAGTGTCCAAGAGTAAAACATCATCAAACCATCGGCCCCAGTGATTTAATAAATATAATCCAACTATACTGGCGGTGTCCAAGAGCAAAGCATCACCAGACCTTCGGCTCCAGTATTTAATAAATAAACAAATATTATACTACTGGCGGTGTTTGAGAGCAAAGCATCATCAGACCATTGACCCCAGTAATATAATTAATAATCACATATTTTACCGGTACGCATATAGTCCTGATGAAACCCATCAGGTAACCCGTTCTACCGTGGTTTATTTAAAATAATTGAAAATAAATAAAATTAGGAAAAGTACAATAAATAATAATAAAATAAATCAACTATAAATTAAATCATGCAATATCATATGAAGAATGTCGTCTAGAATCTCATAAAATTAAATTCATCGGAATTTAATATGTTTTTAATTTAAAAACCCGACATACAACTCAAATATTAACTTACAGGATAAAGACGCTCCTCTGGCACGTCGTGTCCGACCTCGACTAGTAGACTTGACTGGAGGGGCGACTAAAAGATAGAAAAGGAAAACGATAATCAAAAAATAGAAACCTAACTTCTAGAGTTTCTAAGGAAAACTCGATTCAAACTCAAAATAACAATTTTTAGAATTGACCCGGTGTCACATTTTACGAGAAATCTACCAAAAATTCGACAGAATTTTCTCTATAAAATGGACATCCCTCTAACGAAGTAGAGTCAATCTTGCAAATAAACACACTTCAAAATTTTACAGTGGCACAACACCTCGGGTTGGGACCCCAAACTATACAATTCCCAACCCAGGTTCATGAAAAACAAATAAGCAAATTTTAAATATTAATATAATAAAATCACCAAAAATTACAAAAATTAATAATAAATCATAATATAATTTATTCAATTCTCAAAACACTAAATACATTTATTTTCACCATAATTTAATAAAATCTCAAATAATAATATAATATTAATAAAAACCCAACTTTCTAAATATTCTACATAATATAGTCAAATTTACACTTTAATTGTTCAAATAGTTTAAATATACTATAATATTAATTAAAACTCATTTAAATCACAAAAACAATGAATAATTTAATACTGAATATAATTTTCAAAAATTAGAATTAATTAGTTAAAAATAGTAATTAATTTATAAAAATTATTCTAATACTCAACAAAATTCTAAAACCATTTAAAATGTAATATAACTATATTTTCAACTAAATTGCATAATTACCCCCAAAATTTCAATACTCACATAAACATAATAATTCCTCAAAAAAAAAAATTAATATACTAAAAATAATATTATTAACACATAAATTATTAACTTAATATACTAAATACTAATTACTCAAATATTCAACCAAAATAATTAATTAATAACATTAACAAAATATGCATAAAACTTAAAATATCCAAATAAATATACAAAATTCCATAAAATCAATTTAATTAATCTAAATCAGTTTTTTATATACTCTTAACCAAAATCAAACCCAAATAATTTAGATCAATCAAAATATATATAGATCAACCTAAAAATTAACCACATAATTAAAATAAAATTCTGGGTAATTAGTAAATATAATAAAAATCAACAAAAATATTAAATCAACATAAAATTAACTAAACCAACTATCTAACAACCCACATCAACTAAAATAAACCAAAAAAAACTAACTAAAATCAACTACCTAACCACCAAGATCAACCAAGATCTACTACCCTTAGCCCATCAACTCACTAAAAATAGAGAGCAAGAGCGGAAGGAAGACTGCTGTTGCACGACTTCAACAACTTCAGATGGCCTCCTCTAGTAGCTTTCGACGTCTAGTAGAAGAGGGAGGTGTTGGTGGTCATCCGGTGGTGAGGTGTGGTGGTTTGGTGGTGGGGTGTGGTTGTTGCCTGGCATGATGAAGGAGCAGAATAGCAAAGGAAAGAAGAAATAAAAAAGAAAAAAAAGAAATAGGGAAGAAATAAATGTTGACAGATTTTGGTATTTTTAAACTATATTATATATATATATATATATATATATATATATATATATACACACACATACACACTTAACACACACACATATATATACAACAACAATAATAATAATACTAACTCTAGCAAAATAATGCTATAAATAAATATTTAGACAATTAAAATAATAAAGTATATGCATAAAATAAAAATGATGTAAAAATAATTATATTAATAATTCTCAATATAATTTTAAATTTAGTACTTAAATATAATACTTTAATATATCAATAATAACAATATAAAATAAAGATAATTTGTATCGTTGAAAATCTCAATATTTATATAAAAAAATAGTTTAAAATATTCGGGTTATTACACCATTAACACATCTTGATACATTTCAAATAGAGTTTTCAAAAAAAACAATTTTAAATAAAATTTTTTATGAGCTATGGATCAATAGAAAATCCAAAATCTCATATCTAAGAGTATTTGGATGTAAGTGCTTTATATTAAACACCAAGGATAATCTTATAAAATTTGATTCTAAAGTTGATGAAGGAATTTTCCTAGGCTATTCTATTTCTAGTAAAGCATATAGAGTTTTTAATAAGAGAACTCTAGTAGTTGAAGAGTCAATGTATGTTGTATTTAATGAATTAAACTCACTTGATCCTAGAAAGGATGTTTGTAGTGTTGATGATCTTGTAGGTAACAATAAGATTATGGAAACTCTAGAAGAAAATGATAGAAAACCTTTGGAACTTGAAGGTCCAAGCAAGGAGGATAATGAGGAGACATCTTAACCTACCTTGAAGGATGAACTTTCAAAGGATTAGCAATTGAAGAAAGCTCATCTTCAAGATCTCATAATAGGTGACACTACAAAAGGGGTAACTACTAGATCTCAATTAAAGTCTGTTATTAATTTAGCCTTCATTTCTCAAATTGAGCCAAAAAATGTTGATGATGCATTGAGTGATGAATTTTGGGTCCTTACTATGCAAGAAGAGTTAAATCAATTTGAGGTTTGGACCTTGGTTCCTAGGCCAAAACATTATCCTTTTATAGGTACCAAATGGGTGTTTAGAAATAAGATGAATGAATAAGGTGTCATAACTAGGAACAAAGCTAGATTAGTGGCTAAAGGTTATAATTAAGAAGAAGGCATTCATTATGATGAAACCTTTGCCCTCGTTGCAATGTTAAAAGCTATTAGAATGCTACTTGCATTTGTATCATTCATGGATTTTAAACTATATCAAATGGATGTTAAAAGTGCATTTCTAAATTGTTTCATATAAGAGAAGGTATATGTTGAGCAACCTCTGGGTTTTGAAAACTTTGATTCTCTAAATCATATTTTAAATTATCAAAAGCATTATATGGATTGAAACAAGTTCTAAAAGCTTGGTATAAAAGATTGAGCAACTTCTTACTAGAGAAAGGGTTCTCTAAAGGAAAAGTTGACACTACTCATTTAATAAAGAAATTCAAGCATGATTTATTAATTTTCCAAATATATGTTGATGGTATTATTTTTAGTGCTACTAACCATTACTTGTGTGAGAAATTTTCTAAACTAATGCAAAGAGAATTCGAGATAAGCATGATAGGAGAACTAAAATTCTTTCTCAGATTACAAATCAAGCAATGTAAAAATAGGATTTTCATCAATCAAACCAAATATGCAAGATACTTTCTCAGGAATTTTGGCATGGATGGAGCTAAAATAAGCAAAACTCCAATTAGCACTACAACCAACTCAATAAGGATGAGAATGGCAAATCGGTTGATGAAAAGCGATTTAGAGATATGATTAATCTCTTCTTTATTTAAATGCTAGTAGACCCAATATTATATTCTCTACTTGCTTATGTGTTGGATTTTAATAAAGGTCCTAGAGAGTCTTATTTGAATGCTATAAAAGAATTTTTAATATCTTTATGGTACAAATGCATTTAGGACTTTGGTATCTTAAGAGTTCTTCCTTTGATTGATTAGTTATTCTGATGCGGACTTTGCTGGTAGTTTATTAGATAGAAAGAGCACTTCCAGAACTTGTCAATTTTTAGGATAATGTTTAGTTTTCTTGGTTTAGCAAGAAACAAGTTTCGGTTGCCTTATCCACTACTGAAGCTAATATATTATAACAAGTCTTTGTTGTTCATAAGTCTTATGGCAAAAATAACAATTATTGGACTATGGTATAAAAATTGATCACATTCCTATCAAATGTGACAATACAAGTGCTATAAACCTTAATAAGAATCCCATTCAATATTCTAGAACTAAGCATATGGACATCCGACATCATTTTTTGCGTGATCATGTTCAAATTGGTGATATCTCACTTGATTTTGTTGATCGAATAATTAACTTATTAATATTTTCACCAACCTCTAATGAAGAGAGATTGAATTTCATTAAACTTGAACTTGGCATGATTGATGGTTCTAGTCTGTCTTAATTTTATGTTAATTTTGCTATATTAATATTTGGATTCCTTTAAGTTTTCTTTGTGTTTATTTTTGGGTATATAATAGTTGCTCACTAGGCATATTTTTTTGTGTTTGTTTTAAAATCTTCATTTTTTTTTTTGTAAAAACATGTTATTTGAATTACATTAATCTTCTTGAATTTGATCTTCTTTATTTTTTAAATTTTTTTTGTAAAATAATTTTTTTAATTCTTCCTAGTTTGAAAAATTAATAATTAATTAATGAAATGTTTTATTCATTAAATTAATTATTTCAATTTTTAGCAAAATACATCCTTCCTTAAATGAGTTCATTTCATATACTCATTTAATTCTTCTAAAAATCTTCAATTAATTCAAATAAATGCAATTAATTTGTAAGATATTTTAGACTTTATTGCAAAAATTTGCAAACTTTATTGCCAGGGACTTGGTCTCGCCCGGTATCATATCATGTCCTGATCGGGACATCATTTGTCAATGCTCGTGTTTTTACACAGAATTGATCCCAAACGGATATCCTAGTTGGGATATCACTTGGGGACATCGTGTCCTAACTAGGATGGGAGCATGTCTCGATCGGGGACATTGATCCATGACAACATTAGGATTTCAAATTCTATCAACTTTTGACTCCCCAATCAAAATCAAGAACGATTTTTGAGGTTCCTATTTAATTCAAATTCAAATTTGAACTATTGCTAACACTAATCTCTTGCCTATAAATACTATTCTATTCCTACTAGATTTTTCATCTCAATCAAATTTTCCTTTTCTCTACAAATTCTTTATATATCTTTTTTTCTCTCCTCATGGCTCTTAAGAAACCAAATAAAGTTCCTTCCTCCTCTCAAGATCCTTCTCTAAGAAGGATAAATTTAAGATAACACACTCTCCATTCTTTTATTCTGCTCAAGATCTCAAGAAAAGAATGTTTCAATTCTGAAAAAAGAGCTTTCATGTAATAACCTTGGTTTTTAATTATTTTATTATATTATGAGATAAGGCATTGTTAATAAAAATTAAAAACTAAATTTAATTATTTTACTATTTTGTGATTAATTATTATTATTTTATGTTTAATTGAATTTTCTATGTAAATATATTATTCTGGAACTTATTATTTTAAACGTTTAAATTTCATTGTGTATATTTATTATTTTCGAATACTATATTTTAATAACATTAATTTAGTGCATGGTTATTTTAATAATATTTTTAAGTACATTATTATTATTTTAATTGGTTGACATTATTGCATTATTAAATTATTTCATAAATATTGTTTATGTTATTGTTATTTTCAAATGTGTTGTGTGTTATTATTATGATGGTTATTATTTTTATTATTATCATTAGTATTATTTTAATAACATTAGTTTTAAATATACATTATTTGTATTATTAGTTATTTAATAATTATGGTTTTTATTATTGTTACTTTTGAATGATATTTTATTTGTTTATTTTTTGTAATATCCCGTACTTTTAAATATTTTTACACTGTACCGGGATATGCAGTGTTAATAATTTCTGTATATTATATGATATTTTATGATTTGATATGTATTTAAAACCTATTTTAATTAATTGTGTATTATTTACAGTGCTTTACATAAAATTTTCTCGGACTTGCATTTTCGGAAAAATTTTCACGTAAATATTTATTATAATTATTTTAAATATATTTCGGACTTGCATGAACTCATACGTATTTTTAAATTACTAAACACCGTGTATGTGTGCAATATTTATTTAATTAGGGTTTAATATATATTACCCTAATATTTTATTATTTGTTTATTAATTTATTGTTATTTAATTATTTTTATTTATTATTATATTTTAAAATATTAAATTTTATGTATGTGGTGTATATTTAATGTGTGTTAATTTAATATTATTTTATTATATAGTATAAAGTATATATATATATACATATAATATATCAAAAAAATCAAGTTTTTGGAAAATTACCATTTTGCCCCCGACTTCTCTCTTCTCCCTCCCGATCGTTTCCTCGCCGTCCAATGCCTGTAACTATCGATTTCTCACCGTTGGTGTGCCGTCTGGTGTGCCATCACCTTCTCCAGCCTTCCTCGCCGCCTGTAGCAGCGGATTCCGGTGCCTGGAAGTCGGTTTTGGCCGGAGAAGCCGAACTTCTCTTCACCGTCGATCATGATGATTCCGACCATCATTTTTGACACCGCTGGTCTCTTTCTTCTCCTTGAGCTCCGGTGAGTGTGATTCTAGCTTTGGTTGAGCTTAAACGGTCTAGAATTGCTTAGGTTTCGAATTTTCAATTTCGGTCACATTAGGGTTTTTGATTTTTTTGAGCTTCGAATTGATTGATTCATGAAAAATCCCTTCACAATGTTGATCATAGTAGCTTAATCTACATTTATGAATTTTTTTGGAATTTTTGGAGATTTTTTTGATTTTTGGGTATTTTTGAATATTTTAATATTATTTCTAATTTTTCGAAATTAATTATTTAAATTATGAAATTGTGTTTTATGGTTAAATTAGGTTTTGAAATGAATTATAGGAATTTATTTGGAATTTTTATGAATTTCTAAGTATTTATTTTGAATTATTGAATTTTATGTAATTTGGGAAATTAGGGTTAATTGTGTTTTAATTGAATTTAATTGGTTAATTGAGTTTAATTATTAATATTATTGATAAATATGTTGAGAAAATTAATTTTGGATAATTGTATAATTTTTGGTGAATTTTTGAAGTAATTATAGTATATTTATATATATAGGGGGTATTTGGTAATTTTACCCTAAATTGGCTAAAATGTAATTTAATTGGTTTTAATGGTTATTTAAAGTATAAAAATGATTTATACAAATTATTTGGTATTTTTACTAATTAAAACTATTTTTCGTGAATTATTTTCATTATATATTATAATATACGGTTTTTCTAATAAAATGAGTTTTTATCGATTTTTATAGTGTTTAAAGGTTAATTATGTAATTTCTACCTATAAAATGTATTTTTAGGTTTTAAGGGTATTTTTGGTATTATTAGAATTATTCTGTGTTTGTGGACCCCGGTCGGTAGATTGTAGTCCTGGAGTCCGACCGAGAGTTGTGAATGAGAGGTGGTGTTTGTTTTTCGAAGTGTGTTTCTTTGCAGGGTTGGCTCTACTCTTTTGAGTAGAGAGATGTCCGTTTTACAAGGGAGGTTCTGTCGAATTTTGGTAGAATTCTCGGTAAAACGTGATATCCGGTTGAACCCTAATTCTGTTTCCGTATTTAATACTCTAGATCGAATTCTAGGATTTCTGTTAGGTTTATTCTAATGTCGGTTATTTATTGCTTGTTTAGTGCGCCGAGACCGAGGGCTAGTGGACCAGGCCCGTCGAACCCGTCTCGTGGAGCGCACTAGGTGAGTTACTATACTATATATATGTGCTTTAGGATGCATGATTTAGAAATATATGTTTTATTTTGATTAAAATGCATAGATAATATGATTTGTATTTAAGTATATTTTTGGTTTATTTTTGGTATATATTAAATTATATGCATGTTTTATTATCTGAACTGTATTTAAAATGTTTTCAAATATATCTCTAGTTTATTTTGTAATTTAACTGGATTTATTTTGACGTATATATACTCGAAATATACCTGGTTTACTTTTGGTATATTTCTAGTATATATATGGTTTATGTTGATATTTTATTAAACTTCATGCATCATTTATTTTTGTGAATGAATGTTTTATATTATTAATGATGAAGGATATCAATAGAACGTGCTACCTAGTGGGCAGCACTAGGACCGAGTACGTACCGGTACGCCTATAGTATTTAGGCTATATTACTAACCATTTGTGGATATTGATTGATTATGATTATTGATATGTGAGATGTGATTTGGGTGTGATTGCTGGAGCTCGGTTGACCAAGTGTCTCGGGGCCAATCACATTGGCAGTCAGACTGCTGGAGCTCGGTTGACTTAGTGTCTCGGGGCCAGTCTACTGTCTAAATGGATTAAGTGGATATATTTGGATAAGTGAGCCTGTATGGCTAGAGTGTTGTCCTAACACTATTTTCAAGGTTGTGATATTCTAGGGTTCTATGTGATCCTTCATAAATGATGATTTTAATAAGAATATATAAAATGACTTTTCTGCATCTGTGTGAATTTGCCTGTATATATACATATTATATATATACTGTTGGTTGTATGCATTGTCACTTAGTGTGTATGTATATATATTATAGTAATTCACTCAGTGAGGTCTGACTCCCCTCCGTTGATAATTTTTCAGGAGAGTTACATCTTCAGACCTCAGTAGCAGGTCTGTACGCCGGATTTCTTTCACCCGGCTTCTTTATGTAAACTGCTTCTCTGAGTCTTGAGTCTTATTTTATAATCTAGACACTGCAGTAGTTGTAAATTAATTGTGAGATATTATGTATTATATTTGAACTGGATTTGTATAAAGATTTTATATATATGTGATGAGTTGAGATTTGACTTAAATCCAGTTGATGAAAATAATATTATGATATTTATGATTTTCATTTGTGCTGCATTTGATATTATTATTATTATTATTGCATGTTTATTTTATTTTTAGGCTTGCTACGGATTCCGGATTCGAAAGAATTCCCGTTCCTAGCGCCGGTCATGGCCAATGTTTTGGGTCGTGACAATTTTTATGTGTGTGCGATTATATTGTGTGTGTGTATATATATATATATATTTATTTTTGGTGGAGATTACTTTAAACTAAAGTTTTACTATATTATAAAGTTATAATGTAATATATATATATATATATATATATATATATATATATATATATATATATAAAATCGAAGATAGAGAAAACAAAACACAGTACCTACCTTCCTTCTCTCCCACTTGGTTCGGTCTGTTTCTTATCGGTATGCCTCTCCCCTTTGCCGGACGCCAGCCAGCCATCCTCCTCCTTCTACCATCACCTCCTCCTCCCTTCTTCTTCATCTTCTTCCTCTGCAACGCCGGAATAGTGGTATAAGCAATAACGGTAGTAGCTTGCTTTCATAGTCGCCGGAATCACTCCTGACGGAGGAGCTCGACTTCTTTGGCTCGGTCGACTCCTTGAGTTGAGGGGAAGTTGATTCTGAACTTGATTGAAGCTCAAAGCTAATTGTTTGTGAGTTTTAGGTAATTTTTAGTTTATGTCAAATTTCTTTTGAATTTTTTTAGTTTGAGTTTAGTTGATTTTTAATAATTTCTTTTATAAAAGATGATCTATGCATCTTAATCTTCTTATAGGTATTTTTAATTTATTTTTCTGAATTTATTTGGTTTTGGGTTAAGTATTGAATATTTTAATAATTAAAAATGATTTATATTAATTAATTATTTTAATTATGAATTTGGTTAAATTATTGTTATTATATATTGTTATTAATTTTGGTGTTGAGAATTAATTTTGAGATTTTTATATAATTTTTATGAATATTTTTAGTTTATGTAAAGTTTGAATAATTGAGTTAAATGTGTATTTTGATTGAATTTAGAGTTTAATTTTGTGTTTTAGTTGATATTAGAAAGTTATTTGTTGATAAAATAATTTTTATGAATTTATATAATTTTTATGGAATTTTATACAATTTATGTGTATTTTGAATTATTAGATTAAATATGTATTTTTATAGAAATTGTTGGATAAATATGTGTTTGGTTGATATTAGTATAATATATGTTGATTAAATAATTTTAATGATTGTATAATTTTTTAGGAAATTAATTAGTATATTGGATATTTTATATTATAGGGGTAAATGTGTAATTTTATGTTATTATAGTTAAATATTATGTTTTTAGTTGATTCTATAATTATTTAAGGTAATAAAATGATTTTTACAAATTAATTACTATTTTTAACTAATTAATTCTATTTTTCAAAATTATTTTCAAATAATATATTAAATATTATTTTGGAAATAAATTTGGTTTTAACTAATTTTATTATATAATTAAACTATTTTTGCAATTAAATGTGAATTTTATTAAGTTATGTTGAATAATTATAAAAGTTGAATTTTTATTAATATTATATAATATTTGAGATTTTATTAGTTAATTGTGATAATTTTAGAATATTATGTAAATAATAAGTGTATTTATTATTTTGAGGCTAAACGTGTATTTACTATTTTTTGTGATATTAAATTGTAATTTTAAATATTATTTACAACTTATGCTAATTCAATTGTAAAATGGGAATTTTATTCCTTTTATGAATTTTTATTATCAAATATTATTTAAATTAGAATTTTATGTTTTAATTGGAAAATAAAGGTTTTTAAATATTTTTATGGGTTTTTAATGATTTTTATTATTTTACTGTTTAATATTGTTTGTTTGTGTATTGTGAACCTCGGTTGGGGATTTATGGAGTTTGGGATCCCAACTCAAGGTGTTGCGTTGTGTGATTTTAGAAGTGTGTTTCTGTACAGGATTGACCCTACTTTTATAGGAAGATGTTCGTTTTATAGAGGAGACTCTGCCGAAATTTTGGTAAATTTCTCGTAAAACATGATAATCAGTCCGAGTCTAATTTTGAATTTTTAATTGAGTCTTTCTATAGTAATCTTAGAAGCATAGAGTTAGAAATTTATTCTAATGGTTATTATTATTTTATTTTTCTAACTACACCAAAACCGAGGTCTAACAGACCAAGCCCGTTGAGTCTATCTCGTGGAGCGCTAATCAGTGAGTTATTATACTATATATATATATATATATATTGCATATAGGATGCATGACTTAGGATTTTCATTTCATTATATGTTTTAAAAAGTAATTTAATTTATAATATAATTTGTATATTTTTAGTTTATTTTTAGTATATCTTGATATATATATTTGCATATTTTCTATATATATTTACCATGTTTTAGTACATATATATGTTTTAAATGTATATTTATTCATAATTGTTTTATTAAATGATTTGTGTACTTTAGGTATATTTTTAGTATATTTTAGGTATATTTTAAATAAATGCATGTTATTTTTATTGATTTTTACTTTGCATGATTATAGTATACTATTGGTTTATTTTTGGTATATTTATAATTAATTTGAATTTATCTGACATATATATACACAAAATATACTTGGTTTATTTTGGGTATATCTCTGGTATATATATGGTTTATTTTACTATATGAATGATTCATTTTAAATGAAGGATATCAATAGAACGTCATACCTAATGGACAACACTAGGACCGTGTACGTACCGGTGCGATAGATTTAGGTTTGAGTGAGGAATTACTTATGGTAATGATGATATGATTGATGGATTGATTGATTTGATTGAGATGTGATGTGATTGATAGTGTGATTGCTAGAGCCCGATTGACCAAGTGTCTCGAGGCCAATTACACTGACAGTCAGACTGCTGGAGCTCGGTTGACTTAGTGTCTCGAGGTCAGTCTACTGTCCAAAATGGAATAAGTGATCCATTTGGATTTAAGTGAGCTTGTATGGCTAGAGTGATGATATGATTGATTGAGGTTACGATTAGTAGGGTTCTATTTGATCCTTCATGTATTAAAATAAATGTTTTCCGCAATTATTATATTTATTAAAGCAGAGTTGACATTGTGTGAAATGTGTGTAATATGCATATATATATAAGAATGCTTGACTGGATATGGTTAAATTGCATGTAAATATAGTATAATAATCCACTCAATGATGTTTGATCCCCCTCAATTATTTTTTCAGGAGATCCTATATCGTCAAACCTTAGTAGTAGAGTTCTTCATCGGTGTTCTTTTGTCTTGGCTATTTTATGTAAATGTATATTTTGAACTCTGATTTGTATTTTAGAAACTACAGTAGTAATGTTATTGTATCAGAAGAGTATTGTTTTGTTTATACTTTATACTTTGCGAATTGTATTTTAACATTGTATGAATATATTTATTTATAAAAAGATATTGAGTATCTATTTTGATATATTGATTCAAAAAATTTTAATTATGTCGTACTTTTTATTTATTTATTGTATGATTTATTTTTCTAAAGCTTGCTACGGGTTCCGAATTCAAAAGAATTCTTGTTCCCTAGCTCCGGTCATGACTCCTAGTTTGGGTCGTGACATTTCATTCCCTCAAGATTCATAGATGGACCTAATCTTAAAGCAATTAGTTGCTATGATGAAGTTAATGATTTTTTTCTCAATGGTGGGATATATGATTTTGCTTTCTTACCTTTTCCATCTTATCCTTCTCTTATTATTGAATTTCTTTATCATATACTCTTCATTTCGTCAAAGTTGATGATGCTAATCCCTTATTCTCCATGAGATTCAAATTGGGAGGAAGAGATTGCTTCATGACTTATCAAGAGTTGATACTCTTTTGGCTTTTCATAAAAGAAACACATACAAGTTAACCCTCATTGGCTTGCTTCCTCTTTTTGGGATGAAATCTAAACTCCTAATGCTCCTTAATTCTTCATTGGACATACTAAAGCCTCACACATCAAATCCAAAGCACTTTGGTATATTCATCACTTCATTAGCTATTAAATTAATGGTAGAGATCTTTCCAATTGAAACTCTTCTCTTGATGATCTTTTCATTCTTTATTGCCTTTTTCATGATGAAAATATTACTTTGGGAAGATTTTTATAATGGAGAATTTGGCTAATTAGTGATAGTAACACTGGTACAATTTGTATTGGTGCAATTATTACAAAATTGGCTAAATTCTACAATGTTAATCTTGATCCTCTATCCTCCACCAAGCCTATTCTTCTTGATGAAACTTTTATAAAAAAACTCCAAACAATTCACCTTTATTAATGGAGTTTGGGTTTGAAACATGACCTTAGAGCAAGTGAAAATATTAAGGCTATATTTCAAGAATTGGAAGAGCAAGAAGGCCAATACATTGGGAAAGAAGAATAAAGTCATGATGCTCCTCCAAGAAAAAAGACAAGAAGTGAAGGTACATCAACTTAAGGTGCTCAAGCTCAAAATGATGAACCTCTTTAGGTAGGAAAAATCTTTGAACGCATGTCCATAATGGAATCTAACTTCAATTCTCACTTTGATGAAGTCAAAATCCAATTTCAATGTGCGTTTCAATTAAATTGATGACAACATTGCTCATCTTCAACATGATATCCATCATATTTATAAGCAATAAGGCTATACTTGCACCTATCCCCCTTCTCCTCCTTCATCTCCTCCTCTAGAAAAGATATTATTTGTATTTTATTTTATTTATTTTATTTTATTTTATTTCATTTTATTTTTTTGTATCTGTTTAGTTTATTTTTGGTATATGAGCCTCTAGTTGCTAGTTTGTTTTTAGGCTCATTTTCTGTTTGTTTATGTTTCATTTATTTTGTGTTTATTTTCAGTATCTTATCTTTATGTTGTATGAATTTTCATTATTAATGAAAATTTTCTTCTCTTCAAATGTCAATTCCTTTAATATTAATTATTTTTGATTTTTTCTAAAAGGGGAGAAAATATTTATATTTGTATGTGTATTTAGTTAATTCATTTAAAAGGAGAATTTTTCGAAATACACCTATGTGAAAGTGTGTCCTTAATATCAAATTATTTTATTCTTATTTATTATTTAAAATAGGGGGAGATAAAATTGTTTGAATATTATTTTTGACATAATTTTATTTATGCATGCATAGTAATATTGTAAGTGTGGCTAGTTTTATCATTTATCATATGTGATAAAATAGCCTTACTTTGCTTACTTTGTTTATATATGCCATGAGTTTTATAAAGATTTGGTGTGTATTTGTTTTCATCATTTTGGTTTCTTGATTTTTTAATTTCTCTAAGGATTTTTTTTATTCCTTTAAGTTCATTAACCTTTATATCTCTCTCTTTTCCTTTTAACTTTGACAAAGGGTAAGAAGAAGCTCTATGATAATTGTGATTAGTGTTTGTGTTTATAATATGATAAGTGCCACATGATCATGTATGATTAACTAGCTAAGCTATATATGATCATATGATACTATTTTTGTAATGTATTAAATGGATATATATTTGAAATTATTTCCTTCATATTGCCAAACATTTTTATTATGTTTTTAACACATTTGTTATGTTAGGCCATAATTCTCTCATGATATATTTTATATATTTTTTCATGAAAAATAAATTATAAATTTATATTTCTTATTATGTTCATATTCATAGGGGGAGAAATAAAGAATGATATCATCATTATTATCATAACTGTTATTTATCACATACTTCACTTTGTATTATTTTTATCAAACTCAAAATAAGTTTGTTAAAATAAAAAAGGGGGAGATTGTTGACTTTACCAAGTTATCAATCTTGATTTTGATCTTAACAAACTTAATTTTGAGCAACTAATGTGTTTGCTTCAAGTGTATATAAGTTAAGAATTATTTGGAAGTCAAAATGGTGAAGAACTATCAAAGAAAAATCAATTCAGAAAGACATCACAAGTACTATCTCGATCGGACTTAACACATTGCATAAAAAGTGTAAATCTTATCATGGTCCTGATCAGGACCAAGGTAGATTAATTATGCAAAGACTCAATTTTTGACAGAACTGATACCAATCCAATATCTCGATCGGGACAATGCCTGGGCTAAAGTAGTTCTGACCAGGACATTGATATCCCAGCTGAGACCAATGTAAAAATTCAAATACAACTACTTGTAATGGCTATTCAATGTTCGTTCTGACTGAGACTTGATAAATTGCAGCTTAAAAGTTTAAATTACATTCAAATGGACTATGATTTTGTTGGGAACGAAATTATTGCTTCCAATAACTATAATTGAATTGTTCAAGTATAAATATAACCTTTGAAGATTATTTTAAGGTTAAAAAACTTGTTTATTCATTATATCCTTTTAAGCATTCAATTAAGCTCTTTAAGCACTTTCAAAATTTATTTTATTGTTGTATACTTTTGTAAGAGTTTGTGAGTGTTAGAATAGAAATTCTTATTCTTTTATTTTCTGGGGTTAAGAAAACGAGAAGTGAGATTCTATTCTAAAGGAATTGGTTTAAGTGTTTAGTTATTAAAACACATGAGAATTCAGTTTTAGTGTGAGTCTTGAAAACACTTGTAAATTAATTTTTGAACGAGTCTTGAAAACTCAAGGTGTAAGGTTTGAGTTGAGCCTAAAACTTAAGTTATAAAAATCGATCTAGGCAAACATATTGTGGTGATTCAAAATCCTAACTTGGGGATAAATTATGTGCAGACGTATGATTATTAAGAATCAAAACTCTTTAAATTCTTATGTTCACTATTCTTACTTCTCAACTTTCTTTTTGATTATTGTTCGATAGTCCTATTCACCCCCTCTAGGACTCTTTCAAAACTAACTTTTCCTTTTTCAAAACTAGTTTCCCGAATTTTTTTTTTCAAATATAGACCATTTTTCTTTCCTCCCTTAATTTTTAGGGTATTATCTTCTTTTTTGAAATTTTTTTTACTGTTTTCATCTTTTTTTCCTCTCAATATTTTTTTTGCTTAACATTTTTTTCTACTATCTTCATCTTTTTTTCTCAATTTTTTTGCTTAATATTTTTTTTTTATTTTTAAGGTTTTCTCAACATTTTATTTTTTTATTTTTAAGGTTTTGTCATTTTTTTTCTTAATTTTTCTTCTCAATATTTTTATTTCTTCAAAACTTTTTTAAGGTGCTATCATTTTTTTCTCAATATTATTTTTTTTTTGCTCAATACTCTCTTTTTTTTTTTTTTTTCTCAATGGTCTTTTGCTCAACTTTTTTTTTTTTTATTGTCTTCATCTTTTTTTTCTCAATATTTTTTTATGCTCAACATTTTTCTATTTTTAAGGTCTCAACATTTTACTTTTTTTGCTCAATATATTTTTTTATTTTTAAGGTACTGTCATTATTATTTTTTACCTCAATGTTTTTTTTCACTTCAAATTTTTTTTTTTTTTCAAATGAATGATTATGAACAATATATCTTCAATTATTGTAAAAACAAGCAATATATATCTTTAACTGTTGTAACAACAATTAATAAACAAAATTTTCCCATTTTATATTCTTTTAAATAAGAATTTTTTTTTACTTTGATTTGTTTATTAAAATGTCTAACAAGGTTTTTTTTTTTCAAAAAAAATTATGTTAAACTTATTGATTATCAATATGTAACATATTTATAATTTTTATGGCGTATTTGTAACATCCACAAAAAAAAAAAAACTGAAAAACAAAAAAAGCAACAAAAAGAATAACATTGAAAAGCAAAAAATAACAATACCGACAAATAAAAAACAACAATACTAAAAAATAAAAAACAACAATACTGAAAAAAAAGTAACAACATTTAAAAATAAAAGTAACAAAAAGTAACATTACTAAAAAATAGAAGTAATAAAAAACAATAATACTAAAAAACTAAAGCATTAAATCGGAAAGTAAGAAAAAACAATAACAAATAAATAAGAAGTAACAAAAACACCAATTAAAAAATAATAAATAACAACAAAAATGTATCTTTTGAAAAGAGAAAAAAAAAACTGAATAGGGGGAGACAAAAACAAAGAATTACCAAATTACTTAATTAATTAAATGTCTTTATTTTTTTAACAAATTCATTAGTTTTTATTAGCAATAGCACCAAGAATCCAAACCATATGCATATGGAGTTACCGAGTAAGTAATTAAGGACTTTTAATTACGATTACACAGTTGAAAAAAATGATTAGGTTTCTGAATCATGAATGTAAACCAACATAAATATAAAATGAAAAAAAAAAGTTTCTTAATATATATTACACTCAACACATAAATATATAACAAATATTATAAATATTTTAATATTTAACTTATTAAAAAAACTCACATACAATAAGTGATTATTTTAATTTATATTTATTTATTAATTTAATAAATAAGAAATTTTCTTCATGTAAATAAAAATTATAAAACTAGTTAATCATTAACCAATTTCTAATTTATATGTGTCACTTCTTGAAGCCATCGTTTCTTCAACCACCCCACTAACAAATAGTTGTACAACCCTTCCGAACCAACTAAACCGACCCAATTTCGGTTTGGTTTAATTAGTTAGGATTTTTAATTTTTTAAAATTAAATTGAATCGATTTGAATTTTAGGTTCGGTTTAGTTTTAGGGTCAAAAAAATTATTTAACCGAATTAATTGAAATTTAATTTATTTTTTTATATTATAATAATGTGATAAAAAAAAGTAAAAATATATATATTTATAAAAATTCAGTTTATTTAGTAGGTTCGGTTTTTATTTTAAAAAATTTGATTATTTCGGTTCAGTTAATTCAATTCAGTTCGATTATGAATTAGTTCAATTTGATTAATTTAATTCGATAAAAAAAATTTAAAACTGAACAAACCAACCGAATACATACCCTATTAGCACTCATTTTTTTTTGTCTCTTGGCGCACCGAAAATGCAGTTTTCCTAGGTGCTTATAATGGCAAAAAATGAAAAGCCAAAAACACGCCAAACGCTGATAAGTCAATTTTGAAAGAAAAAAATTGGTAAGGGGTTAAATCAGGGGCCATTAGTGATATTAACCCTTTGGTAAAATAACACGGATTAAAATTATAATTATTCCAAAAAATAAAGATAAAAAAAGGAAAAAAATAAAGTAAAAGAAAAAAAGGTATGCTTGTAATTAAAAAAGACATACTTAAAAATAAATTGGATTAATTTTGTAATTAATAAAATGTATGAAAATTTTAGTTGAAAACATTTAATTTAAAAAAAAAAATCCCTTGACTCAAAATTTTTAATTTTGGCTCATGTTTGCACAAATTGAGAAGAGAGAGAGAAAATATATAGTATTATATAATTTTTTTATTGCTATTTTATAGGTGTATGATGATTTGTGTGCAAAAAAATAAATTCACATGTAGAAAAAAAATTTTGAGTAGCATTTTTAAGGTTATATTGGAATTTTTATCTTTTGTAATTAAAAAAAATACCTAAATTCTAGCTGTTTAGTTATGCTTTTTTTACAATCACTTTTTATAAAGATTTAAATTAAATAAAGAGTAGATTAGAGATGTTCATATGAGTGAATGACATATGAATTTAAAAGTTCTAATTAAATACATCCCTAAATTATTAATAAAATTCAAACTAAAAGTTATTTATTAAAAAATTAATAAAATTAAAATACAAAATTAATTTACTTAATTTAAATTTTAATACTCCGTAAAATTAAAGTACAAAATTAATTTACACAACCTAATTTCAATTATTGCTCAAAAAAAAAAAACTTAATTTCAATTAAGATTTACTTTGATTAATTTTAAGAGAAAATTATATTAACCTCCATGAGATTAGATTTAATTTACATTTGAAAACCTTTTATTTCAAAATCAAATATTAACCTCTTTACAGTTTCAAAATCTCAAAATCGAACACTTAAAGATTTTTATTGACTTTTTTTTGTAAAAAATGACCATCATACCCTTATTTTCTGTAAGAGCAAATGACATTAATTTTCCTAAAATTAGGCATAATTGACATTTTAAAACTTCTTATTTCAAAATCGAATATTAACTTTCATATAGTTTCAAAATCAAACATTTAAGGACTCTTATTGACTTTTTTTTTTTTTATAAAAAATGACTATTATACCATTATTTTAACATATGTCTTCTCTAATTTCATTACATATAATTCATAACATTTATCCCAAAGTTTATGCTTGAATAACAATGAGAATTGATGAAATTACTTTTAAAATATACATTTATAATTTTTTAAAAATCTTTTAGTTTATAAAAATTATTTATTAATATTTCTTAAAAAATTTTAAGAAAAGTTAAAAATAATTTTTATGGATCTAAAAATTTCACAATCAATCCATATACATTTAATAAAAAAAAAAATAAAAAGTTAAAAAATTTTTAGATTTACAAAAATTAAAAGGAATTAATAATTAATAATTTTTAGATCTATAAATAAAATTTTAACTTTTTTAAATTTTTTTAAAAAATATAAAAATTGGAGAAAAGGTAAATGGTAGGGATTTTATGTAATAAGGTTAGAGAAAACATAATATGAATTATATGTAATGAGATTAGAGATGATATATGTTAAAATAAGAGTATAATGATTATTTTTTTATAAAAAAAAGTCAATAAGAATTATTAAGTGTTTGATTTTGAAATTATATGAAAGTTAATATTCGATTTTGAAATAAGAAGTTTTAAAATATCAATAAGTCTTATTTCAGAAAAGTTAACGTCATTTGCTTTTACAGAAAACAAATATATAATGTTATTTTTTCAAAAAAATCAACAAAAATTTTTGAATGTGTCATTTTAAAACTGTAAAAAATTAATATTTAATTTTAAAATAAAAAATTTTAAAATATAAATTAGTAATTTTTAATCCACTTACAAAATAAGCCCCATCTTTGCCCGGAGTCATAAAATAGCCGCCGTCAAATCCACCACATTGAGACACATTTCATTCACTAACCATTGTACGTGTCATTCTGCAATAGTACACACCCAGGGTGTGCACATCAACATGCTGCGCAAATTTAATATTAAATTAGTTTCCACTTTGGTTTCTATATTTTCTCGGTTTACTTCTCACGCGCAGCTCACAACGTTTCCTGTAAAGGTACACGATCGCAAAAGACTGTTCTCCAATTTTCTCTTTAATTTTCTCGAGAAAGTGACAGAAAATGACGTGGGTACTTTGATGATTCATTTGGTTTATGTTGCCAAACTAGAGATGGATACTTTTTATTTGTTGATCGGTAGAGTTGGGTATGTTAGATTTTTTGTAATAAAAGTTATTGCCCTTTTTTTTGGCTTCATTTAATAGTAATAATTTGATGAGGGCTTGTTGTGCAGTTATGGAAATATGGATATCAAATAATCAATCAATGCAAAAAGATGTAAATTTTTTTTTTTTTTGGAATTTTTTGAAGATGATCTAAATAATGCAGAGTAGAGTTTCATTTATAGATGTTGATCACTTAATTTGATGAGTACTATTTATGGACCAATTAGATATAGAACAATTTATTATTAAATTTTGAAATAATTAGGTGTGGGTTTGATAGGAAAATATAAGTTTAATATATCTTTATGAGCTGTTTCTGTGTATATAGGGTAAGTTACTGCTATGGATGTAATGTTTTAGCACTTGCAAGTTTACATGTATAACTTACAAGATTTTTAAGATGGGTTGTTGAATTCAAAATTTTTTGGACAGATTCCATCTATATGGCATTGGGTGGTATGACTTCTGATTGAGATCTGGTTATGGTTTTGGGCTAGGCAAGTATTATCTAGTTGTTATCTCTTTTCTTTTGACATGGTTTATTTAATGGACGAGGTAGTTCTGATGAGTGATTAACAAATACAAATCTAAACCTAGATATTCGACAGTAAAAAAGAGTACCACTGTGTTGGGGGTTTTAGAAGATTTTGAGCAAATGGTATTCTGGGGTCATTATGTGATGGAGTTGCAAGGTTTTTCGTATATAATTGGCAAGGATTGTTGTTTTAAGGCTGATATATACATTACAACCATTTTTATTTTCCAATCCTGATAACAATTTAGCTGGCAGTAGATTTGGTTTTCATTTGACTGTATTGTTGTTGAAGAATTGCAATTCTGTTAGCTGGTTCTGATTTTCAACTCTTATGATGACACTTGAGCATTTTTCATATAGAAACTTGATATTTATCTAGTAAAGTCAGGGATTTCCGCCCTGCAATCATAGAAAATTTTTTTATGTTCAAATACATAATGGAACTGGTGATCCTGTTTTATTTGATTTGCTTTTAATTTTTGTGCTTGCCTGTACTGATATACACTGCTATATCTAAGTAGTAACTTTTTGAGAAGCTGATGCAAAGAAGCTTCTTGTTCCCTCTTCCCCCTCCTTTTTATGGGTTTTCCTTTTTATATTTACCATGCACTACATTATTAATCATCCTGTTGGTGTCTCGGATGTATACGTTCACAGAACATTTTTTTCCTTAAATTTCTTTTCCTTTCTGGGATAAGATGCTATTGGTTATTTTATATCAACAGAATGTGTTTAAGGTTTTGAACCTGATCTAGTATAGTGTTTGTGTTGCAATTAGCTCACTATCATATCAAGAAGACTAGCAGGAAGACAATTACATTATTTACGCTGGAAATGAATCAGCATTCTGATGAAAATTGATGCTGCTATGTAAAAATACTTATCTTAGTTTTAACATTCCTTTTCCTTGTGATTGGCACTGATTTCTTCTGCTCTTTACTTTTGATTCAGTATTGATATTGAAGCTTCAAGGCTAGTTGGATAAATAAACTTAAGCATGGATACTGAAGCTGTTTCTGAAGTTTCTACCAATTCTGCAGATCTGGAGGCCGAGTCAAGTAAAATTGATTTAGTTGTGGAGATGTCTTCTAATGGAGAGATAAGTTCCGAGATAGAAATTGCCGATAATTTTCTGACAAGAATGGAATTAGATTTAGCATGTGTATCGGAGAAGTTGGTTAACCTTAATGTTCTTATGATGCATGTGGCAACCAAGGAAAGTGAGTTTGAAACAATTACCTCACCAGGAGGAGATTCACTGGGTGATTCAGTGGAGGCTTTGGAATTTGATCTCTTGTCGAGGATTTTAGATTCTGAATTGACAGAACTGGACAAGTTCATGGCAACTTCGCAGAAAAATATTGTTGAGGTCCGTGAAATGATATCCTCATATAAACATTTGGGTGAAACATTCATGGCAATGGAAGAAAAGTTACGTGATTCTGAAAAATCACTGAAACAGTTACAAGATCAAATCTCCGAAATTAGAGACCAATTTGCCAAATTTCAAAGGACCTTATTATGTCTGAACAAAGAGGAAAACTGTAAGCTGGGGACATTGTTTTCTAAAAACTTTTGTTTATGCTCATCTGCATTTGAAGCACTAGTTTTAGGTTACTTTGGAATTTTATAAATGGATCTTGACATCTTGTATGTTTGTTGTCAAAACTTGAAAGGGTACTTGAATTATTATGAAATTGAAAAAATGAAAATTCCTTATGTCATAATTTTCCAACCCTTCACACCCCAATCATCTTCACTTCTGTCTCCCTATTTATAGTAGCAGATTATGCTACTGATTATCAATGATGGGAACTTTCAAAAGATTTTCATGTTTAAGAAGCATACTTCTGTTTTTTTTAATGATAGATTCGACAACTAGAGAAAATTTTGTTTCTCTGATTGTTTTTCAGTTCAATTAATTATTTTAACTATTATGCATGCATATTATAGGGAATAGAAATGGGGGTTCAAACTCCTCAGAAGATGGCCATTTTTTGGACATCAATGCAAAGATCAAGATGCAAACTGCTGAACAGCAAAGGCATATTTTGAGGATGCTCGAAAAATCTTTGGCAAGAGAGATTGATGTTGAAAAGAAATTAACGGAGTCTAGACGGATTGAAGAGGAGCTGAAAAATAGGCTAATCTCAACAGAACAAGCTGTGTTTTTCATGGAAGAAGAAGCAGTAGATATTTGTGAAAGGTGGTTCACAGCAGAAAATGCTGCTGAGGTCCTGAAGGGAATTTCTCAAGAGCTACTGAGTCGACTTCAGATACTTCAATTCAACGTGAATGGTTCAAATCAACGAGAAACTGAACTACGAAAAAAGCTTGAAAAATCCACAGAAGAGTTGGGAACCAAAGGGAAGGCTCTGCAAAAGCTCAACAGTAGCTGTGCGAAACTCAAGGACTCGCTCCTATCACAGACTAACAGTTTAGAAGCAAGCCTGTTAGAAGCTGAAAATAAATTGATTCTTTCAAATTCTGAGATCTTGACTCTAAAAGAGAAAATGAATTTGCTTGAGAAGCAGCTGGAAGAGACGGGCCATCTTAAAGTTGCCTCGGAGAAGCTGGATTCATTAGAGAAGCAACTGAGGGAATCTGATATTCAGCTCCAGCATGCAGTGGCATCTGCTGATGCTAGTCAGGAGAGGCAAAATATGTTGTATGCTACCATTAGAGATATGGAAAATTTAATAGAGGATATAAAGTTAAAAGTTTTAAAGGCTGAAAATCGAGCAGATAGTGCAGAGGATAAATGCATTATGTTGTCTGAATCTAATGCGGAACTAAGTGAAGAATTGAGTTTTTTGAGGGGAAAGCTTGTACGTTTGGAGGCATCTTTAAATCAAGCTGAAGAGACAAAAATGTCTACTGCAAGGGACATCGGCATTCGAACTAAAGTAATAACAGACTTGGTGATGCAATTGGCCCTTGAAAGAGAGCGTCTTCATAAGCAGGTCATAGTTTTTGAGATGGTGATTTGCATTTATTTTCTGTCACCTGGATTTATTTCTTGGCTTCATTAGTCAATAAAAACTTAATTCAATTATTAACAACATAATTATGTCACTATCATATTGGAATATCTATAAGTTTTGAATAGTGGAGTATGAGCTTGGAGATCGGAGATGATACAAAACACAAATGTAGTCGACTTATGGTAGTTCTATGAAATTTCTCAAATGTTCTTCACAGCTATACAGTGCTAATTCCGGTAAGAGACTTGGTAAAAAATATAATCCAACTTTTATTAAGATAGTCTGTCCATGTTCCTTACATTGTTCAAATAGCAATCGTTGTCGCATGGCTGAGAGCAGTTGATGTTGTCTATTTAAGACATTTTCGGACTATTCACTTCATTACTGTTTAATTGTTGCAGGGTCTTGATGGGTCTCACACACCCATTCACTGCAGAAACATCTGCATGTATGTTCTTGCATGCATGATTATGTATGACTGCTTTATATCAAAATATCTGATTCCTTTGTGATATATGCAGATGACATCATTAGCAATTGACAATAGAACTTTGGTGGTGAAGTTACAGCAAACAGGAAAGGCTCCCTTTGTAGTGACCAGCCATCTTAATAGAGGACATGGCAAAAACAATCTGTTCCCTGAGCTTGAGAAAACTCATATCTCAGTTGCTGATTCCAAGGTAGGTGTTAGCTATTATAAATCATAATATTTGGTTTGAACATTACTGATCACAAATAGCACTTGAATGAAACTGGCTGGATTTACCTATTTGGAAAATGCTGTCAGTCCATGATATGCTAGATGCACATACGGTCAATGCTTATTAAAGCTGTTTCTCATTTAAAATAACGATGCACTCGGGCCCCCCCTGAACTTACCTCTGATCCTCTCCAAACTCTGTCTCTCTGTGTCCTTTGCCAACTCTTTTCTGGTTCATGTGTTTAGATCCTGATAAATGGTTCAATACCACCAAAGTTTCAGTTTGTGGCAGAGATAATGAATTGCTTGATGGAATCTATTTCCTGGTCAAATGTAAAAGTATTACCAATTCCAAGGAAAAATTCAGTTCTGAAAAATGGGAAGTCATGTCCATGCTTTTTGCACAAACTTGCAAAAAGGAGAGAAATTCATATGAGAGCCTCACACTTCCTTACCAATCATTGTTGGCTGTTGTTATCACTGTTTTGAGGAGTTTATCCTTTTCCATATAATTTCTCCAATTTAAATTTATTGGAAATCTATTCATTGTTGTCTATATAGAAAGAATTTTCTTTGTTCTGCTCTAAAAGAATATAAAATAATTTAGTTGATTTGCATTGTTACAATGAAATTGCATTAATTCCTTTTTATCCCAGAAAATTAAACACTCTTATTTGAAAGCTGCTGTTTCTGGTTTTTGGGCACAGAAACAAAAATTACTCATTCTTTTTAGTGTTATGACATTTTTTTACCTGTTTCCGCTCATACTTTCTTTTGTTTGAAATTGACCCGAGCATAGAAACATTAGCAGCATTCTTCTCACTTCAAATAATCCTTTACTGTTAACAGTATAACAAGACAAAGGAAAATTCATCTGTTGAAGAAAATGAGATGAAAGCCACAGATTCCATATTGGAGTCTGGAAGTGTGAGAAGAATTGATGCAGGAGTGCTCAACTGTAAACATGTTCTCATTGCAGTGCTCGTCCTATTGGTTTCAGCAGCCGTTTACTTGTTTCGGCCCCAGAATCATAATTTACGACTGTAGAGATCTTAGCTCAATTTTTGATGGTTCCTGTATCTCATTTTCATGTTGTCAGTGTAGTAATCTTAACCAGGTTTTGTTCTGGAAACCTTTTTTGTTCTCTGTAAAATGATGATGTACATCACTTAGAAATGTTTTTTTTTTTTATTCAGCATCACTTAGAAATGTTGCTAAACGATAAATAGCTTTGTTCAATATCATGCAAGTTATGTTTTGGTCACTACGATTGTGTGCATATGTTCGGTTGGCAGTGAATAACTAAAATTAAGTTGTGCATCCAAAGTTTGAGAAGGTGAAAGTAGAAATAATGCCAATCTTCTATTAGAAATGACTTTAAGTGTGTAAATAATGGCCTCTGATGCTTCTTGCATTGATTCATTTATAGTTGTGTACGGTAGGCAGTAGGATGGTATGTGTAATACAATGGCCACATTGTATTAATAATAAATTAATCATCCGCTATTTTATGTTCACTCTTTCCATTTAGTTATCAAAATTAAATTTTTCAATGGTATCTATCGAAAAATAAACGTAAACTAAATCATTGTAATGACGCCAGCATTTCTATGTTTTTCTCTGTTGTAATGATTTATTAACAAAAGTAGGGTCTTAAGATGCAAAATTGTTGTAACCTTTTGTTCGGCTCTCAGGCCTCGAAACAGCAACCAGCAACAGCAAGACCAGGTCACCATTGTACTGCTCTGAGCAACCTCTAATGAAAATGGAATAATAAAAAACACATGTAAACATCTTCATTGTAAGACATGGGCAACCCCAAAATTCTGATTTGTGTTGTAGCAAATTTGGCTGTTTGCAATGCCTCTGGGTGAGCTGTTTTATAAGATACAAACTCAAAATGGAAATCTACGAAGTAGAACGCATTTGCAGCCACTTCGCAGCTAATTTTTCCATCTCGTTCATGCTCTTGTTATCCAAAGTACTTCTTATGGAATTAGTATCATCAAAATCTCATACTTGGTGAATCTGTCATGACTTGTGTGTCCAACTTCAAGCTTTGGTTTCTTGGCCAACACAGTCTAATCAGATTTCCCCTCCTAAATAGCTCTAAAATTCCATATTTACCATAGCTATCAAACTAAAAATTGTTCATGCTACTCATTCGCGACTAGCTGTTCATGCTACTCATTCGCGACTAGCTGCTCATATTCTTCCAACTCTTCATCGATGACAAAGTCAACGTCAGGTGCGTATCCAACCCACATCATCTCATCAACTAGCACGGCAAGGATTTCATAAATCTCATCACATCTGGGATGAGATTTGTTACCTACAAGAAATGGATGCACTTCATCTTTTATCTCAATCCAGCTGCACCCTGGCTCCTTCTTTAGCTTGTTATGCCTCATCATCTTTCTCATCTCTGAAACCTTACCCCACATTCCTGCATCAGCGTAAATATTTGATAGAAGAATACAAGCAGAAGAGTCTTGTGGTTCCAATTGCAGAATAGCATCTGTTGCTTTTTCTGCAATTTCTACATTCCCATGGATCTTGCAGATACTAAGCAGAGTTCTCCACATAACAGCGTCAGCTTCAAAAGGCATCTCATCAATTAGCTTCAAAGCTTCACTTATTCGGCCTGATCTCCCAATTATATCAACCATGCATGAATAATGCTCTAATTGAGGTTCTAAATCATACTCAGTTACCATAGCATTGAAGTAATGCAACCCTTTATCAATGAACCCCAGGTGCGCACAAGCTCTAAAGACTGAAACGAAAGTTGCATGGTTTGGCTTCACGTTCTCAAGTTGCATATCTTCAAATGTTTTTAGGGCCTCTTCTCCAAGACCATGGTGGGCATAGCCACAAATCATGGCATTCCATGTTACAAAATCCTTATTAGGCGTTCTCTCAAACACTAATCTGGAATCCTGCATGTTTCCACACTTTGAGTACATGTCGACCAGTGTACTGGTTATGTACACATCTGAATGTAATTCTAGCTTGATGACTTGACCATGTATTTGCCTCCCAAGGCCAACAGTAGCCAAATTAGCACAAGCATCAAGAATTATTGCATAGGTAAAATTGTCTGGCTTTAACCCCATTGCCAACATGTCAGAAAAAAAGCTCTGAGCATCCTCACTTTGTTTTATAAGAGATAATCCAGAAATAATTGCATTCCATGAAACCATAGTTTGTTGTTCTATCCTGTCATGGATTTTCTTAGCCTCTTCTATAATTCCACACTTGCAGTACATATCAATTAGAGCACCTCCAACAAAGGAATCTAGCCCCATTCCAGATTTAATAATTCTGTTATGGATCTCCATGCCAATGTTCAAAGCTTGCTGAGTAGAACAAGCTTTTAAGACACTTCCATAAGTGAATTCATCAGGCTCCATCCTCCAGTGAAGCATTGATGCAAAAAGAGTAAGTGTCTCCTCCTCATTGCCATTCTGTTCATGAGCTGCAATGATTGCATTCCAGGACACGGCATCTCTTCTTTCCATCTCATCAAACATACAGACAGCTTCGGCCAAAGCTCCGCATTTACCGTACATGTCAAGATTGGCATTTGCAACACATATATTTGACCTAAGAGTACTCTTAACTGCTAATGAATGTAATTGACACCCCTCCAAATACCCTTTGATAGATGCACAGGCGCTGAATGCCCCTGATAGACTAATTTCATCAAATCCAAGGCTAGACTTCAGCAAAAGCCAAAATAATTGCAAAGCTTTAAAGCCTTGCGTATTTCGAACGTACCCAACAATAATGGCATTATAACATTGCAAACTATGTTTTGGCAACGAGTTAAACATCCTTTGAGCATCATCCATACTTCCGCATTTTGCATACATATCCAAAGTGGCAGTACCTACAATGATATCCGATCCAAAATCACATTTAAAGGCATGGCAATGCAACTGAGCACCCAGTTTCAATGCTGATAGCACAGCAGAGGACCTGAAAACACTAGCATAGATAGATTGGCTGACCCCAATTCCAGCCCTTTGCATCTCTTTGAACAACTCTAAACCCTCAATATACCGATCATTTTGAACACAACCAGCCATCATGGCACTCCAAGAAACCCAATTCTTCACAGGAATTTCACTAAAAATGCTGATTGAATCATCTAGTCTTTTGCACTTAGCATACATATCTATCAGAGCACTCCCTGTAACCACATCATTAACAAATCCCATTCGAACAACAAGCCCGTGAACCTGAATCCCCAAACACCCATCTTCTGAAACAGCACAAGCTTTCAAAACAACAGCAAAAGTAGTATGATCAAACCCCACTTCTCCCAATCTCCCCATCTCCAAGAAAACATCAATTGCCTTTCGACATTCACCGTTCTGTAAAAACCCCGAAATCATTGAATTCCATGACACCGCATCTCTTTTGGGAATATCGTTAAAGACCTCCATTGCAAAATTCATTTCCCCAGAGCCAGCATATCCAAAAATCATCGTGTTATAAGAAATCACATCTCTTTGGGACATTTTATCAAACACTCTGTACGCATAGTTCAAACCGGAACATTCTACGTACATTTTGATCAAACAGTTAGATACATAAATATTAGGGATAAACCCAGATACAATCATGCGAGCATGGGCTTGCTTGCCATGATTTAAAGAGTTGCAACTGGAGCATTCTTGGAAAAAATGAGAAAAAGTTCTGATTTTTGAAGCTAGTTTTGGTGGCTTTTGTTGAAGTGTTGATATTGTGGAGAAGGTAAAGAGTCGCAGTGTTCGTTTGCAAAGAATTCTTGATGTTATAAAGGAAAGGGGAGAAGCACATTTGGCCATTAACCATAACCAGAACCACGAGAATCATACTTAGGCGAATGCTTGCAGAGTTTTAAACATCAGTTCTGTTCCCTCCTATCCTTCTTCGATGACTGTCTTCCACCGGATAATATCCATTTCCGGCTTGAGTCCGAACTCAGAAAATTTAACCATTTAATACTTTAACAAATTATTAGATTAAAATTGAAAGGAAGTGAGATTTCACTAATTTATAAATTTTATTTTATTTAAATTACTTAATTCGTATATTTGAATTATTTTATTTTATTTATATTTTAAAATAATTAAATAAATTATATATTATTTTATATAGGAAAATTCAGAATTAATATATATCAATGTTGAGTTATAAAAGCATTTAATTAAAATTTTAATAAATGTTATATCTAATAATTAGTTTTTACTTTTAAAATTTTATATGTAAAATCATTAAAAATATAAATCCTATTATAATGAATTATTAAATATATTTTTTTCATTTAAATTATATATGTATCTTTTCTCATTTGAATTGCACAAACTAGATTTAATGGTCATATCAAATTTCAGACATAAATAATTTGTAATTCATGTGGAGGGCTCTAAATAAATAATAAATCTTTGTTCTTGATTGTAAGCCATGGAGAAGTAAATTTTGTTAATATTAATGAAATCCATCGAACTCCATAAAATCGATACCTTTTTAATTTTAACAAAGGAAAATTCTTTTGTTGAATATTTGTCTAAATTGAACAATAAATTTATAAAAAACAAAATCCAAGCCAATAGAATATGTGGAATAAAATTTTTTTCCTGCAATTTCATCACATATATAGTATTTCAGAAAAAAAAAAATACTAAATATGATTTTTTTAATTAACCCACATTATGTTAAAATCTTTACAAATATTACGACAGTTCTTCTCTTACTCAAAATTGTAATGAAAAAAAAAAAAAAATTCTTTATTTACTTTCCTTTTATTTTTAAAGAACTTTGCAATTGGTAGTTCAAAAACTTAAAGATCAAAAGTTTGAACCTTTTCCTTTTGCATTATTACATTATGAAAGTTTTATTGTTTATAAGAGGGAGGCACACATCAGCTTCTCCATGTGGATGACTTAAAATAACATGAAAATCTTCATCTAATTAAACCAAAGATGGTTTCTTGGACAGTGAAGAGAGCTCGTAGACAAGTAGTCCAACGACTACAAGTAACACAAGTGTCATAAAAATCCATGGCATGCACTTGAGTTCACCTGGAGCAACTGCACAAAAGAGAATGGTGAGAGAAAGCATGGCACATAAAAATGCCATCAGGTGAAACCCTTTAGCCACCATTGGAAACATATGCCATATGAGAATTCCAATTACTGATAAATAAAAATTTATCATCAGGAGGAAGAAGAAAATTTTGTAAGTGCAAGAGCTAAGTTCAATGCCACCATTGACGCCCCACAAGGCTGCAAAGAGATTAGTGATGAAGGTGAATGGCATTATGTCAAATGTTTTAGCTGCCCATCCTTCATCAAATATACCCTTCTTTCTGGGGATTGTTGCAGCATTTCTTTTCCCGTTGCTTTCCAGCTGCTCCACTGACAATGTGGTATTGGCTGATGATTCCTGGTTTAAGTCAGCCATCTGGGCCATCTTCGTCTCAGAAGCGATGGGGCTTTTACATGGAATATTTATGATATGCTGAAAAAAGAAAAAAGAAAGAAAACCAAATTAAGCTCGAAGAATTCAGACACGGTGGATTGGCATGAAAGATGAAAATGTTCGTGCACCTCATTGTTGGACATTACACTATCATGGATCACTGTAACGTACTCTGAATTTGGCATGGTGGCATGCATGATATGGATAATAAATATATATATATATATATAGACACACACACATGCATACATACACACTAACAAAAGTATATAGCTTAGAACCTTAACATACACACACTAAAAAGAAAGAGTGTGTATATCAGTATATGTATGTGTGTGTATATATATATATAGGGAGAGAGAGAGAGAGAGAGAAGTAGAGCTTAGAACCCTCCCAACCTCCTAGATCATGTTGGAGTACTGCGGGAGGGAGAAATGTGGTTGTCCTCCATTAGAGCTTTATTAGCTCGCATTTGCAGGACAAAACAAATAAATTAATCATATGGGGGATAAATCTAGGGCAATTAACTTAGTTATACAATGATGACCATATTAAAATTATTTAGGAAACTTCATCACATGACGGCCAGTTTCCTTAGTTTTGATCAATGTTCTTATCTCCATTATGCTATTAAATATTGATTAATTATACTATTAATCTCCTAAATTGGTCAGTTAAAGGCTAAATCTTTGTTCTGCTCATACATATTGTTGATCGTCTGCACAAGTAGAGTCAAGTTTTTTTATTTAATTTATGTTGGTAATTAGGAGGGCAATGATAAGGGGAGATAGGTCTTGACAATTATATAACGCCAAAGTCCAAGGTATCTTTTGTCACTTTGGATTCGATTATAAATGTTTGCATCAGCTGTGTATATATGTATATACAACACACAGAACTATGAAATTCAGCCCGGATAGAGCTGCTCTATAAATTTAGCCACTAATATGTACATAGAGCTCGTTCAAAAAAAAAAAAAAAAAAAAAAAAAAGGGTACATAGAGCTATAAAAGTTAGCCACGCGAATATATATATATATATATAGTTTGGGTAAAATTATATGTCGTAGTATGTTGCTGATAGTTACATT
Organism: Mallotus nudiflorus; assembly: GCA_947683625.1. Lineage (NCBI taxonomy): Eukaryota > Viridiplantae > Streptophyta > Magnoliopsida > Malpighiales > Euphorbiaceae > Mallotus > Mallotus nudiflorus. Next base: position 1,679,374 of record CANTUR010000079.1, on the reverse strand, counting down.
TTATGATATAATACCTCTGACCTATTTTAAAAATTATAAATTAATTATAAAATATGAATCTTTAAATCATGTTAATATGTGCTATTTTATAATTTTTTTTATTATGGAAACTATAATTTTTAAAAAATTATTATCTTTTTATACCTGGTGGAAACATCTATTAGGATGAATATTTTTTTGAATAATGTATAATTATTAGTCGTTAGCATTAAAGGGTAAGTTAAATCCAAAAAGTCACTACACTCATCAGTTCGTAGAGCCTAGCAGATCCTTTTAGAATCTCAAGATGGTACCCTAAGTGAATATTTCTTTAGATTAGGGCTGGGCAAAATCCATTAGAATTTGAAGTGTCGACTCAAACCCGACCCAAAGAATAAGAGCGACTCAATTTAATGGAAGTGGGGCATGATTTGATTGAGGGATGGGTGGAATATCAGATTTCGGTTAGTGGTTTAGGTGAAGTTATTCTCAAACCCAAACCGCCCGAACTTCCAAAATTATACACACACGATGCCGTTTAATGCTTACTAATACTAATAAAACCCTAATATTTACCCTAGGTATATAAGCATTGCTTTCTAACCCTAGTCTCACAGACTCTTATTCTTTTCTTTTGTTCTTTTCTCTTGTTCTCTTCTCCAAAATCTCTCCACTCTTCTTCTATTCTTCACTTTTCCTTTCATCAAGTAATAGGGAGACGACTCTCTGTCTCCCTGGGTCTTTTTGTGCTTCAAGTTCTTTTCTTCTGTCCTCTCATCTCTTTCGTTGTTTCTAGAACCTTCAATCCTTTACTTAAAATGGAGAAATCCTTGCAGTCCTACTTTATGTACATATTATTATCAAACACTTTACATAAACAATCTAACTTCATTATTTCTTAAACTAATATTGGTTTTGCTAGAGTGTTTTTTGATATATTTCTTTCTTTGCTATGAAATAGTTGAAGGGTAGTAAAAAGGTATATAATCTTCTTAGATCAATGGGATTTGTTGTATTTTTTTAGTACAAGTTGGTGACTTTTAAAAGAGATCTTGTTTTGATATGTGAAAGAGTTAAACTTTTTTCGATTTGATGTATTTGCATGTGCGGATCTTCAAATTTAATCACATATTCTGTTAAGGTGGAAGTCATAAATTGAATAATTTGATCATTCTATGACCAATCTCCTTTCGATCTTCAGTGGAAAGAGAGAATAAAGGTATATTTTTGTAAAAATTGATAAATAATTCAATTTTTGATGGTGTTCTTCTTTGTTTTACGATTATTTTATGATCATGTGGCTTCTGGACAATTTTATTTTTCTAGTGTTCATTCTTGTTAAGTACTATGTTTTTTTTTCCAATTTTATTATTATGTAATCTTCTATTATTTTGTAATCTTTTGGTTCTAGGCAATTTAAATTTTATACAAAATATGTTTTTTAATTTTAAATTTTATACAAAATATGTTTTCCAATTTTAAAATTTATACGAAATATGTTTTTCAATTTTTAAAAATTATATAATTTATATTAATTTATGATTTTTATTTTATAATATAAATAAATATAAATTTTATAATCTATAAAATTAATTTATATTTTTTAATAAATATAAATATAAATTTTTATTAATAAAAATTATAAAATATTTATTATAAAAATGATAGGAACTTGGAAATTTGATTAGGACTTAACTAGAAATGCATTAGCAAAAATGATAGCCTCTGATGAGTTGCCTTTTAGATTTGTTGAAGGAGAAGGGTTTAGGAACTTCATTAATGTTGCATGCCCTTGTTTTAAATTGCCATCTAGGTAAATTGCTAGTAGGGATATCTTTAACATCTTTGTTGAAGAGAGACTTAAGTTGAAAAACTTTTTCAAAAGCAAATGTCAAAGAGTGTCTTATCACAAATTCATGGACATCTATTCAAATAATCAACTATATGTGCATTATTGCACATTTTATAGACAATGAGTGGAAGCTTCATAAGAAAATTATTACATTTGTGCATGTTACTTCACATATAAGGGAATATATTGTTAAGGCATTTGAAAACTCATTGCTAGACTGGGGCTTGAAAAACATATTTACTATCACACTTGATCATGTTGCTTTTAATGATACTACTATGTCATTTTTCAAAAAAAAAAAAAATAATAAGTTGGGGATTGAGTAGCATCAAAGTGAAATATGTGCATATGAGGTTTGTGGCTCATATTCTTAATTTGGTAGTTAGTGAGGGCCTAAAGGAATTGAACACATCTATAAAAAGGGTGAGAGAGGGGGTTAAATACATTAGAAATTCACCATCTAGATTAAGAAAATTTAAAGAATTTTCTGATTTGCTTAGTATTGAATCTAAAGTTGCTCTTTGTCTTGATGTGCCTACCCAGTAGAATTCCACATACTTGATGTTGAAATCTACTTGCATATATTAAAAAACTTTGAAAAATATGAAGAAAATGAATCATCACTAAGATCAGATCTAGGTGGTAATGTGCCTAACTTCTATGACTGGTAATGTGCCAGCAGTCTGGTTAAATTTTTATAGCATTTCTATGAAATGACATTTGAGCATCTCAAATTCTCATTATGTCACTACAAATACATTTTTTTGAGATTGCTTATCTTTTTTGTATTCTAAATGAGTAGATGAATGTTGATGATCTTTCAGTAAGGTCCCTGGGACTTAATATGAAATCTAAGTTTGATAAATACCAGGGAGATTCAAAGAAAATAAACTTCCTCATTTTTATTTATAATGTTTTGGATCCACGGTACAAATTAGAATATTTAGAATTTTCATTGACCATTATTCATGGTGATTTGATTGGTAAAAACTTATTTATAAATGTTAAAGCTGCTTTATATGAATTGTATAATAATTATGTTAATGAGTAAAAGTCCGTGAATGAGTTTGTTGCTCCAAACAATACTTTATCTTTCACTGGTGGAAGCTAATATACTTTTGGTATTGATGTGGAATTAAGTGTGAAATCCATTTCAATGTTAAAAGCTAAATTTAAGTAGTAGGTATTGGAGAGTGGAATGGCTGAAAGTAAGAAAAATGAACTTGATTCTTATTTATCCGAGTCATTTGTTGAAATAGAAGAAGAGGGAAATTTTGATCTATTGAAATGGTAGAGATTAAATGCAGAAAGATTCCTTGTTCTTTCCAAAATGGCTCATGATATATTTTTCCATCTCAATTTTTATAGTTACATCAGAATCTGCTTTTAGCACCAATAGATGAGTGCTTGATGCCTTCCAAAGTTATTTAACTCCAAAACTAGTTGAAGCATTAATTTATGTACAATATTGGATTAAAAATACCAATAGGAAGAGTTTAAAAAAGGTCAGTAACATATTTCTTTTATTGTTTCAATTTCTTTTTTTTTTTAACTTTAATTATGCTTTGAATCTGATTCTCTCTCTATCTTTCTTCTTAGACCTCCCTTCAATTAGCATTGGACCTGTGGTAATATCAACTTCTGAATCTTGTTGCATCTGAGTTTTGTTTGTCCTGTCTAAGAAGAAATTTCCTAACCACTTATTCTTTTCAATTTCTATTGCTTATTGATTGATGGTTTTCTTTTTATTGCTTATTGTGATTTTCATTCCATTGCAGCATGTGTAATTATTTATTTTTTGCATTCTTTGCTTAATTATTAAATATGTTCAAACATATGCTCTGGAAAATTTGAACCTGTGATTATTTTTGTTGTATTATATTATGAGTTTATACTATGACACTTGTTGTGCCTTATTTGTGTTGCAACATATTCACTCTCTATCCAACATATGGGTTTTGATTGCTTAAATATTGTTTGTACTAGCCCAAAATGACCTAAGGCATATATCCAAAAGGTTGGGCCAAGCTTAGCCCACTCGTTAAAGCTTGCCTAACATCTAAAAAGTGAATATGGCTAGGTAGCTGTTCATTTGGCAAGTCTGACAGATGCCCTAATTGAGGAATGCATTGTAAGGAATTAGGAAATATCCATTTATAATTTATTTCCTAATAACTAGATTATAAAGTTTTTTATTTTGATTTATTTCCTTGTTATAAATTAAGTAAGTTTATAATTTGATTATTTTCTTAAGTTAGATTAGGAAGGTCTTTTTTTATGTTTATTTTGATTCATATCCTGCAGGTTAAAAGGGACTTAAACTTGTTTTTTCCCCTTATTAGCACCCTGAGCTGGTGATAAAACCTTTATTCTTTAACCCATCTGCTGTGATATTGTAAAAGGCTTACATGAACTCACTTTAAATATTCAAAAGGTATTTAAGCTGATTCTTATTATTTTTTTAAAAAAAACATCTTTTTAGCACACCTAGTGGGACCTTTGTATGTATGTGCATATGAGATCATAGAAAACTAACATGGTGAGCAAATCCAGTGAGAGACTGCCTCTAACAATAAGACCAATGCGTCAAGCGATAATGTTCAGGAGCATGGCCCAAATGAATCCATAGACACTAGGGAGGTGTACAATCACGCTCTACCACCTAGGAGACAGCCTATCCTCAGTAGAGAAGACATGGAGTTCCTTATGGATGAAGTGTCAAGGGAAAACCACACTCTCTTTAATGACCTTATCGCATAAATATCAATGGTCTTAAGGCTGATTCTAGAAAGGAATGAGTCACTTTAAATGCAATTCCAGAAGAAATTAGAGGAGGTGAACATTAACATGCACCGCATGGCATCTATCCTTGAGGGTAAATAAAATGTTAAACTCCCTAAGTATTCCTTGGACACTAATAAACCTAGTGGTAGTAATTTACAATATGGTAATTTATGACTAATAAGAAGGCCCGATGATAATGAATGAAATTACTAAGCATGATCCTCTAATTACAATGATAATAGTTATCAAGGTTAGGCAATGGGTCATAATTCCAATTGGGCTAGCACTATATTTTCTTATGATGAGCAAGGCCGAGTAATAAAATTAACCTCAGGCTAGGACACAGATCCATATAGTAATAATGCCTATTATAACACTAGTGATTATAAGTATGAGTATCGGCCCCCAGTGACCGATTAAAGTCTTTTAAGATACACATTAGAGAAAATATGAATAGATTTTAAACTATTTCTAGGCCAATGTATAATAAACCTTATCCTAATTGGATAGATAAATTGCATCCATTTCCTAGAGGATATAAAGTGCATGAGTTTGTACTATTTTCGAGTGAGGAGAAACAACAATATTTAATTAAGCATGCAACTTGATTTACAGTATAATATGGAAAGGCATCGGCCAATGACTTTTAGAGGTTGAGACTCTATGGCAAATCCTAACTAAATCGGCCTTTACTTGGTACACACACCTACCCTCCAATTCTATGACTACTTGGAAAGATTTTAAGGAAATTTTCCATGTGGAATTTTATAAGGCTAGGCTTGACATCTTTTTGGCCAACCTAACCAGGATCTCTTAATTACTATGAGAGTTTGTGAAGGTTCCACAAGCTTAGGACCCAATGTCATTCGGTCATTAGTAAGACCGAAGTGTCAATATGGTAGTTTAAGGACTTAACTATTCAATAAGGGAGCACTTCGAGGGTCACCACTTTAAGAACCTATTTGAGTTAACTACTTGGGCTACCAGCTATGAAAGGCTGCTTAAGGAAAAAGACCAAGGAAGGTCTTCTTCAAAGGGACTTGCTATCATGATCCCTTTGAAGTATCGTTAATAAATGAAGACTATGAGACTGATACTGATGATGAGGCCATTAATGTGGTAGAATATATCGGTACTAAACCTAATGAATGCCAGGCCCTGAAGAGGCCGACAGTGGTAAAAGAGAAAAAAGAAAAATCCTAAGGCAAACCAGATGGCCATGGAATATTCTTTTAATCTTATTAAAGCCAATGATATCTTTAATACCCTTATCAAATATGACTGTTTAAACTTTTTGATGGCCATGTCATCCCTCCTCCAAAGAATCAGGCTGGTACAGAATATTGTAAATGACATAACCTTTGGAGGCATACTACTAATAATTATGTTATTTTCGGGAATGTAATTCAGAAGGCCATCGATGATGGGAATCTTTTATTTCTATGAAAAGGGAAAGCTTAAACCATCAGCATGATATCACCCATAATACCATGCAACATGATCTTCCCCAAAGAGGTAAAAGTTATTGGCCCAGGAAAAGGAGAACCATGGACTCTTAATCGACCAAAAGTTAGGATATAATTGAAACTCCTAAAGGAAGAAGTAAAAATCTCAACAGTGAACAGGGAAGTTTCTTTCACTAATAAGGAAGAGGTCACATGCCCAACCTGCTAGCATTCCTTTAAGTACGCTTTAAAGAAGCACAATAGATTACCAAATGCTATAAAAAGAAATTGATATCATTCCCCAAATTGGTCAATAGTCAAGGAAAGGTAGAGGATATTCCAATTTGATAATAAAGGCTGATCCAATTCACCTAAACAATTAAAATTAAAGAGTGACTAGAATAGGGCTCCCCAATGAGATCATGGCCATTCTCCTAATCAACCAAATACCAAGACATTCAAGCTAAAAGCAACTACAAAATGGTAAAGGCATAAGCTTAAGACTCATGTCTTCAAGAGAGTGTGGTACCCTGACGACGATAGAAGATTCAGCATGACAAAAACATAGAAAAAGAGGATGTAAAGGCTTTACCAATTAGCCCAATAAAGTCATAACCCTACAACCTCTAAGAATTTATCTCGGAGGAGGCCATAAGAAGAAAAAAAGGAAGAGAGAACAGGTAATTAAGAAGATGTATGGTGGGAAGATTGACCCTCGGAAGAAGCCCTACTCGAATTTTAACCTTCATAAGGATGATAAAGGAAAAAAGAAGGTGTAGTGATACTGGTCTACTAAAGAGGGGAAAATCAAGGATGGGCCATTAGCCCCACTATTGCCAAAGGGAGACATAACGGGCTCCAATATCAATGTAGTGACTCTACTTAATAAGTTCAATCCAAAGCTTGGCCAGAGGTCCACATTGGATAGGGATATTATTACCCTTGACAATTGTGAATTGAATAAAGGGTGGGGGCCATCCCTGACTATCCCACAACCTAATCCTTTTGTGACCAAACATATTCAGCCCTTGTATATTAAGGCCAATTTCAACGGAGTAGAGATGAAGAGGGTTTTAGTTAACAATGGCACAAGAGTTAACATTCTACCATTACGTATGTCATGACCCAAACCGTGGGTCATGATTGACGCTAGGGAATGAGAATTCTTTCAAATCCGAAACTCGTAGCAAGTCTTAAAAATAAATTTACAAGCAACAAATAAATAAAAATACACCATAAAAAAATTTAAAACGATATAAAATAAATTCTCAAATCTTATTTCATAAAATAAAAATATTCATACAATATTTAGAGATAGGTCTCAAAATTCAAAATAAAATATTGCTGGTACAATACACTACTAATGCAGTTTTTTAGAAGTATAATAAAAGTTCATATAAATAAATTACATAGTCTAGCCAAGGATGAAGAAGACCAACATAAAGTACTACTGGTGAGGTCTGAAGAAGATGAAGATCCTGTAAAAAAATATTGAGGGGAATTAGACCTCACTGAGTGAATTGTTATAATATATATACATGCAACCTAAATTCATATACATTCAAGCATCAGTATAATATACATACACACACACACACACACATTTCACATAAATGCTGAAATTCATTTTTATATATAATAAATGTATAAAATTATTTTAGTTGAAGGACCGGAGTAGAACCCTAATAGTTCGCAACCTTGATCATCAAAATTAATAGCCAACTGGCTTATCCAAATCTCCAAGTATTCATTTATCCAACTTAAGGTAGTAGATTGGCCCCGAGTACACTAGGTCAACCAAGGTTCCACAATCTCACTACCAGCATGACTGGTCCCGAGTACACTAGGTCAACCGAGGATCCATAGTCAGCCTTTCCAATAACCAACATCTTAATAACAATTATCAAATTTCAACCTAATTCTATCGTACTATCGCACAACAGTCCTAGCGTAGCCCATTAGGTAACACGTTCTACTGCTATCATTCAAGTCATTCTAATAATTATTAAAATAATAAAATGCATGATATAAACATAATATCATCTATTTAAAGAGGAATATACCAATTATGTACCAAAAGTATATTGTAAATATACTAAATGTATACTAAACATATACCAGATACATATGCCACAAATATACCCAAATAAACTATAAATATACCAAAAATATACTATATATACTAAAAATTAAAACATGCATATATATTGCATATATATCGAAATATACCAAAAAATATATCAAAAATATACTAAATCATTTAATGACATAAATCATGTTTAAACATATAATGAAAATGTGAAAATCCTTATTCTTGCATCCTATATGCAATGCATATATAGAATAATAACTCATAAGTTTATGCTCATGGAATTGACTCAATGAGCTTGGTCCGATAGGCCTCAGTTTCGATGCAGTTAGAAAAATAAATAATAATAAAATTAGAATAAATTCCTAACTATACTTCTAAGAATTCTAAAAGAAGACTCGATCTAGAAATTAAAACTCAATTAAAAAACCAGAGACTCAGGATCGACCTGATGTCACGTTTTACGAGAATTTTACTGAAAATTTGATAGAGTCTTTTTTGTAAAACGGACATCTCTCTACTGAAAAGTAGAGCCGATTTTGCAAGAAAACACACTTTTAATATCACAAAGCTCAACACCTCGGGCTGGGATCTCGAATTGTAAAAGTTTCCAACTGAGGTTCACAATTCAAAATAAAATATATATTAAATAATAATATATTAAATCATTAAAATCCTTAAAATTAATAAATCACCATATAATATATTTAAACATCAAAACACTAAATATAATTATTTTCACAATAATTAAATAAAAATCTCAAATAATTATATAATATAAATAAAATCCCATTTTTTCAAATATTCAAAATAGAATGGTCAAATTCACATTTAATTATTCAAATAGTTTAAATATATTATAAAAGTAGTTAAAACCCATTTAATCACCAAAATGGTAAATAATTTATTATTTGAATATAATTTTTAAAAATTAGTATTAATTAGTTAAAAATAGTAAATAATTTGTAAAAATTATTTTAATACCCTATAAAATTCTAAAAACATTTAAAACATATTATTTAACTATAATTTCATTAAAAACACACAATTAACCTATATATCCAAGATTCACATAATATTAAAAATATTCCCAAAAATTATATAAAATCACTAAAATTTATTTTATCAATACTAAAATTACTAACTTAAATTAATAACACTAACTTAATCAAATTTCCATCCAAAATAAATAATTAACATAATTAACAAAATTTCAATTTCAATTATTAAAATATTCAAAAATACCCATTATCCAAATTAATTCAAAAAAATATATAAAAAATATATTTAAGTAGATTGAGCTACCCATAATCATATTATCAAAGAGAAAAACCATGGATCAAACACAATAATTAGAAAAAAAAAATCGAAACCCTAATGTCACCTAAATAAAAACTTGACATAACTCAAAACCTAAAGGGATTAAGCTCAAACAAAGCTTAGAACTAGACTCACCGGTGATAATGCTTCCAAAAGAGACCAGAATGGACAGCTCTCTTGATTGAAATCGTCATTGAAAAAAATGGAGCTCCAACGTTGTCGCTATTTCCAGCGCTCTTGTGAGCTTCTTTGCAAACGGTGGAAAAGGAAGGAGAGGAAGAGGGAAGGTGATGGTTGAGAGTGGTGGCACAGGTAGTGGTCCGATATGAGTGAGGGGTGGTTTGCGTGTTTTGAGAAGGACAGGGAGAGGGGAAGAAAAAACGGGAAAAGAAGAAAAGAGTGTTGACTTATATATATATACACACACACACATATATAATACCTCATAACACATGCACATAATAACAAGAATAATAGCAAATAATAATAATAATAATGATACTAGCACTAATAATAATAACCATAATATTAATAACAAATAATAATATTAATAATCATAATACTACAACAATAATATTAACAATAAAAAATAGCAGTAAAGACAATAATAATAATAATAATAATAATAATAATAATAATAATAATAATAATAATAATAATAATAATAGCAATGAAAATGACTTAATGTTTTTGAATAATAAACTCCCAAATAAATTATTTTACGTAAATAAAACTTTTAGAATAAAATAAATAAATAATATGCACCAATAATGATAATATATAAATTAAATTTAAAAATTTAAAATTGCAAATCTCAAAATAATTTTATATTATTTAAAATATCGGATCATTACAATGTACCCTAAAGAAAATCAGTCTAGAGATAAAAGCTATAGAGAAGACTGATGCTATAATAACCGATTTTGTAGGGCATGATTAGGCTGTTAAAGGATACATTATGATGAATGTTAAAGTAGGTAGACATGAATTATAAGAGGGTTTCTTCATAATGGATATGAAGACCAACTATAGTGTACTCTTTAGCAGAGACTAGATTCACTCTAATGCCTATATCCCCTCATCCTTACATCAGATGTTATTTATATAGAGGCTAGAAGGGGGTGTACAGGTCATCCATAGGGATCCTAACCCATTTGGAGAAGAGGCCTTTCATGCAGAAGCCATAGTGTATTTGCTTTACTTTACTGGCTTTAAGAAATGTACCAAGCCAAACATTGCTTTAGATCGACCATCAGTGGTAGTAGTAGGAGAACTAGGCCAATCTATAATAACCAATGATGATGATGATGTTTCCAACCTCTTTAGACAATAAAAAAATCCAATTGGCCGAATGCATCTTTGAAGAGGAAGAGCAGGATCCCATTGGGCAATTAAAAATAGGTGATATGCACATCCCTATTAATAAATTAAGGGATGACCCTATTCAGACTCCAGAGATGTTAAAGGAGATCAACTTGGGGACTAAGGCTGACAAACGACCAATCTATATTAGTTCCAAGCTCAACCTGGAGTTTGAAGATAAATTAATGCAATTATTAAAAAAGTACAAGGACTATTTTGCCTAGACATATGAGGAGATGCCTAGTCTAAACCGATAATTGGTGGAACATAAAGTACCTATTAAACTTGGTTATTGGCTTCACATCCAGCCTCCCAAATGAATGTCTAGAGATGTGGAAAAGCTGGTGGCTGATGAAATCAAGAGGCTAACTGAAGCAGGGTTCATTAGAAAAATGCAATACACTTAATGGCTTTTAAATATAGTTCTTGTAGTAAAAAAGAATGGAAAGATAAAGGTATGTATTGATTTTAGGAATCTAAACCTTGTAACTCCTAAAGATGAGTATACAATGCCTATGGCCGATATGCTTATTAACTCTACATCGGGTGATTACATTCTCAGTCTCACGGATGGTCATTTAGGCTACAATTAGTTAAAAATCAATGAGACTGATGTGAGTAAAATAGTTGTCAGATGCCTTAGTGCCCTTAGGAGCTATTAGTTGGTGGTCATGCCTTTCGGTCTCAAGACCATAAAGGCAACTTACCAATGAGCGATGCATAAAACCTTCGAATCATTAATTTGGAGATTTTATGGAAGTATATATTGATGATGTGATTGTCAAGTTAAAGGCTGATGAGTAACATTTAAACCATCTAACAAAAACATTTGAAAGAATGAGGCTCCATCGGCTAAAGATAAACCTTTTTAAATGTGCCTTTAGAGTATTAGCAACCTATTTTTTGGGATTCTTTGTGCACCAGAGGGGGTGGATGTAGACACTAATAAGACAAAGGTAATCATTCAGGCTACACCTCCTAAGTCCAAAAAAGAGCTATAAAGATTAATTAGTCGAATCAACTAGCTAAGGAGATTTATATCTAACACTATAGGCCGATTAAGAATTTGGTCACCACTACTAAAATTTAAAGACCGGGAAGATTTCATATGGACAACTGAATATTAATAAACTTTTTATCAAATAAAGGCATACCTAACTTACCCTTCAATTATAGCTGTTCCTAGGTCGAACTTCCCTTTAACACTTTATATTTCGACCTTAGACACCTTTATAGGCAGTCTTCTTATCCAAGAGTAGGATGGATATGAACGATCCATTTATTACCTTAGTCGAGCTTTAACAAATATAGAAGCAAGATACTCCTCCACTGAAAAGCTCAAGCTTTGTTTATACTTTATATATTGTAAACTCAAGTACTACCTACTTTCTTCTATAGTGTAGGTAATTAGTTAAACCGATGTTATCAAATAAGTTCTCTCAAGGCCATTCCTCAAGAATAGGATTTAGTAAATGGGCTATGGCTCTATCAAAATTCACATTACAATATATGCCTTAAAAAGTTATAAAAGGGTAGGTGCTAATAGATTTTTTGGTCGATCACCTTACCTTAGGAATACCAGTTAACTTCTATAGAGAAAGAGGATGGAAAGTATGGTTTGATCTAATGATTTAAGATCCTCGTCGGGCTTAGGGGCAGGTGTAGTATTAGAGTCACCATTTAACATTAAAATGAAGTTTTCCTTCATACTTGATTTCCCCTTTACAAATAATCAAGCAGAATATGAAGCTCTCTTGATAGCATTTGATATCCTTATTAATTTAAAGCCTAAGATGTAAACATATTCGGCAATTCAATGCTAGTGGTGAAATAGGTCTCAAGAGAGTATAAGTGTGAATCGACCACACTGGGGCATATTGGAAGATAGTCCATCATATGATGAAAGGGTTCATAACAGCCTAATTATAGTACTTAGAGAGGGAAGTTGACAGTGAAGCAAATGGCTTATCCCAATTGGGTTATGGTTATAAAGAAAAGATCCAATCTATACCAACTTTAATTAGGCCTAATTCCTCTTCATTTATGAAGTCTAACTGATACTGCCTCTATATATTCCTACCTAATTAAAGGATCTTTATTTCCTAAACAGGGACACTCAGACTAGGAAGGTAGCAGAATCCGTTTAGGAAAAGGACTCTACCCCAAAGAGAAATCCTAAGCAAAGAGGGAACACTCTCCTACCAGGATTAGGACTCTTATCTCACAAGGAATCCGACTCCTCTCAGGTTAAAGTATTACTATAAATAGGACCCCATATCCCTCAAAGAGGGGCATCTCATTCTCATATGTTCTAGTTGTTCCATATTCCCCTACTTCTGTTCTCTAACTTAGGCATCATAGTGTTTGTGGGGACTCTTTCCACCTCTTACCTTGCATTCTGTTTGTGGATTGCAGGATACCAAACTCAAGAGTTCCAGAAACCAGTTATCAAGTGGTGTCATTTATGGGAACTCTTGGGACAAGCCATTCGTTTACCTACTAAGCTAAAGACATCCTTACCATGACTTCCAGCCCACCACCGGCCTTGATTCCTGAAACTGGCACCAACCCTTCCACACCTATCCCTTCGACTGACCTCTCAGACCCTCTCCCAGTAATAGTACTTCCAGCCACTTTTTCGCTTACCGGAGCTTCATCCGGACACACACAGCCACTCCCTGACAATGCCTCGAGATACCTAGCCTTGGGTGCAGACCTCCCATATTACGCTTCTCTATAACACCATCATTCAATACCTTCGATACCTTTTCTAAGTTTAATAGAAACACTAGCAATAACCTCACCAAATTTAAACACCGTAAACTAGACACTCAACCTCGGCCAAACTAGTAAGGAAGTTATGATAAAAAGTATCCAGGCACGGATAGCTTTAATGCAGCAATAGTTAAAAACTATAGTGCAGAGTGAGAATTCTGAACTGGCTCAAAATGATAATAACACAACACCTCGGCAGGCCCCGGGGATGAGCATAGGAAAGGGTAAAGCGTTGGAAGGGGAGTGTAATTCGAGAATTCTGGCCCTTGATGATTTAAAGATAGCTCAGAAGGTTGAAGAGGCAATATACAAAGCCCAGAAAAAAACAAGAAAGGAAGAAGAATGTGTTATGGACAATATAACTCCATTTGTCAGAAGAATAATTTAGATGGAGATCCCTACTAAGTTTAGAATCCTGCCGCTTGATCAGTATGACGAGACGAGAGATCCCATCAGCCACATATCGGCATTCTGAATAAGAATGTTGCTCCATAACGTAAATGATAGAATCACGTATAGAGTTTTTCCAGGCACACTCATAAAGAACGCTCAAAAGTGGTTTCATCGACTCCCGGAGAATTTTGTCACTTCTTTCGAGGATATAGCGAAATAATTTTATATTAGATTCATCACCAACATTCCCCCAGCTAAAAACATCAATGATCTTTGAATGTGCCAGTAAGAATTTGATGAGTCTTTACGAATTTATCTTGACCATTTTAATAAAACAGCCATGCAAATTGAGCATCTCATAGACGAAGTTGCCATAGAAGCTTTGAAAAATGGCACTAGACTCGAAAAGCTTAAAGACAAGATAATGACCAAAGAATCGGGCACCTTTGCAGAGGCAATGGCAATGGCAGTTAGGATGATAAAAATAGATGAAGATAGAAGGATGCAACGGGAGGAGGAGAAGCCACCGATCAAGGATGAATGACCTAAACACAAACGAGCAGGCTTCCTAAAAATAAATTTCATAAATCCAGTAGAAAGATTTAATAGGAAAGCAGACAGATAAACACCCTTGAACACCTCTCGATCTAAAATCCTTATGTGGATAAGGCAAAATGGTGTTGGAATCACCCCAGCTAACAGAATAAGCCCAAGCCGAAGATCCACCCAAGACAGGGGACAATACTGCCAATATCACCGGGAATACGAGCATGACACGGAGGGTTGTAGAGAGCTGAACAATGCTATAGAGAGACTGGTGCAGAGGAGAAAACTTAATAATTTCACAGATACATCAAGAAGAAGTAGAAACTCTGAAAGCTAGGAGCATGACAGGCCGGAAATAAAGAAAATTTAGAGGGAGCCGATTGGCACTATCAATAAGATCATTTAAGGAGAGAACACTAAGAAGAGATTGAAACGGAGTAGAGGAGAAAAGTCGATATCTAAGAGAAGCGACATTGTGTTCAATTCGGAAGATGATTCGCATATTCGCCACCCCCATTGTGATGCCTTGGTAATAATTGTGTGCATAGATAAGTATTTGGTAAAAAGGTTATTGGTGGACAACGAAAGCACTATCAACACATTATCCTAGAATGCGTACAAGGTGATGGGAGGCTCCGTCACCAACCTGAAGGCCATTCAGAACCATCACAAGTTTCTGTGGAGGAACCGTACAACCAATGGGAGTTGTAAAGTTAAGCCTAGAATTTGGAAATCAAGACGATGAAGAAACAAAAGTTATCCGAGCAGTATTCAACATGGTGGATCTACCACTGGCTTATAATGAAGCAGATGCAGTCACCAGTATCCGGTGCTTAACTATAAAAGTTCCAGTAAAAAATGGAACCCTTACCATTCAGGGAGATCAGCATATGAAAGAGTCCTAGAGGGGGGTGAATAGGACTATAAAAAAAAATAGGAAATTAAAGGAATTCTTTGCAAGAATTTTGTAAGAGTTGAGAAGGAAGAATGAAGAACACAAATATTTAGAGAGTTCGGATTCAACAATAATCCTACGTCTCCACCTAACTTATCCCTAAGTTAGGATTTTTAATCACCCACAATCTTATTCATAAGATTAAGAATACATAAGAGTTTTATGGCTCACTCTTACAACCTTACAATTTGAGTTTTCAAGGCTCACTCAAAAACCAAATTACAAGTGTTTTCAAGGCTCACACTAAAACCAATTTCCTAAGTGTTTTAATGGCTAAACACTTAAACCAATTCCTTTATAATAGAATCTTACTTCCCATTTTCTAAACCCAAAAAATAGAATAATAAGAATGTCTATTCTAATCACTCACCAACTCTCACAAGAGTTATACATAAAGAATTTTTTAAAAGAAATTTTAAGAGCTCAATTGAATGTTTAAGAAAATGATGAACGATAAACAAGTTTTCTTAACCTTTCAATTGAATTCTAAGTTGTGTTTATATAGAAAAACACTTAAAAATGTAGTTTTTAAATGTATCAATCATGTCTCCAACATTTATAATTGATTTTGAATCAATTCTTGGACTTTTGGCAACTCAAAGGATGCTCACGGGCAGCTCACTAGTGAACAGTGCTCGTGAGGACCAAAAATATATCTGTTGCATTCAAATTTTCTAGTTAGATGCTGTCAGTGGTTTGCTCATGAGCAGGGTTATAAGCACTCAGCTTGTGAGGAGCGCTCATGAGGGGTACTGCCATTTTTTGGCAAAAACGTTCTCCAAAGGCTCCATTGAAGGATAACTCATGACCACTTCAAAAGATGCTCATGAACAGGACTAAATAAGATCTTTTCAACCAAAATGCTATCCATAAAAGTTGTATATAATTGTCTTTTCTTTCCATAAAACTTTGGATCACCTCAATTGGACATTTGTAGCTTAAGATATTGCTGAAATATCAAGAGCTATGAAAATTGAAATGCAAGCTACATATGCTGACTTCAACTGAAGATTTGCATACCTAAATGAACTTAGATTTTGACAAGAAAGCTTAATTTGGAAAGCTTAATATGTCTAATTCAAAAGTTAATAGGCTAATTTTCTCATTTAAGAGCTCTAAATATGTCAAAAGTCTTTCTTCAATCTCAGAGGTTTAATCATCCTGAAAAGTCACTATTCATCCAAAAGTGTATATTCTTGGTATATAATTCCCTACACACTTAATTGAAATTATTAGTATAAAAATTATTTTTCAAAGTCCAAAATTAGGAGTTTGATCATGCAAATGGTCAACAACATATGGCTAAGTAGTGTTATCAGATGGCCATGAAGCCCCAGGCGAAGGCTTTTCCTCTATAAGCATGGGAAATTGAGAAGCAAGGCGTCAATCCACAACCAGTAGAAGACATGAAAACCTTATAAATCATGGATGGAAAGATTATAAAGATCAGTAATGAACCCAGCCAGAGCATCAGAGAAGGAATAAAGGAAGTCCTTGCCAAACACTCGGAAGATTTTACTTCATAAGCATCCGAAATCATCGGTGTGGATCCACAAGTTTCTTGTCATTGTCTAAACATTAGATCAAGAGCCAAACCAATGGCCTAGAAAAAAAGAACCTTTGCCTATGAAAGACAGAGAAAAATTGCTAAGGAAATAATAAAGTTGTTAGCGGTCGGGTTCATTAAAGAGGTTACTTACTCAGAATGGGTAGCCAACATGGTACTTGTCAAAAAAACAAATGGGAAATATAGGATGTGTGTAGACTACACTGACCATTACCGAGCATGTCCCAAAGATAGCTACCCTTTGCCCATGATCGACCAGCTCCTTGACTCTACCGCTAGCCACGGATTATACAGTTTTATCGATGCAGCACGAGGTTACCACCAGATATCGATGAAGGAAGAGGATAAGGAGAAAAGGTCCTTCATTACCCATGAAGGTTTATATTGCTATAAGGTGATGGCCTTCGGACTTAAGAACGCTAGAGCCACATATCAAAGAATGATGAACCAGGTCCTCCAGGACCAGATTGGCATGAGCGTAAAAATATATGTAGACAACATCATCATAAAGAGCAAGCATCCGGAACAACACCCAGCGGATATAGACTAGGTTCTCTAGCTATTAAGCAAATCCAGGATCAAGTTGAATCCAGAAAAATGCATCTTTAGAGTTAGAGCAGGCAAATCCTTAGGATTTATGATATCCCACAGGGGCATTGAAGCCAATCCAAAAAAGATGGAAGCCATACTCAACATGGAACCGTCGAAAAATATCCACGAAGTATAAAAGTTAAACGGCAGAATCACCTCATTAGGGCATTTCATTTCATGCTCGGCCAGATGGTGTTTACCATTATTTTGAGCTCTCAAAAATTCCAAAATGTTTGAGTGGTTTGCAGATTGCCAGGCGGCATTCGAAGGCATTAAGAAATTCTTGTCCATACCAGATGAAACACTATACTTATACCTCTTTGTAGGCCAAGAATGCATCACCTCCATATTGGTAAGAGAAAAAGGGAGCCAGTAAAGCCCAGTTTATTACATCAGTAAAATGCTTCGAGGATCTGAAGTCCGGTATCCCATATTGGATAAGCTAGCTATGGTCATGGTCCACGTGTCTCGAAAGCTTCGACATTACTTCCAAGCCCACCATATCGTCGTCCGATCCCGTTTCCCGCTGTGAAAAATATTACAAAGACTGAAGACCTCAGGTAGGCTAGTATAGTGGTCGGTGTTACTTGGAAAATTCAACATTGATTATGAACCCCGCCAACAAAAAAAAGGCTAAGCATTAACAGATTTTGTACAAGAAATGGCTCTAGAAGACCTTACCTTATCCAGAGCACCGGAATAGAAACTCTATATTGACGGAGCATCCTCCGCTCAAGGATCCGATGTTGGAATAATTCTTAGGGGATCGCATAAGGTTTACATTCGGTATACAGTTTGAATCGAGTACAACACAATCAACAATGTCGCCTAGTATGAACCATTCATCATAGGCTTGAAAATAGCTACCAAAGTCAGAGTTGAACACCTCATCATACATTTGGACTCCCAACTGGTTTCCAACCAGGTCAATGGAATGGTCCAAGTCAAGGACACTTGTATTGCCAAGTACGTGGAAAAAGTCAAGCAGCTCTTGAAATATATTAAACAAGAAGGGGGCCGGTAGGAGATCATCTAAATTCCCAGGGGGGAAAACTCTGAGGCTGACCTCCTGGCCAAGTCAGCAGCTAAAGACAGTCAAGCATTTTTTGATATGGATTTCATCGAGGCATTGACCAATGCTAGCATGGAATATCCCGAAGTTTTGGAGATACAGGTAGTCTTGGAATAGAAGCGCCCAATAATCCAATAATTGGAACACGGAACCCTCCTTGAAGACAAGCTGCAGGCTCAGAAATTAAAAACCAAAGTAGCCCACTATTTTATCCATCAAGGGGAGCTCTACAGAAAATCCCTTTCACACCCATGGTCTAACTGCGTCTCCCTAGAGGAAGGAAATTAAATACTCCGAGAGATCCATGAAGAAATATACGGGGTGCATGAATCCCATTATGCACTAACTCGAAAAGCACTACTCCAAGGATATTATTGGTCTACCATGTCTAATGATGCCCAGCAATTAACTCAAGCATGTCATAAGTGCCAGCACTACTCTCGACTCAACTACAAGCCTTCCCACCCCCTACATCCAATCGGCAGCCCATGGCCATTCGCCATATGGGGAATGGACATCCTAGGTTCCTTCCCACCTTCCACTTCATAAAAAAGGTTCCTGATTGTGGCTATCGACCATTTCACTAAGTGGGTAGAAGTAAAGGCAGTCTCAACCATCACAGAATCTTGGATACAACCTTCTTCTGGAAGGAGATCATCTGTAAATTTGGCATCCCCCACACTTTAATTATGGACAACGATAAACAATTCGATAATAAAAGGTTTAAAGATTTTTGCTCAGACCTTGGAATAAAGCTTTGCTTCAACTCGGTAGCCCACCCGCAGACAAACGGGCAAAGGGAAGTCGCCAATAGAATTCTCAAGCAAGGATTAAAGAAAAGACTCGACGAGAAAAAGGGAAATTGGGTCGAAGAGCTCAACAACGTAATCTGGGCTTATAGAACCATGCCTAGATCATCCACTAAAGAGACACCATTTAAGCTAACCTATGGCATGGATGCAGTAATACTAGTGGAAATCAGTTCACTAAGTTACAGGGTAAGTCAGAGTCTCGATCACACCATCAACAACATTGATGCCCGGATATGTCTGGACCTACTAAAGGAAAGGAGAGAACAAGCAACCGCCACAGTTGAAGCACATCGATAAAAGGTGACACGGTATCATCATCAGCGATATCATCCAAGATAATTCAAATTAAAGAACTGGGTACTTAGAAGGGCAGATATTGGTAAAGGTAACTCAGGAATCGATAAGCTAGGTCTAAATTAGGAAGGTCCATACCAAATCTTGGCACACATAACCAAGGAAGCATACAAGGTAAGAGAAAGAGGAGGCAAAGAACTACCACAGTTTTAGAACTCAAATTCTCTCCGAAAATATTATCAATAAGTTGTATTCAACAAAAAATTCAATAAAGTATCCCTTCATTAATAATAATGTCTTTACACGAGATCGATTACAAAAAAAAAAGGTTACACCTATCTATTCTGCTACACCTCCCTCCGGACCCCCGGGCTAGGAAACAGAGGGGACAACCACATCAGTAGCATCTAAATGCACTACAGGCTTAGCAACAGTAGCAGACTCCACATTATCCCTCATACGAGAAGCACTAGCTTTTCGACGAGCATCCTCTTCAGCGGTAATTTTGGCAAGGTCCATCGATCTTTGTTTTTAGGTTATTGCTATTGATCTAGAGGCCAATTGGAGGTTGGAAATTAAAGAATACCTTGATAATCCATCACCATTGGCCAAATGCCAAACTAGAGTTTTAGCAACTAAGATGTTGCTAATAGATGGAGAGCTATACAGACAGTCAGTCTCAAGGGAATTACTAAGGTGCATCAGCCCTAAAGAAGCAGTATTGATAATGGTCGAAGCCCATAAAAGGATTATAGATGCTCATCAAGGAGGTAGAAAGATGAAGTGGCTGATTTAGAAATATGGGTACTTTTGCCTGACCATGGAGAAGGATTGCAATAATTATTCCAAAGGATGCAAAGCTTGCCAGAAGCATGGGCCAACATAGCATGTGCCAACTAAAGATCTCAATTCAATCGTCAAGCCTTAGCCATTTAGGGGGTGGGCGATTGACATTATTGGTAAAGTCTACCCACCATCTTCAAAGGGATATGGGTTCATACTTATTGCCACTGCCTATTTCACAAAATGGGTAAAAGCTATTCCATTAAAGACCGTTTACCAACAATCGATCATTGTTTTTATCACCAAGCACAGTATACACCACTTTGGAATCCTAAATTCCATAACTACATATTAGGGTACCATGCTTACTAAGGAAGAGATTTGGGCTTTTACTGATAACTATAAGATCAGGCTACTTCATACTTCACCCTATTATGCCCAAGCAAATGAGCAAGCTAATTCAATGAATAAGGTAGTGAAAATAGTGATTCAGAAATCTATTAAGGAAAATCCCTAAACTTGGCATGAAACACTCTCATATGTCCTTTGGTAATAAGGACTACCTAAAAATCAACAATAGGCACTTCACCTTTTAAGCTTGCGTATGGCCATGAAGTTATGTTACCGATGGAACTAATAGTAGTATATTTAAGGAGGCAGGTCCATTCAAACTTATCGACCATGGAATATAGCTAAGGTATACTGCAAAAGCTGGATGAAGTAAGGCTACTAGCATATGATTGAATGTCGGTACAGAAGAGAAGGGTGGAATGTGCCTATAATAAGAAAGTTAAGCATAAGTTTTTCAAAAGGGGAGACTTGGTTTAGAAACTAGTACTTCCCATCAATCTTACAGACTAACCTCTGTACTTCCTATTAGTTTTAAAGATTGATCCCTTAGTAAATGGAGTCTGAATTGGGAAGGCCCTTTCTTAATAATCCAAATATTAAGAGGTGGTGTTTATCTCTTGGCAGATATTGATGGCACCCCACATACAAGGTCAATTAACGACAAGTATTTAAAGTTCTATTTTTTTATCCATGTGGGATGGTGTAGATCGATCATCTTTTAATAAGGCCAATTAAATGTTTCAAGTCAATCATTACTAGCTATTTAAGGCCAAATGATTGTTTTAGTCCCTATTTGTATCTATCAAGAATGTGTGGTTTTGTTCCTTTTAATGAAAATTATCTGGCTAGTGTTCTATTTTTCAAGCCAAAAAAATATTCTATCTTTTATTTATTCATAAAAACCAACTACACTTATCGATTTGTTTGGCATGCACTGTCACAGTAAGTGTGTAATTGGCAGGATTAAGGGTGTGCAACAGTCGGTTCGGGGTGGAATTAGGATTGAAACCAATTAATTTGAATAAGGGGAAAATTAGGGCCAAACCGAACCAATTTAAAAGAAAAAACCAAAATTTGGGAAGTTAAAATTGGTTGGGTCTGATCATATCGAAAATTAGTTTAGGCTCTGTTGGATTAGGCCTTTTTTGGTCTTAAATACAAAAATAAAATACACTAGATATTCATTCCATTAATCATTTTAGGCCAATCCCAATTAGTTTCATTGTACAAAATACATTTGTAATTCTATAACTAAGTTAAATACAAAAAATAATAATAATAACCTGTAATTCTATAACTAACTTAGATACAAAAAATAATAACCTATACTTAATACAAAAAATAATATGTAAGCAAATGCACTGTTATTCTGCATAAAAAAAATTAAGCAAAAAAAATTTTAGGCTTAGGATTCTACCATATAAGTAGACATATACAAAAACTATTATCTGTGCAAAAACCCCCAAAAAAATTACTGTAGAAGTCCCAAAAAATGCAACTGCAACAGGCTCATAAAAAAGAGTTGATATTCACTTATAGATTGAAAGAAACAGCATCACACCAAATCAATTAGAACAAAATCAATGTTCTAATATAGAACAAGGGTACTTAATTAAAAAAAAAAAGCTAGTAAAGGAGGCTCAAGATGCTTATTTATGTAAAGCATTTAGAATACGACCACATTACTAGCAGCAAGGAAATAGCCATATAGTCAAATAAGGTAAGTACTTTAACATATTTAAAAAATGAAGGGTGGAAGCATCATTACTACCAAAAAAACACAGAACAAGAGGCTTAAATTGAGCATTTACACTTCACATTAAGAATATAGCCACATTTCTGATAGCTAAATAAAAACAAAAGCCACCAAAGAAACTTAAGCATGCATTCATTGAAGATCATATAATCATAGGGGTGGAAGCATCATCATTGCCTATGTTCTAGGCGCACACATACAATTAATAGAATAGCAACACAGACACATGCACCTCAACTACTAAAAAGAGGCACTTCAGGTCATGTTGGTCCCAGACAGTACACACACAAAGCTTCTACTATTTTAAAAAAGAGGCATGCAAGTAGCTTTAGCAATTAAAATAGGTATATATTAAGAGAATAATAGAGTAATTATAATCACTAAGAAATTTAACTAAGCTAAAGAAGGGCCACTGCCAACTGGCTCAAGATCTGTCAAGAAAAGAGAAGAAGAGAATTATAATTTAATCAAACATTACATAAATATTATAAATAAATGCAAGTAATTAAAGAATTAAATTAAAAACATGACCTTTGTCAAAAGCCTCCAAATCCTCTAGAGTTTCTTTCACCCCAATAGTCTAGTTTGGCATTCTAAGCCAATCTTATAAACATATCAAATCTTCCACTATTATTGGAGTCGATGAACTCCGAAAAGCATTAAGAACTCTGCCTCCAGTATTGAATGCTTACTTAAAAGCCATAGTGGAAACAGGAATAACTAGAACATCTTTAGCCATACAAGACAGAATTAGGAACCTCTTAGAATTTAACTTTCACCATCTAAGGATATCAAAAATTCCCTTATCTTCCATAATAGCCTCATTAAGATAAATTTCAAGTTTAGATCTTTTACTTCCACCCAAACCATAATCAAACTTATGCTTTTTGAATCTTTCTTTCATTAAAGACATAGTGTTTCTCAAAAGAGGTAATTGAGGTTTAGAAATTATCTGACTACACTGAGTATTAACAACAGACTCAGAAGTAGAAGAGGTGCCATAAGTTGATAAATAATTATCAAATAACATATGGAGATCAGATTTCATGTTCAAATACAGGGTGCTTCCTAGTAGTAAACTATACATTTGATGCATAGAGAATTCAACAAATTCAAGTTTATATCGAGGATTAAGGATTGTAACAAAAAAATAATAGAGTTCATTTTTTCTAGATCTCCCTAATATTTATCAAATTTCTGCTTCATGTTGTCACCCATGTTCTTAACAGACAGACAGATCAGAAGATGATTGCATATCAACAAGTATACAATTCCAATCATAAACTTCAGAAAACAAGCTATTTGCTATCACATAATTTGAACCATAAATTCTTAGTGTGACATCAAAGAAAAGCTTCAACATGTCTACCATTTGATTTACACACTACCAGTCAAGAAAATCTGGGATATCATCCCCTAAATCATGTCTGAAAGAAGATTCAGTTTCTTCATATTTTCAAAACTCCTTTCAAATAAATAGGCAGTTTTAAGCATTAAGTAGGTGAAGCTCCACCTAGTAGGACATTGAGGGACAATGAGCATTTGGATTCGATACCTAGCAGATCAGAAAACTCTCTAAATTTCCTTAACCTAGGAGATGAGTTTCTAATGTATATAACTAACTCCCTTACCTTTGTAATAGAAAAATTAACTTATTTTAACCCATCATTCATAATGAGGTTCAATATGTGAGTTATACATCTCATATGAAGGAATTTTGGTCTAACAGTAGAGGCAACCCAACTTAACATTTTCTTTCTAAAATACTCCATAGCAGTGTCATTAGAAGATGCATTATCCATTGTTACAGAGAACACATTTCTAATCCCCCACTCAATTAAACAATTGTTTAATGACTTAGAGATGTATTCCTCCTTATGAGAGGTAACAAGGACAAAACATATTTTTTATTTGTGCAAATTCCACCCACCATCTATATAGTAGCAGTCACACACATATAATTGACTCTTTGAATTGATGTCCAAGAATCAGTAGTGATACTGATTCTTTGACAGTGTGACTTAAGGAAACTTTTAAGCTTCACCCTCTCATTAGCAAAAATTGAAAAACAATTCCTATTTATAGTCCACTTAGATGGTATCTTAAAGCGAGGACAAGCAACAAACATGAACTTTTTAAACCCACCCCCTTCTACAAGTTTAAATGGAAATTCATCAGTAATTACCATTTGTGCAAGTGATTTTCTAGTTTCTTGCTCAAATTTCCAAGTCCCCAAGATATTTTCATGTGCTTCCACCCCAGCAGATTACAAAGTTAACAATGACTGCCTAACATCCACAAAATATGGAAATTTCAAATAATTCAAGAGATGGTTTTTTAATGATAAAGTGCCATTTTTTTATAGTGTGCATTATAGGTTATAAAGCAAACGATATATTTACCGTTGATGATAAAACCTTTATCGTCCTCAATTCTCTCAAAGTATTGTCAAACTTTGGATTTCGGTTCAATCTCCTTTCGTTTTTAGTAGCAACTTGAGGCTGAGGCTCAGTCTATGTCTACTCCGTAGCAGGAACACTTGGGGCTTCCACCTTAGGGTTCAAACCTGTGGCATTCTTATTGCCACTAGTATTGGCCATCTCCATTATTGACATAAAATAAAATAAAAAAAGAATCAGTTCAGAGGTTAAAAAAAATTTCACATCACAATAAAACATAAAAAATTAAATGAAATGACTGCTCAATACCTTTATATTGCTACTAAGACAATATTGAGAATTTGATATCATAGTGAGTCAGTGACTGCTTCCACCCATTTTATTTCAAAAGTTATAAAATTATAACTTCATGTAAAAGCTTATGCTTCCACCCCCTTATTTTTGTTATAACTTTAAGTTTCCACCACTAGAAACTTTAGAACTTTAGATACATACAACACAAGACATAGCAACAAAAACAAAAAAAAAAAAAATTATTTACACGTTATTAACATAAATCAATATAACACAAACTCTTAAATAAATAAATATGAACAAATTAACAGACATAATTTGTGAACAAAATCCAATAATATTTTCAAAAAATAACACATTTAATATAAAAATTATTCACAATGCACAAATAAAAAACGATAAAAAATCTATTTTATTAAATTAAATTAAATATTTTTACAACTAAAAATTAAAACAATTAGAGATTTATAACATATACTTTTTTTTTGTATAAATGCATGTTAAACTGAAGACAAAACATGATAAATAATTAATAATTCTTTACAAATAATTACAAAAATTATTATCTAGCATAGATTTATATAATATAACATATATAACGCAAAAAATTTTATAGAGATCAAATAAAATTATAAAAAAATTAAAATTTATCACAAAGAATTACAAAACAATTATCATCAAGCATAGATCTACACATATATACATAAAAAAACACATAAAAAAAATTTCAAAAAATAAAAATTTTTCATAAATAAATATATAAAAAAAATTGAGCAAACATAGATCTAAACATTATAACATTTATACAACAAAAACTTTTACTTAGATAAAAAAAATTCAAAAAATAAAAAAATTTTCTAAAAATAATAAAAAAATTTATCATCAATGATAAATCTATAAATATAACATAATCAAAGGATATATTTTACCCAAAGCAATATAAATATACTCATATACTATATTTTTCAAAACATAAACTATATTTGTATAAAAAAAATTAATTTTTATACAAATAACCATAAAAAATTGTGAAAATATCAAAAGCCCAACACAGGAAGGAGCTGATCTTTAATGTATTACTTATAAATAGATCATTTATGGAGATGGTGATTTGTTAAAAAAAATCACTTCAATTTCAAAAACATGAAAGAATACTAAAATCGAGATTGAGAGAACATATGAGAGAAAGATGAAGATCAAGAGTCATTAAGGTTTCTAAGGTTCAGAATAGACAAAAGGATTAGAGAGTATAAGAGATGCTAGGTGAAGAAAAGAGGATAGAGGAAGAGAAAAGGCTCTGAAAGAAAGAATGGCGGGAGAGACTGAGGAGAGGAGAAGTGGAAAATGAAGGAACTAGGGTTATATATATATAGTATAAGAGATGCTAGGTGAAGAAGAGAGGATAGAGGAAGAGAGAAGGCTCTGGAAGAAAGAACTGTGGGAGAGATTGAGGAGAGGAGTGGAAAATGAAGGAACTAGGGTTTTGTAATAACCCTAGTTTTTAAATTAATTTATTTTAAAACGAGATATGCAGTGTTAATAAATTTAAAAGTTATATTTTATTATTTTATTATTTTGTGGTTAATATTTATTATTTTATGTTTAATTATATTTTTCTACGTAAATATTTTATTTTAAAACTTATTATTTTGGACATTTAATTTGTATTATTTATAATTATTATTTCGGATAGAACTATTTTAATAATATTTAATTTAGAGCATTGTTAATTCTATTATTGTTTTATCAAATTCTATTATTTATTTTATTAGAATTATCATTATTATTAAGTGTTATTTTATGTGAATATATTTTTATGTGGTGGATATTTGTTTACATAAAGTATTATTATTATAATATAAAGTTTTATTAATAATATATATATATATATACACACACACACACACATGCATGCAATAGTGAGCACAAACATGCATGCATACCCATATACTAAACACTAGACTTACACAGAAACATTCAATAAATATATACATTCACACAAGAAACAAGAAATGGGAACCAAAGCAAGAAACTTACAGAAGCTTTCCCCTTCCGCCATCCCGGTCACCAACATCCACTGTGCCTCCATCACTTTTGGCCATCGTTTCTCGAGCTTTCAGTCTCTATCAACTCTCTAGACTCCGGTGAGCATGAATCCAAGCTTAGTTTAAGCTCTAAACGTCCATTTCTTGAGTTTTGTTGAATTTTTGTTTTTGGAGCTTTAGGGTTTCAAATTTTTTTTAGCATGATATTGCTTGAACCTTGCAAACTCCCTTTACAAAAGTGATTTCTGGAAGCTTAATCTACCTCTATAAATTTTTGTTTGAATTTTTGGAATTTATTTTAATTTTTGTGAATTTTTTAATATTTTATTAATATTTTATTAATTTTCGTAAATTAATTTATTAAATTATAAATTTGGTATATTTGGAGTTATTATTAATTTTTATTAATTTTAGAGTTGAGATTATAATTTTTGTGAATTTTATATAATTTTTATGAATATTTTTATATTATGTAAATATTGAAAAATTAGGTTAAAGTTATGTTTTTATTGAAATCAATGTTTAATTATAATTTTTAGTTAATATTAGTAATATATATGTTGAGAAAATAATTTTTATGCATTTATAGAATTTTTATAGAATTTTTTAGTAATATTAATATATTATGTGTATTTTTGTATTATAGGGCTAAATGTGTAATTTGTGTTAATTATAGTTAAATATTATGTTTTAGTTGATTTTATAATTATTTAGGGTATTAAAATGATTTTTACAAATTAATTACTATTTTTAACTAATTAATACTAATTTTCAAAAATTATTTTCAAATAATATATTATATACTATTTTGATAATAAAATGGGTTTTAAGTAATTTTTAATATGTATTTAGACTAATTAAGTTATTTAGATTTATAAAATGAATTTTTATTAATATTTGTGTAATTATTGGAAAAATGGATTTTTAATAATATTATATTATTATTTAGGGTTTTTAAGTAATTATTGGGAAAATAATTATTTTTAGTGTTTTAATGTTAAATATGCTATATTTTGAGATTTTGAGGGTATTTATGGTATTTATTGATTTTTAATATATTTTATTATATTATTTGAATTTTGGTGAATTGTGGACCTCGGTTGGGGAAATTGTGTAGTTCGGGATCCCAACCGAGGGTTATATGAATTTCTATTTTTGAAATATATTTTTCTTACAGGACCGGCTCTACTTTTTAGTACAACAATGTCTATTTTGCAAAGGAGGTTCTGCTGAATTTTTGGTAGAATTCTCGTAAAACGTGACATCGGGTCAAATCTTAATTCTGTGTCAATCTGTATTTTGCAATCCTAAATCGAGTCTATAGAAATTTAAGTTAAAAATTTATTCTAATTTTTCATGATTATTTTTATTGTTTAGTTGCATCGAAGCCAAGGCCTAGTGGACTAGGCCCGTCATACCTGTCTCGAGGAGCACACACCTGTGAGTTATTATTCTATATATACATGGTATTTAGGTTGCATGTTTTAGAAATACATGTTTTAATTGAATTTATTCATAAATTTTCTTTAATAAATGATTAGTATACTTTAGGTATATTTTTAGTATACTTTTAATATATTTCTAAATAAATGCATGTTTTATCTTCAATAAATATACCTAGCATGTTTTAGTATATTAATGGTTTATTTTAGTATATTGTATGATTGATTTGAACTTATCTGATATATATATACTCGAAATATACTTAGTTTATTTAGGTATATTTCTAGTATATATTCTATCATTTTGAATGTCATTTTACATTATTTATTTTCGATTGAATGGTTTATTTTTAAAATGAAGGATATTGATAAAACGTGTTACCTAGTGGGTAGTACTAGGATCGAGTACATACCAGTGCGATAGATTGTAGGGTTAAATTACTAACTTATTTGAGGAAAATATGATATGATTGATTTGATTGAGATGTGATGTGATTGAGGGTGTGATTGTTGAAGCTTGGTTGATCTAGTGTCTCGGGACCAATTACACTGATAATCAGACTACTGGAGCTCGGTAGACTTAGTGTCTCGAGGCCAGTCTACTATCCAGATGGATTAAGTGAATTTATTTGGAATTAAGTGAGCCAGTAAGGCTAGAGTGATTTCTATTATTAATTGAGGTTGCGATCATTTAGGGTTCTATTTGATCCTTCAAAACTTATATTTTTCAGTATCATGAAATAAAGTGATTTTCAGCATCTATGTGCACATGCCTGTATATATATTTATTATATTAATATGATTGTTTGCATTAGACATATAGGAGATGCGTGTATAGATATTATAACAATTCACTCAATGAGGTCTGACTCCTCTCAGTTGATATTTTTACAGGAGAGTCTTCTTCTTCAAACCTCAACAGTAGGTCTATTTGCCAGATTTCTTCTGCCCCGACTTTATTATGTAAATTATCTACTTGATTTTATATTGTACTCTAGAAAACTGCCATAGTCATATTTTATATCAATAGTGAGTTGCATTTTATATTTACTGTATTTGATTTTAATTCAGAGGTTCTCTCTGAATATTGTATTAAGATATTTATTTATGATATGGAAGAGATTATTTTATTATATTGGTTTATATGATGCATATTTATTTTATTATTATTATTATTGCATGTTTTTATTTCTTTTAAAGATTGCTACGGGTTCCGGATTTGAAAGAATTTCCATTCTCTAGCGCTGGTCATGACTCATAATTTTGGGTCGTAACAGGTTATATATATATATATGTCATTTAGAACTAATGTCAATATTGGAATTCGGGTGGGTCAGGGAACAAAATACCTCCCCCGACCCATCAACTGAAATCTAAATATCCATTCACTACTCACCCAAACTGAATATTCTCTCTACTCGACAGCCAAACCAGACACACTTTTTAGGTTGGGTTAGTTCAAAAAATTAGGTCCGGGCGGGTTTTGCTCGCCCCTAAGTAAGATATAATAAAAGGATCAAAGGCATTCCAGCAAAAGAGACAAAAATATAAAATAATTTTCACATACTACAGGCTGTCTAATAGGGCAATGAAAAATTCAGAATATTCAAACATGTCCATCAAAGCTAATCAAGAATTCAAAAATAAAATTGTTCTATTAGTCATACCTCAACCAGTATTTTTTTAAGGCATCGATAAACTCAAATAGAGTGTTGGTAGAATTCTCCTTGTCTAGTATAGCTGAGTCCTTTTGCCTTTGCATTTTGGCTATTTAGAGACGTTGCTTCTTCCTCTTTTCTTGAATCTCCTTCATCCGGGCACCTCAAGCTTATGTTTGTTCCACCTGTTTCTGTTGAGTGGCCAAGAAACTAGCCAGGTTTTCTTGTTTTTTCTTCAATGCCGATTCTAATTTGGCCACCTCTTTTTTGAGTTTCTTCAAGGTCAGGCCAACGTCAAGGAAAATTTGTCTTTCTCTTTTAATGACATCTACAATTGTTACTGCCTCCCCATCCAACTTTTGCTTCTTAGCATCTTTCTTTATAAGGCCTGCTAAAAATTTATCAACAGTATAATAATTGGCGATGAGGGTGGGCAGATTCTTATAAAGGTTATCGATCAAGCATTTTTGTCCGACTATGATATCTAAACATGTTTGTACATGGTCATACAGATATTTCAGTAGTCTAGCAGCTCGATCATGGTTGCCATCATGAATAAAAAAGTGGGTCTTTCCTTCAAAGATCTCCACCAGATCTTTTATTTTGCACTTCACCTCTTTAGAAATCTTTTCCTCTAAAATGGCCACTACATTAATCAAAATATCAACCTCTTCGTTATCAAGTGAAAGGTGGCATCCTTCTTCTTTAGTGTCGTTAATATCATAATCATGCAAACAGGCCTCAATTTCATCAAAGAGAGTGAATAATAAGTCCTGTATATGTAAATAATTAGAATGACATTAAAGAAAATAGTGTTAATGATCGTGAAGAATGGAAAAATACATGTTCAAGTATTAAAGGTACTAAGGGAGCAGGAGGTGGTAAGGCCAATCTTATTGGACTGGTGATAGAAGAAACCTCATAGGAGAGTTTTGAAGTACTCTTTTTTGTAGTAATAGCTGCTAAGGTGGATTGATCGGCCTTCCTAGAAGATTCAACTTGGATTAGACCTTTTCCTAGAGACAGAGTAAATTGTTAGACTTCAAGAGTTTTGGCAACCTCTGAGGTCGATTTAGATGTACTTTTGTTTGAAAACTTATGTTGAGTCTTAGCTTTTTTTTTTAGTAATCTTTGAGCATGTCGATTGGCTTCTCTTTAACGTCTAAAAAGGAGATAGTAAAAAAGAATTCATAAGAATAAAAGCCATATTATAAGCACAAACTACTACCTGATCATTTGATGAAGGGATGCACAAAGGAGGATGATTGGCGAATAGTCTAAAGGATCATTATGGGATCGCCACAAAGCTACCAGTAAAGCTTACTTTGTTTCATGGCCTAAGCTTAGAAACTATAGGGCCAGCTATACTAAAGGAAGTCGATGGAACCTTTTGAGACCAATCCATATAAAAGCATGAGCATACGTCTAAATCGATCACTTAGGCTAGCTAGTACGGGCTTGTAAGTATGAGGCATAACTGCCAAGTTTATACTCCTATAATAGTTTGGCCTTAACTTTTGTCATCCTCCTCTGCATTTCATATTGGTCTCGATAGTTATACTTGTAATGATAGAAGCTTTCAAATTTATGTATTTTATTAATAAACTCATCGTGCATCTTTATTGGGCCCTACAAAGAAGAAGAAGCTCGATCATCAATCAGTTCCCATTACTGAATATTTATAACCTCAACAGAAGATAAGTGAAATTGCTTATTATTAAAGAAATCCCAAAATGTATTAAAGAATGCTAGAATTTATGGGAAGAGGGTATAGTTGCAACTAAGAAACTGATAAGGCATAGGCTTGAGAAATTTTGTCATAAAAGTCCATAGAATTAAAAGTAAGTCAATTATAAAAGATGTTGTTGCATGTTTGGAGAAATAAGAAAGGTAAGGATTGACAATGGCCGAGTTTCCTTGACACAAAATGAGGACATTATAACTAAACATCATATTTATTATTCCTTAGATCTAGATCTAGCCAAAAAAGGGATGACCCTATTACTAATATGTTTTGCCAAGCTGATAACCAATCGTGGAAGGGCCTATGCTCGTTAAAATCATTAAACACCCAAGATGCGCCAAAACTAGTAGGATG
Organism: Mallotus nudiflorus; assembly: GCA_947683625.1. Classification (NCBI taxonomy): domain Eukaryota; kingdom Viridiplantae; phylum Streptophyta; class Magnoliopsida; order Malpighiales; family Euphorbiaceae; genus Mallotus; species Mallotus nudiflorus. The sequence goes on along the minus strand of CANTUR010000079.1, from coordinate 1,646,712 downwards.
AAAGGGACATAAGTTTATTTCTGATATGGTTTGAGTATTGTAGAAAGAATGAAAGAATTCACTAAAGGTTAAATACTTTCATTCAAATCTGGACAGCCATGGAGTATAACACCCTAAATATTTAAAGGTTGGTTTCGGAGGATGATCTACTAAGTCGAGGAAGTAGGCATTGAACTAAAGTTGGGCAATCCATAAGGGACTAAACCCTGATTTGAAGTCATCTTTATCCTTTGAGGGTATCAGCTGATGCATACCCCTATAGAATTGGCTCAATATAAAAGGGCTTAACACTAACTTACGACCATCGACCAATGCCATAGCAACTGAAAGAAACTCTTTTGTGATTTTAATACAACTAAGGCATCCAACAAAGTGACATAACCAGTAGAGGAAGAAAGAGACGTGCTCGGCCTTATCGAGGGTGGGAGAAGTCTTCATGCTCATCGTTATGAAAGAACCATGGCTCAAATGCTCTTTTTTAAAAGAGATTTTCACTTTAGAAGTTTTGGCCTTAAGCTGAGGACTATTTTCTTTTCCAAATGGTTAAAGGCCAAACATAACGGCTAAATCATACAAAGTTATAGTCATCGTGCCTTCCCTAAACATAAAGACATTACATGAATAGGACCAAAATAGTGACATGGCTGATAATAATGTTTTATTAATAAGAATATCAGTTTTAAAGAAGTTGTGCATATCATAAATACCTATCTCCTTCCATCAGCTAAAGAAAGTAACCTCCAAACGAGCTGACCAGACTTAATAGTCTTTTATTAGGCTCAGCCATAATCAGATTGGAATGTTTTAGTTCCATAAAGTCATGTCATTAGGCTGATTAAACCTAGGGGGTCTTCTACATATAAAGGTATAAATTTCTAACCCATTTATTGTCCTTAATAAGCACAGGCCCTAAAATTAAGCTACTAGGATGATTGGAAGTTCTAAAGAGTACCTCAGAAGTAGCTATAGAAGCTTATATGGCGTTGTTGGCTCTCTCCAATCGAGATAAGGGATTAATTTCTTACTCGATCTACAAAGAAGTTAGCCACTTTAATTTCCCTATAATAAATTTCAGTCTGAAATTACAATAGAGATATTCGGTCAAAGGATATGAATTGTCAATTGAATGTAATAAAAAGGGAAAAAACAAAAAACATACTTGGGCGAGAAACCTCGAAGCTAGAGACTTGGGTGCTAATGATAGAGAGAGAAGCTCTAATAAGAGAGAATGATTTTTTAAATAGTAAGTGGGTCAAATTATTGGGACCTTTCCCTTTTACAAGTGTAATTTTAGGAAGGTAAAAAGATGCGATGGATGATGAAAATACCCTTAAGCAAGTAGTAAAAAAATGCAAAGTTAAAAGGAAAGGTCGCACTTAGACCAAGAAGAGGTGAATGGGCCATATGGGCCTCATGAATGGCAAAATCAATACATCAGTTAGGACCTCAGACACTGATCATGGGGGCATTATTTATACCAGCCCAAAATGACCCAAAGCACATGTCCTGAAGGCTAGGCCAAGCTTAGCCCACTCGTTGAAGCCCGCATGACATTTAAAAAGTGAATTATAGCTAGGCAGTTGTTCATTTGGTAAGTCTGACCAATGCCCTAATTAAGGATTGCCTTATGAGCAATTAGGAAATATTCATTTATAATTTATATCCTAATAACTAGATTAGGAAGGTTTTTATTCTAATTTATTTCATTGTTATAGATTAGGTAAGTTTATAATTTGATTATTTCCTTAAGTTAGATTAGGAAGGTCAAGGTCTTCTTTTACGTTTATTTCCTTTTTAGTTCGGGCTATAGAGCTTATAAAGCCAAGGTCCCTACATTATAATAGGTCTTTACACATTTTCATATAAAAACTCAATATTATCAGTTCATTTTTCTTTCAAGACCCGGTGTTTATTGTTATTTTGATCCCAATGATCAAGGCTTCTCAGCAAGGCCAACCTCCTACTTAATTCATATTCTATAGGTTAAAAGGGACTTTAACTTATTTCTTGCCCATGTTACCACCCCGAGCTAATGATAAAACCTTTGTTCTTTAACCCATCTTCTATGATATTATAAAAGGCTCACACGAACTCACTTTAAACATTCAAATGGTGCTTGGGCTTATTCTCATTATTTTTTAAACCAAACAATTATAAATCCTCAGGTGGCTATTGTGAATCTAAGGTTAAGTGTTGCAGTTTGTAATATGATTCTTTCGATGATGCAATGATGAAGCTTCCACCAAATTATCTAGCAATTGGTTGAATGCAATGTTGTGTGTTTCTTAAGTAGCAAATGGTTTGCAATTTATGGTTAGAACTTGAGTTTGCATTCATCCAATGACATGAATTTTTTTTTTATTTTGAGCCTCACTTATGTGAATAACATTCTTTTGAATGCTTGTAATTGAAATTCAATTGTTAGTTTTAACTTAGTTATATTTCTGTCTTTTATGCTTCAGTTGATCTGCCATTTTTTATTTTGCAGGTTGATCTTCTATTGTGAATCTGTGATTACACTTGTTGTCTACCTTTTCTTTGTTTATGCAGACTCTCTTTTTCAAGTAAATACTGAGTCTGAGACATAGTCACACAGTTATGAATTCTTTTGAAGTAAAGGAAATTGTATTTTGTTGACCGTTGATATATGTATACGTTACACAACATGTATTAGGAGCTTTGAACATAAATAGACATGAATTTTTTTTTTGTTTTTTTTTTTGGGCCAAAGGCATTCTATGTTTATTTTGTTCTATAAAGGGTTGGACCCTTTTTATTTTGTAATGAGCTTCACCCAATATATAAAAACAACTATAATTTTCATTTTGAACTTTTAATTTTATGGACAAATCCATATAAGCTAAATCCAATTATCCAATCCAAACAAACTCGCAATTTTTGGATTTTCAAACAAAAAATTTTTGTTTTCTATTCCGCCAGTTTGGTGGCTAAAATTCACCTTCTGAAACCGTTCGATTTTCACTTTCAAATTTTCAAACTGACTCGAACCATCTAATACACAACCCTACCTTAAACGGTAAGTGGAACTCTCCCATTCAAATGGGGCATGGCATCACACCATCCCACCCATCCCGATCGGACGTATATATTATCATTTAAATTTTAAAATACATTCAATGCAAATTCCAATAAGAAGCGTAAAATCATTAAATAAATTGTTGGATTAGAAATATTAATTATGAGATGATAACAATCTAAAGAGGCAATTTTCTGGTAAGAAGTATATTTTATTTTGGAAGATATTTATAAAAATGACGAACTATTTAAAAATCAATCCTGAATTTTTTCATTGAAAAACTTATTCAATTATTTTTAAAAATTTGAGATTTTATAATTTTCAAATTGAAAGATTTCACTTTCATTTAAAGTTTCATGAACAAAACAAAATTACTGTCTTTATAAATATTACATGCTAATTATTACATTAAAAATTAGTTTAGCTAGTTCATATTTATATATATATATGCATTTTATAGTTATTTTATTTTTAAAGAGTAATTTTTATTTTATTAATAATCATTAATGGATTATAAAAGTAAAAATTTCTAAAAAGAATTAAATCTCTCTAAAATATTTTCATATTTGATATTAAGATAATTTTTGTACACTAAATTCTTTATGTGCAATAATTTTTTTTTTCCGAACCACTTTATGTGCAATAATTAATGACTCAAAAATAGAAGAACAAAAGTGGACCTAAAAGAAACATTCTACTATTTCCAAGCCCATATTCAGAAATATCTGAACTTTTCAGGGTCCGAATCTGAAATTTTCGGGCCAATTGTCCGACCCGTAAACATGTCTTCTCCTTTCGAAGGAGTCAAAATTCGGATCTTGAAATTGAAAAAATAAAAAATTTGAAGCAGATTATGTCGTCGCCGACAATGGAAGAAGAAGAAAATGACGATTCAGTGATTGAAATTTTATCAATTGATGATACTCATGATGCTAACAGTTCAATTGATGACATGATTGATCCAGCTTATCGTTCATATTTAGAGCAATTCGTTTTTAATAATTATGATATTGATTATGATGGGGATGATTTGGTACCACCGCCGCCTGCAACACAACTACCGCCGCGGTCGATGCCAAACGCAACACAACTGTATTTGGAGTCAATTGTAGACGATGATGATGATGTCATGATTGATCCAGATTATCTTTCATTCTTACAGCAACTTATTAATAATGATGATTTTGATAGGGATGATCTGGTAGCAACTACACCGCCTGCACTTGCAACACGACTGTCTCTGGTGGAAGTGGTGGAATTTAGAAACGAGGGTTTTGTGGTGGTTTGTGCGATTTGTACTGATGAGCTTGTTGAGGGTATGATGGTAAATAGGTTACCTTGTTCTCATCATTATCATGGTCATTGTATTTTGCCTTGGCTGAGGATTAGGAATACCTGTCCTCTTTGTCGATTTCAACTGCTCTAATTTATCAATTTTCTCATATTTGTTTTTGCAATTTGGTAGCTGAATTATCTTTCTTGATGAACTGCATATTCGGATTGAAATGCATTGTGTGTATTGCTTGTTGGGTATCTTCGAATTCGAGTTATTTAATTGTTGGATGCATATATGTTTTGGGAAAAGAATGAATTGGAAGAAAGGACGACTGATATGATATGGGTTTCTAGTCCCTTGTAACAATGTTGCTGTCTTGATGGATTGGTTATCGTTGTTGCATTCTTTTTGTTGTTGTCATGAAGGAAAGAAACCAATTAGTATCTATGTTAATGTGTGCATATGTGGCTGAAGATTTTCTTTCCAGAAAATGACTTGCATAAAATGCCGTTTGTCTGTCACTTCAGTTATGTTGTGTTTGTTAACTGATATTGAATTCTTTCTGATTCTGCTATTAAATTGAATCAGATTTGCTCCCAACATCAGCATGTTTAACCATGATGGCTCTGCAAATATCTCATGTTTTGTATTCGCTGTTATTTTTCGTTTTGCCGGATATCTGGAAAAATATGGTTTACCATTTCTTTTTGGGGAATTTGGAAGTGAAATGTGTGTATTCACATCCATGAATTGTGCAAAAGAAATGGCAGAACATGACTAAGCATCTTCTATTTAGTAATTTCTTAGCAGGAGCATGGCAGCCATAAGTTCTTAAGTTCATAAGAGTATGTATCTATGCCTAGGCTATGTGGAATGAGGTTTTGAGTAAATGGTGTATCTTTCCTGGATCGCAAACTTCTGTCCATGCTAAATAAATATAAGTTGTTGTTCAGCATCAGGGTGCAATGCATCATTGTGTTCTATGCACATTACAAAGATATAAATAGTTAATAGCATTTCATGCCTATCCCGCATTATGTTGATTAATATTGAGGCAATTCTACATATATGCATCTCTTGATTGCTGCCATTCATGCAGGCTCAAGTTATCAATTAGTCTGGTATTTTTTTTTTTGGGGGGTTCATATTCTCGATTTTGATGTCTGTTTTACCACAGAATTGAGTACTCGTGCACATTCATGGATCAAAATCTATGTTGGTGACAACATATTTAAGACCTGATCTCAAAAGAAACACTCAAATGAATGTGCTTTAAACTGTGCGAAATCTTCTAGTTTTTATTGGCAGATGGCCCAAGTGCAATTTTTTAAATGGTCCATGCGTAGGTCGAGTTAGTGTTGATAATGGCACACTTGAATTGGGTGGCAAAACTCACCTCACCTTCCACTTCAATACAAGTAATACAGAATAAAGTTCAAAGGAAAGAAGAGGAAGATTTGGTGATGGTTTCTGGAATTTGATTTGAAGAATCTGTGAAGGGAGTAATGTTGAATAGAGTAGGTTACGTGTCTTGCGTCGGTTGATCAAGGGGAATACTTCTTTGGAGCAGTATGAGTAAGAGTAATTATGATGGAGATTGAGTAGTTAAATAATAAAAAAAATAAAATATTTATAGCATAAGATACTAATGGGTTAATATCAATTAATATGAGATGTTAAAAACTCTTTTCACTTAAATAATGTGTTATGAGTTTATATACAATTTTATTAAATTAGTGGTTATTCATATATGTTTTTTTTTCTTTTGAAACAATTCATATATGTTATCAATCAAAGTGAAATTATTTTTGACATATTACTCATTATGAATAAATTGTATAATACAAAGATGACAATTTTCATTAATATATAAATAATATGGTATATTAAAGCACAAAACGAAAAAAATGTCAACAAAAACATGATAAATTAAGGGTTGGTGAACAGGAAAAAAAGATATCAAATCTAATTTTTTAATGAATTGCAATGAATTTATGTCATATCATGTGAGATTAACTAACATTTATTTATTTATTAACGGTCACATTATATAATTTAAATTTTGATGATTTATATAATAGAAATGGTTCTCTTATTTTAAATTTATGATGACAAAAGTGGAATTCCACTTAGGACGTTTGGTCTAACTAATTGAGGTAATTGATAGAAATTTTTCTTAATCAGCTACAATTACAATTTAAATATTTGGTAAAACTTTAAAATCAGCAATTGATAGCTAGGGTTGTGCATGGATCTTGAAGAACCCAAACCATTCTGAAAAATCAAATTGAAAATCTCTACTGATCATTTGATTTTTTCCAAATTGAAATGTTCCAAAATTTTATATTGGGATGGTTTCGGAGAATTTGAAATCTCCAAACTGAGATCCATCATGAACTGCTCTGAATTGTACTAAACTAAAGAATCAAAATTAGAACCGATAATTTAAAAGAATTAGAGTTATATATACATATATATTATAAAAATTAACATTATATTATAAATATTTTTGTAATAATTATGTTCATTTTATTAATATTGGACCCTTGAATTTAACATATAATCTAAAATAATGTCATTTTAATTATTTAAAATAAATATTTTAACTTATAAATCAAATAATGTTAAACACAAACAAATAAATATTAAATTAGTAAATGACATTTTAGAATATTATAGTACAATTTATTTTGAAACATTTAGATTCATCTTCAATAATAAATTTGTAATATAATATACTTTTTTAATAGCTATAGTATTGTAATTATTATTTTATGATATATATTATTTATATAAATTTTTCATAGAAAATATAATAATTGTATGTTATATTAGAATGTATTATAAAAATTTTATAGTAAAAAATAATGATAAATAAAACTATAAAAATAATTTAATTTTATGATAAAATTATGAAATGGTTTGTAGTTTAATAGTTCAATTTAAATTATATTTTTATTTATTTTTAAATTAGATAAAAACCTATCTCCGAACCAAATTGAACTAAAAATTTTAATTTAGGGAGGAATCGATCTTTGAACTTTGAACCAAAAATTTTAATCTCCAAACTGAACCAAACCAAACATTTGGAGCAATTTTATAGCCTTAATTTTTAAATTTCCGATATTTTGGAGCAATTTTGGAGAATTACATTTTTCGAACCGAACTGAACCGTGCACACCCCTACTGATAACTAATTTTATTCAAAACAATTGTTGATTTGATAAGTTCTATTTTGGAGCTTTTTCTAATCAGCTGATAGCTGATTTGTATTTATTTTTATTTAGATTATTTTACAATTATTAAAAATAATTAATAACAAATAACTTCATTAAAATTAAATGTATGTAATTAATTTTTTATAGTTCATAATTAAATAAATATTATTGTAAATTATAATTAATAATTAAATCATTGTAATAAATATACCAATAATTATTTTTAGAAAACAATATTTATATTTTAAAATTTATTTTAAAATAATTTCTATTAATTATTTTAATAATATATAAACTAAAACAATAAATTATTATTTACTACTATATATATATATTTTAAATAATTTATATAACCAAAAAATATTATAAGAAGCATATAAAATTATATTTATAAATAAAATATACCCTTAATAGTTATTTAAGATATATTAAATAATTTATATTTATCATTTAATGATCTGCAATCGTTATTAATTACTAGTTATTATAAATAGTTAAATTAAATAGAATCTTAAAGATGCCTTTCTAAATGACATATTAGCTAATATTTATTAGTGGTGGAAGTTAAGGAGTTTTTTTCTTCCTTAAAAAAAATGTTTGTGTTTGTGTTTTTTTTTTTTTATCAAATAGTGCCTCTTGATCATGACAATGGTGATAAATATCTGTTGGAATTACAGTTATTTTACCCACTACATCTCCCACCATTTTCATTTTCTTTTCCTTTCTAAACATTAAATAATTGGAAATTACATCACTAATAAAATCAAAACCAACCCAAAAAGTTTTAAAAATGAGAAAATTTGCAAACAAACAAAAAGTCAAGTCATTTTCAAAGATAGATGAGGGAGCCTTGTATGGTTCTCATGGTGTCCACAAAAGCAATAATCAAAGCACTCACCACAAAGAAATTAAATTAAATAATTTTTTTTTTCTTATATAAAAAGGATATGTAGATGTGGCCTTTGGTGAACATTTATTTAAGGTTTTTTTATTCATTAAGTTAATAGTGTGGGGGCATGTAATTATTACTTCAATCATTTTGAAGTTGAAAATGATGGCCTAAGGGCAAGATGTTAGCCATGGTGCACCGCCTCTACCCCTCTCACCCTCTTGGCTTTGTTTTATTTGCTACATTGATTCTTTTGTTATTTTTAGTTACAAGTTGTCTTTACAAGTCCACCCTCTCCACCTTTTCTTGTCCAAGCCAATCCCAACTTTTATCCCCAAAGCATTCTTCTTTCTTCCTTATTATTATTGACTCTAGTTTGCTTGCTTAATTTAGAAAACAAAAGATTTTGAAAAACATGTAAAATTGTATACAATGAAAACTTTCAAGTTTAGATGATATATAAGGGAAAAAAAAAAAAAGAGTATTGTTTCTAAAATCTTTATGACCAAATATAACATTACTCCATATCTACTTTAATAATTATATACTCACTGCTTAAGGAAATATAATGATAATTTTTTAAATAAAATTTCAAAATTTTCTGATACCTTGTCGTAGGACGAATGATTTTACATTATTCTTCATATATAGAGTAAATGAAATTTTAAAAATGGTATTATTTCACTATGATATATTAATTATATCAATTTTTGGTCTTTTAATTTTCATTAGTCATCCCTAGAAATAGCTGAATGCATATGATGTTTTATTAACTTTCAATTTTTTTTTTTAAAGAAAATTGATCTAAAGTCTTTGTTTTTTTTTTTTGAATAAAATTTAATTCTTTGTTGAGCAATTAAAAATAACCAATTTTATTGATTTAGGATTCAGTAAATCGTTACATCCTTAGAAAATTTAATTTGTAAATTTTGGATTGTTAACTCAGTTGCATCTTTTAACTGCATTCATTATATGAATATTGTGCTATAATAAGTTCAATGGTTATACATATCATAATTGACAATGACAATGACAATATAACAAAGAAGAAAATTATTTATAGACCAAACATAAAAAATATATTTCCTGTCAAAAGCAACTAAAAAAACTTCCAACATAGAATTGCCTCCAACCATTAGGATAGTGGCCAATAATTTAGCCATGAAAGGCTAATCCAATCCAATCGCTTGACTTTATTAGACCAATTCTCTTTTTTTTTTCTTTTTTTTTTTTTCTAAACCGGTTCAAATGGTTAATTTCTCACCTCAAAAAAAATAAAGGAGATGAAGTTTGAATCGTATTTTTCACATTTAAATATCTATATTTTTTACCATTTAAACTACATATAAAAAATTATACCAATTCTTATTTCCTTTCCAATTTTATCCCCCAATAATTTTTTTTTCTTGAAAGCATGATATGAAACTTTGGTCAACACACTTGGGATTATAAAAATGCAATGGTTTGGTTTTGGGATAGGGATATATATGAAGAGAAAGGAAATCATAGAGAGCAAAATATAGACAAGAAACAAATTGAAGAGGATATTGTCCATAGTGAGGGGTACATATCACAGCAATTTGTACATCTTGAGTATACTAGAGGGTAAAATATTCATCATTACTTTCAGATAATTTTTGGAATGTTTTCATCATTCATTTGATGGAGTGAGAAATGGGATTTGCCCCATGATTGGAAATTTGCAAGATATTAGGGAAAAAAAAATTATCTTTGGTAAAAATTTAAAATTTAAAATCCGCTCTTTCAACATATTTTTACTATAAACTTTTACCTTAAACTATAGTGAAGAGGAGATGTGTCTTTAAGATTTTTTGAAGGGTGTTATGCCTATATTTTAATGGAATATCCATATGTGTGTGTTTAAACTTTACCACAATACATCCAATTAAATCGTTTGATCGAACAAGTGACATATAATTGTTTGTGTACACTACCAAAAACACTTAGTTGAATCTTTATGTATAGAAAAACCAATCCTTTATGTGTATATATTTTATTATTTTAGCTTAGTATATGCATTTTTCTAAATTTATCACATTTTGTTTTTTTTTTTAAATTTATATAACATTTAAATATTTTAGTTAATTAAAAACAAAATTTATAAATTTTTTTGTAATATTTGAGATGCCTAAATTACTTTTTATCAGTTAAAGTAAAACTACATAAATTCGTTAACTAATTGAAACATATTTAAAAATAATACTGAATACGATTAAGGTATTCTAGTATTGAATTTTTATGTTGTGAGACAAATTAATAAAAAATAAAACTTAGAAAACAATCGATATAATAAGCAAAAAAATCTATGAGCATCACCCATGAAAAAATCAGATTAATAAAATTTTGTGATTAACATATAATATAAATAAAAATAAAAATTAAGAAATATTAAATTAAATTCTCACTTAAATCATAAAATTTTTTGTTATTATTTTTAGTTATGTTAATAGAATTATTTTAATTTTTAATTCGATAATTTATTTAAATAATTTATATGCTTTACTTCATGGCATTAATTCACCATAAATTTACTTTTTGATATTTAACTGAATTTGATTGTAAAAATATTAATAAAAATTTTACAATCAAAGAAAAAAAAAATATTCAAGTTAATTAACGGTAATCTTATAATTTGTTTTATTGGAAAACACTTCATTTTTATAAGGAAAGTAATCTACCATTATAGTACTAGAACAAACAAGTGTTACGATTTTTAGGTGACAAATACGAATGGCCGCATAGCATATTTAAACACCTCTTACTAAAAATTACACTAACCTGACCGCTAATAAATTGATAAAAATTATTTTTATGTAATATTTTGAATTCAAATAATAATATTTATAGTTATATTAAATTAAAAAACTTTTATATTAATATTTATAGTTATCGTTAAAAAACTTTTATTGTTTTGTCATTTCACCCAAATTAAATCAAATAATCAGGATTTAGTGAATTTTGTATAAAAAATTTACAAATTTAAATTTAGTGAATTTTTTCCTAAATTTCAAATTAAAATATGTATTTAGAATTTTTAATTTTTTTTTATTTTTATTTATAAAAATCATCAAATAAAAATTAAGTAGGGCTATGTATCGAATGAGTCGGATGGGTATGACCAAAATCTAATTTGGATTTGGGAAGGAGAAAATGGCAACCAAACCAAACCAAAAGGATAAAAAATCAATCAATTTGGAAGACCGAATTTTATTGGTTAAGGCGAGTCGAAAAAACGGACTAAGTCAGATTGAGTCCAATTGGAATAGGTTAAATTATTTGAATAAAATTAAAATTATAAGCATTTCACATTCATTCTTTTACAATATTCTATGTCAATGTGCAACTACCTATTATATGCACATGTACATATATGCATTTAAATACAAAAAATAATGTGTCAGTGTCAATTACAAAAATTAACTGATTACATATTAATGATTTTGTTATCTAAATTTACAAAATAACTCAATTTAAGTACAAAAAATCCAAATTGAGTTGTGTTGAGGCTCTAATGTTTCACTAGTTCAATAAAAAAAAAATAAAACTAGTCTGGATCTGCAAAAAATATGAACAAGTCCTACACATGAATTTAAACAATTAGTAAATATAATCAATATAGCTAATATAATAGAAATGCTAAGTAAAGAAAATTAAGAAAATTAAAATAAGAATAGATTAAGAGAGGCTTAAATTATAATGTTTTTAAGTCACATAAAAATAAAAGTCGGTGAATATTTCCAATAACAAATAATTTGTCACCAAAGAAATACAAGCTAAAACTTTCTTAAGAACTCAACAACATTGGTGGAAGCATCATCACAGCCTCAAAGAACAATAATAATGATAAACTGGTTTAGGCAGAAAATGCACGACCATATATACATTCAAATGTAAAAGGGCTCAGATGCTAAGTTTTGTATTCAAAGAAAAGAATGTGGCCTTATTTCTAGTAATAATAAAAAGATGGTCACTAAAGAAATAGAGGCAAACATTCTAACATAATCAGAAAGAATGGTGGAAGCATCATCACAGCCATATGCATCAAGTATGCCAGCACCACAGGCACACCAAAAGTTATATATCACAGACAGGCACAACAACTCAACATTTCATTTTAATTTTGCATATGACCCTGTCTGAACCTGTTACATATTGATTGTTGGATTCTTTTGTGACCACTACTTGGCATGCCTAAGTTTGGATGTGTTGCAAGTTAGTTTCCAATAACTGCCATTGCCAAGTATAGTTAGAATTATTTGGAAATTGATGGTGCAACAGTAGGTCCAATGCCTACTTAGGTAAATCTATGTATAAAATAGAAGAAGTTGAGTTATTAGTAAGCATTAAGCAGCAAGAAGTGAAAAGCAAATGAACAAAGACAGCAAATGCAGTAATTGACTATTAGTACCCTTTTCCAAATTCTTTAAATCTTCTATTATTTCCTCAATGTTGATTGGTTGATTAAGCTTCCTCAGCCAATCTTGTGTGAAAATCAAAGATTCTATAATTTAGGAGTCAAAGAACTCCTAAACATATCAAGGACCCTACCACCAATACTAAATGCAGATTCTGATGCAATTGTGGAGATAGGTACAACTAAAATATCACAAGCCAATTTGGAAAGAATCGGGAACGTATCTGTATTAAGCTTCCACCACTGAAGTAAATCAAAAGGCCACTCTCCCTCCAAAAATGACTCACTCAAATAAATATCCAATTAAGCCCATTTGCTTAAACCTATTCCAAACTCCAATTTTTGCTTCTCAAATTGAGCTTTTGACAGAGACATCTTTGATGTAGAAGAAGCAACAATTACAATCTTACTATAAGCAAATAATGTGCAAGTTTGAGTAGTAGAATCAGTAGGAGCAACATATGCATAGAGTTCAACATGGTCATCAAACAATTCATACACAATAAATTTCATAGTAGAAAATAAGCTTCCGCCAATTGATTGACCATATATTTTTCCCAATGAAAACTCCATAAATTCCAGGTTGTCTTTAGGGTCTAGCACATTGGCAATAAAGATCAACATATTCATTTTTTCCAGATCACCCTAATATTTATCAAATTTACTTTTCATTGATAAACTCATTGACCTTTTATAAGGATCATCAGAGTTCATCCATTCATTTAAAACACATAATAAATCACATATTTCAGAGAAGAAAGTGTTGGAAGTGACATATAAGGAACCAAAAATTAGGAGGGTTATTTCATAAAAAATTCTTAAAAATGTAACAAGTTGTTGAATAGTAATCCAATCAAGACAGCTAGGAACTTCATCACTAAGATCAACTATGAAAACTGATTCATATTCATTAAATTTTTCAAAGACTTTTTCATATAAACAAGTAGTGTACAACATTAAATAAGTAGAGTTCCATCTTGTTGGCACATCTAGACATAAACCAATATTATTTTCAATACCAATTAACTCTATAAATTCTTTGAATTTGTTAAACCTAGATGGTGAATTCCTAATCCATCTAACTGCCTCCCTTACCCTCTTAACAAAAATAAAGGACTCCTTAAGCCCTTCACTAACTATAAGGTTCAGAATATGTGCAATACATCTTATGTGCACATATTTACATCTCACTAAACTTGTCCCCCAACTAAAAGGTTTCTTTTTTAAAAACCTCACAGCAGTATCATTTATAGAAGCATTGTTAAGTGTACTTGAAAAAACATTTTTCAGCCCCTGCTCTAACAAAAATGACTCAATTTCTTGATAAATGTACTCCCCCTTATGTGATGTGACTGGGGAAAAAGATATAATTTTCTTATGAAGCTTCTAATCATTATCAATTAAGTGTGTAGTTATGCACATATAGTTTATTCTCTGAATGCTAGTCCCAGATTCAAATGTAATGCTCACTCTTTGACAATGTTCTTTAAAAAATAGTTTTAGTTTAGACCTCTCATCAACAAAATGAGAATAGCAATCCCTACTGATTGTATATCTAGATGGAAATTTAAATCTAGGACATGTAACTGCCTTAAACCTTATTGACCTTAATAATAATCAATCTTAATTTTGATCTTAAGTTAATTTTAAGCATTTAATTTGTTTGTTTAAGTTTGTATAAGTTAGGACTCTATTGGAAGTTAAAATGAAGTATGATTATCTTGGGCTGATTCGACCTCTGAGAATCAATGAGGCTTTAACATCCTTAGAGCTTCATAATAAGAAAGTTATCTTATTCACATTTGAAATAGACATCCTGATCTTTTTAAATGGAGTTTTCTTATCAAAATCCAAGTTCATTTAGGTATGCAAATATTAAGTCAAAATCAATGTATGCATCTACCATTTCAGATTGCACAGCTCTTAGTATTTTAGACATATCTTGAGCTACATAAGTCCAATTGAGGTGATTTAAAATGATATAGAAAGCTAAGTTAAATATATATAACTTTTGTGGGGAAAGTGTGGGAAAAATCAAACTTCTTCGATATAAAATTATGGCTTCAACTTATGCATAGTTGTTTGACAGTAGTTTGCATTTTAGATTGCACAACTATTAGTATTTTGGACATATCTTAAGCTAAAAATTTCCAATTAAGGTGATTCAAAATTATATGAAAAGATATATCAAATATCTACAACTTTTATGAAGAAAGTGGGGGTAAATTCAAACTTTTTCAGTACCCAATCATGGTTTCAATGCATGTATAGTTGTCTGACAGAATAAATATTTTATTAAAAATTAGATGTTAGACACATTATTTGCACCTCCAACAACTATATTTTTTAGTGTTTGTCTATATAAACACCTCTAAAGCTAAATGAAAGTTAAAAAACTTGTTTATCATTCCTTCTTTCTTAAGCATTCAATTGAGCTCTCAAATTCTCTTAAATAATTCTTTGTTTGTATAACTCTTGTGAGAGTTGGTTGTGTGTTAGAAATAGAATTTTTCTTCATCTTAAATCTTAGTATATATTAAAAGGGAAGTGAGATTTGTTTCTAAAAAAATTAGTTTAAGTGTTGTCCATTGAAACACTTGGGATTTGGTTTTTGAGTGAGCCTTGAAAACTCAAGTTGTAAGGTTATAAAAGTGAGCCATAAAAATCTTATGTAATCTCAATCTTATGAATAATATTGTGGATGATTGAAAATCCTAACTTAGAGATAAGTTAGGTGGAGACGTAGGATTATTGTTGAATCCAAACTTCTTAAATTTTGTGTTCTTCATTCTTCTTCTCAAATTCCATTCAATTCTTGCAAAGAATTCTTTTAATTTTTGACTTTTATTTGATAGTCCTATTCACCTCCCTCTAGGACTCTTTTCAATTGGTATCAGAGCTTGAATTCTATGTACTTCGTTGCTAGAATACAAGATCATGAGGAGTGAATCATAAAATATCTCTTCTCTTAGACCATTCTTTGATGGTAGTGACTATCCACATTGGAAATTCAAAATGAAATTATATATTGATTTTGATTCTATCAAACTTTGGGACATTGTTCTAAGAAGTTGTGAACCACCTACAACTATAATTAATAATGTGGTAACTACTCTTGCAAGAAGCTAATGGAGTATTGATCAAAAGGAAGAAAATTATAAAAATATAAAAGCTATGATTACTCTAGTCTCTTCAATGACAAGAGAAGAATGAGGCAAGCTTCAACATTGTATGTCGGCCAAAGAAATATGGGAGACCTTAGAAAATCACTACGAAGGCAACATTAAAGTAAGAAGCAAGAAGGTTTAACTTCATATGTATGAATATGAACTCTTCAAAATGAAGCCTTATTAATCAATCATGGAGATGACAAACCATCTCAATGCTCTCCTCACAACCCTCAAGAAACTTGGAAAACATTTCTCTAGGAAGAGGTAAACAACAAGATTCTAAGAATCCTACCTAAGAAGGATTGGGAATCTCATGTTACTTCAACTGAGAAAGCTTAAGACCTCTCCACTTTATCAATCAATGTGCTCATTGGTAAGATCTTAACACATAAGCTCACTATCAAGCAAAGAGGTAAAGAATAAGAAGAGAAAGAGGAAAAGAAAAAGAGCATTACTCTAAAAGCTCTTTAAGAAGATATTGAAGAGGAAAGCATCATAGATTCTAGTGATGAAGATGGTGACAATGTCATGCTCACTAGAAACTTTAAGAAGTTTTTGAGAAAGAAAAACTTCTCAAGAACAAGGGACTTCAACAAGAAGTTTGTAGGAGATAGTAAGAAGAAAACTAAAGAGGTTACTTGCTATGATTGCAAGAAACCAGGATATATTAAAAATGATTGTCCCAAACTCAAATTCAAGAACAAGGGAGCAAAAGATAAGAAGAAGACATTCAAAGCTACTTAGGATAATTCCTCTGAATCCAAAGAAGAAGAGGAACAATAAAAAGTAGTCAATCTTTGCTTTATGGCCCTTGAAAATAAAAATGAGGTATCATCTACTTCTTATTCTTCCTTTGATGATTGTGATAATTATTGTGATAATGATGATGATAATGATAAAAGCTTTATTGTGAGCACATTACTTGTAAAATGCAAAAGTTTATTATCTAAGAAGAAATATTATAAGCATGAGTTAGATAGCTTAAATAGAGAATTAGAAAATTTAAAAATTAATTTTGCTAAACTTGTTAAATCAAATAAAAAACTTATTAGTGATGCAAAATCTTCTAATTCTTTAGAAGATCAACTTAAAAAAGCAAATGATGAAAATCATAAGCTTTCTAAGGAGGTCTTAGAATTAAAGAATTCCATTATTAAATTTAAGAGAGAAAAAGAAACTTTAGATAGTCTTCTTGACTTAGTTTTCAAAAGACCAATTTTAAATAAAATATCTTATGAGCTATGGAATAATAGAAAACTTAAAATCTCATATCTAAGAGTTTTTGGATGCAAGGACTTTATATTGACCACCAAGGATAATCTTTGGAAATTTGATTTTAAAGCCGATGAAGGAATTTTCCTAGGCTATTCTATTTCTAGTAAAACATATAAGGTCTTTAATAAGAGAACTCTAGTAGTTGAAGAGTCAATGCATGTGGTATTTGATGAATCAAACTCACTTGATCCTAGAAAGGATATTTTTAGTGTTGATGATCTTGTAGGTAATAATGAAATTATGAAAACACAAGAAGAAAATGCTAGTAAGCCTTTAGAACTTGAAGGTACAAGCAAGGAGAAAAATGAGGAGACATCTCAATCTACCTTGAAGGATGAACTTCCAAAGGATTGGAAATTCAAGAAAGCTCATCCTCAATACCTCATCATAGATGACACTACAAAAAGGGTAACTATTAGATCTAAACTTAAGTCTATTATTAATTTAGCTTTCATTTCTCAAATTGAACCCAAAAATGTTGATGATATTTTGAGTGATGAATTTTGGATCCTTGTTATGCAAGAAGAGTTAAATCAATTTGAGAGAAACAAGGTTTGGACCTTAGTTTTTAGACCTAAATATTATCCTATTATAAGCACCAAATGGGTGTTTAGAAATAAGATGAATGAACAAGGTGTCATAACTAGGAACAAAGCTAGACTAGTAGTTAAAGGTTATAATCAAGAGGAAGGCATTGATTATGGTGAAACCTTTACCCCCGTTACAAAGTTAGAAGCTATTAGGATGATACTTGCATTTGCAGTATACATGAATTTTAAACTTTATCAAATGGATGTTAAAAGTGCATTTTTAAATAGTTTTATTGAAGAGGAGGTATATGTTGAACAACCTTTGGGTTTTGAAAATTTTGACTCTCCAAATAATGTGTTTAAACTTTCAAAAGCATTATATGGATTGAAATAAGCTCCAAGAGCTTGGTATGAAAGATTGAGTAACTTTTTACTAAAGAAAAGTTTCTCTAAAGGAAAGGTTAACACAACTCTTTTTATAAAGAAATCCAAACATTATTTATTAATTGTTAAAATATATATTGTGTTATAACCCAAGTTTTTAAATTATTTTAATATAAAGTAGGATATGCAATGTTAATAATTTTAAAACAATAATTGATTATTTCATTATCTTGAAAAAATTATTATTGTTATTATTTTATGTTTAATTAACATATTTTACGTAAATACATGTCCTTAAATTATTATTTCGGGAAATAGTATTTATTTAAATCTTTAATTTAGAGCATTAATATTTTAATATTATTATTTTAATGAATTACATTATTGACCTTTATTTTATGAGTCATATATATATATATATGCATGCATAAATATTATTAAGGTTTAATATTTAAATTATGTGTATATATTAATATGTGTGTATATATATATATATATATATATGTGTGTGTGTGTGTGTATAAATATCTATGTGTGTGTATTTTAATTGTAGTGTATAAATTTTGTTGATTAAAATATTATTTAGTTTATTAAACTTTATTACAAAGTTATATATGTATATATACAAATAAAACAAAAAACCTACCTTCTCCTTCTCCCCCTCCCAAAACTCACGATCACCATCACCCTCACCGCCGAAACTCCAGCCAACCACCATTGGTGTGCCTCCAGACTTCCACCTCCTCCTCCAGCCAGCTCAGCCGCCGTTTCTTCCTCCGGCGCCATTTCAGCTCGTTTAGGTCGAGAAATCGAAAATCAGCACCACCTCAGTTCAAGTTGATTCCAGCCACCATTTTCGACACCGTCAGTCTCTTTCCCTTCCTTGAGCACCGTTTCACTTGGTTTGGCTTAGATTTTGGTGGTGATCTATTTTTTCATTTCAGTCATTTTTGCTTTTCAAATTTTTTTGAACTTGATTCCTTGTGATTCATGAGAAATTCCTTCACAAATGTTGTTCCCCTTAGCTTAATCTTCATCCTACAATTTTTGTGTAATTTTTGGAATTTATTTTGATTTTTGTGAATTTTTTATTATTTTATTATTATTTTAATTATTTTCGTTAATTAATTAAATAAATTATGAAATTGTGATTTTTGGTGTTATTGGTGGTTGATATTAATTTTAGAATTTAATTTATAATTTTTGTGATTTTTGTGTAATTTTTATAATTATATTTAGTTTATGTCAATTTTGAAAATATAGGTTAAATATATATTTAATTAGAAATAATTGGATAATTAAGTGTATTTTTGGATTTTAGTGAATAATATGTTGAGAAAATAATTTTTGAGTAATTATATAATTTTTATTGAATTTTTGAATATTATTAGTATTTTATGTGTATTTTTGTATATTAGGAGCATTTTGGTAATTTGGTAGTAATTTTAGTTAAATATGAAGTTTAATTGGTTTTAATAATTATTTGAGGTATAAAAATGATTTTTATGAATTATTTACTAATTTAACTAATTAAAACTATTTTTCAAAAATTATTTTCAAATTTAATATAATATACTATTTTTGTAAATAAATGGATTTTTAGTAATTTTTAATATGTTTAAGGATTAATTAAGTAATTTAGAATTTTAAAATGAATTTTTTACTAATATTTGTGAATTTATCAAGAAATATTGATTTTAATAATATTATGTTATTATTAGGGTTTTTAAGTAATTATCGGTAAAAATAATTACTTTTAATGTTTGAATGTTTAAATTGCTATATGTTGGTATTTAAAGGGTATTTTTGGAACTTATTGGATTTTAATATATTTTATGTATTTTGTTGTGAATTGTGGACCTCGGTCGGGGGAATTTGTAGTTTGGGGTCCCGATCGAGGAGTTTTGTGAATTCTGTTTGGAAGTGTATTTTCTTACAGGATCGGCTCTACTTTTTAAGTAGAGAGATGTTCATTTTACAGAGGAGGTTCTGCTAAATTTTTGGTAGAATTCTCGTAAAACGTAACATTCGGTCAAATTCCTATTCTCTATCTGTGTTAATAATCCTAGATCGAGTCTCTAGACGTTAAGTTGGAATTATTCTGATTTTCGTGTTGTTATTTTATTGTTAGTTGCGTTGAGACCGAGACCTAGTGGACCAGACCCGTCGGACCCATCTCGAAGAGTGCACAACGATGAGTTATTGTGATATATATGCATTGCTTTAGGTTACATGTTTTAGAAATTATATGTTTTAAATGTAAATTTTACATAATTGCTTTATTAAATGCTTAGGTATATTTTTGGTATATTTAAAAATAAATGCATGTTTTTTTGTGATTTATTTTCAAATTATGTTAAGTATATTATTGGTTGATTTTGAGTATATTACATGATTTAATTGAATTTATTATACGTATATATACCTGAAATATACTTAGTTTATTTTAGATATATTTCTGGTATATATTTGGTTTATTTGTTTATTTTAAATGTCATTATGCATTATTTATTTTTCTGAATGTATGTTTTAATATAAATGAAGGATATCGATAGAACGTACTTTCTAGTGGGCAGCACTAGGACCGTGTACGTACCAGTGCATTAGATTAGAGCTAAGTGAAAATTAATTGTGGTGATTATGATTGTTTGATATTGATTTGATTGAGATAAATGTGATTGAGAGTGTGATTACTGGAGCTCGGTTGACCTAGTGTCTCGGGGCCAATCACACTGACAGTCAGACTGCTAAAGCTCAGTCGACTTAGTGTCTCGGGGCCAATCTACTATCCATATGGATTAAGTGAATTTACTTGGAATTAAATGAGCCTATATGGCTAGAGTACTTTCTATTGGTATTGAGGTTACAATCATATAGGGTTCTATTTGATCCTTCATAACTGATGATTTTCAGTATTAAAATGATTTTCGTTGCATCTGTGTGTATTTGCCTGTATATATATTTATTATATATACTATTGAGTGTCTGCATTTGACCTTTAGCTGTGCATGTATATATATTATAACAATTCACTCAGTGAGGTCTAACTCCCCTCCATTGATGTTTTTACAGGAGAGTCCTCATCTTCAAATCTCACCAGTAGACCTATCCCCCGGATTTCTTCCACTTCGGATTTATTATGTAAATCACTTACTTGAGTTTTATTTTGTACTCTAGACACTACAGTAGTAGTTGTATTTGATTCTGTCAAAAGTTATTTCTGATTTATGCATGTACGAGATTTTAATTCAGAGTGTTACTCTAAAGTATTGTATTAAAAGATTTTATTTTATGATATGAGATAGGATAATATTTTATTTAAGAATGATAAGGAGCTTATTTTTATTAATTGAGATTTAATTTCCACTAAATAAATATTTAATTATTTTATTTTATTGCATACTTTTCTTTTAAGGCTTGCTACAGGTTCTGGATTTAAAAGAATTCTCGTTGCCTAGCGCCGATCATGGCCCCCTATTTTGGGTCATGACATGTTGATAACATTATGTTCGGTGCTATTAACCATTGATTTTATGAGGAATTCTCTAATTTAATGTAAGGAGAATTTGAGATGATTATAATGGGTGAACTCAAATTCTTTCTTGGACTACAAATCAAGTAATGCAAAAATGGGATTTTCATCAATCAAACCAAGTATGCAACGTTCTTGAGAAGTTTGGCATAGATGGAGCTAAGATAAGTAAAACTCCAATCAGTACCACAACCAAACTTAACAAAAATGAGAATGGCAAACCGGTTGATGAAAAGCAATTTAAATGTATGATTGAATCCCTTCTTTATTTAACTACTAGGAGACCCAATATTATGTTTACTACTTGCTTGTGTGCTACATTTCAATCTAGTCCTAGAGAGTCTCATTTGAATGCTATCAAGAGAATTTTTAAATATCTTTGTCATACAATACATTTAAGACTTTGGTATCCTAAGAGTTCATCCTTTGACTTGATTAGTTATTCTGGTACGGACTTTGCCGGTAGTTTACTAGATAGAAAAAGCACTTTCGGAACTAGTCAATTTTTAGGACAATATTTAGTTTCTTGGTTTAGCAAGAAATAAGTTTCAGTTTCCTTATCCACTGCTAAAACTGAATATAATGCATCAAGTCTTTGTTGTTCAAAAGTTTTGTGGCAAAAACAATAGTTGTTAGACTATGGTGTAAAACTTGATCACATTCCAATCAAATTTGACAATACAAGTACTATCAACCTTAGCAAAAATCCCATTCAACATTCTAGAACTAAACATATAAACATCATTTCTTGCATGATCATGTTCAAATTGATGATATCTCACTTGAATTTGTTGGTACAAATAATCAACTTGCAGATATCTTTACCAAACCTCTCAATGAAGAGAGATTAAATTTCATTAAGCATGAACTTAGCATGACTGATGGTTCTAGTTTATCTTGATTTTATGTTTAATTGATGGTTGAACTGTTTTCATGTGAAATCATGTTGTGCTTATTGATTACTTTGATTGATAAATATTTTGATTTTGATCTTAAAATTTTTTTAGTTGTCAGTTTATATTTGGTTTATCTATTTAAATTTCCTTCTGCATTTTGTCAAAGGAGGAGAAATAGTTTGAGTTTGCATGTGTACCTAGTTTTTTTTAACATGTGTACTCTTTTTTTTTAATTTCAAAACTCTCTTAAAAAATGTGTTTATGTTAGTGACATATTATATTTTTGTTTGATATAAGGGGAGAAATTTTTTTAAAATTTTTGCATGCATATTAACATTGTAAGTATGACTAATTTTGTTGTACATCATATGTGACAAAAGGTCTTATTTTTCTTACTTTGTTTATTTATAATATAGATTTTATAAAGATTTTGTGTATTTTTATTTTTAGTTTCCCTTTATATCTCTCTCTTTTCTTTTTGCTTTTAACAAAGGGGAAGAAATATATTTGAGTTTGTTATTTGTTACTATACATGTGTATAATATTTTATTATTGTGCTTATACATGCATAATTCATGTATAATTTTTCTTAGGAATTTTTTTGATCTTTGATAAGGCATGAATGTTTTTACAAATATTTGGTGTATCTTTGCTTTGTTCCTACAGGAATTTTGATCCATTTAGGTTCATTTCCTCTTATATCTCTCTCTTTTCCTTTTGGCTTTGTACAAAGAGAGGAAAATATATTATGAATAATTTGTGTTTATTTTCTTTTATATGCTAAGTACTACATGATTGATTGGCTAGCTAAGATCCATATGATCTTATAATAATTAAGCATGTCTAGCATCAACATTATTATTATATGTACTATTTTTGTGATGCATTTTAGTGGCACTATATGCATATATGTTTAAAATTATTTCCTCACATTGTCTAACATTTATTTAAATAATCATGTTATCATATTTTATATTTTTAATACGTTTGTCATAAAAATGTCATGTTTTTATCCCTCTTGCTATATTTTATGTTGTTTTTATTTTTTTTTATTAAGGGAAATAACCTATAAATTTATATTTCTTATCATGTCCATATTTGTAGGGGGAGAAATAAATAAATATATTTTATTTCATTTAATATCATTATTATCACAAACATTATCACACACTTTACTTTGTATTATTTTTTATCAAACTCAAAATAAGTTTGTCAAAATAAAAAAAGGGGAGATTATTGACCTTAGCAATAATCAATCTTAATTTTGATCGTAACAAACTTAATTTTTAGCATTTAATTTGTTTGTTTAATTGTGTATAAGTTAGGACTCCATTGGAAGTTAAAATGAAGTATGATTATCTTGGGTTGATTCAACCTTTAAGAATTAATGAGGCTTTTGACATCCTTAAAGCTTTATAATGATAAATTTATCTTCTTAAAATTTGAAATAGAAGTTTGAGCTTTCTAAATTAGGTTTACTTGTCAAAATTTGAGTTCGTTTAGGTATGCAAATATTAAGTCAAAATCAATATACGCAACTGCCATTTCAAATTACATAGCTCTTAGTATTTTAGACATATCTTGAGCTACAGAAGTCCAATTGAAGTGATTCAAAATGATATAGAAATCTAAGTCAAATATATACAATTTTTATGAAGAAATAGTGGGCAAATTTAAATTTCTCCAATATAAAAACATGGCTTCAACTTGTGCACAGCTGTCTGACAATAGTCTACATTTTAGATTTCATAAATCTTAGTATTTTGGACCTATCTTGAGCTAATGAAGTTAAATTAAGGTGATTCAAAATGATATAGAAATATAAGTCAAATATCTACAACTTTTATGAAGAAAGTGTGGGCAAATTCAAATATCTTCAGTAGCCAATCACAATTTCAATCCATGCATAGCTGTCTAACATAATCACTTTCAATAATTCAAAATTATAAACATTGGATTCAAAATATAGACATTGGACACATTATTTACTCCTCCAACAACTATATTTTTTAGTGTTTGTCTATATAAACACCTCTAGAGCTGAATGGAAGTTAAGAAACTTATTTATCATTGATTCTTTCTTAAGCATTCAATTGAGCTCTTAAATTCTCTTAAATAATTCTTTGTTTGTATAAATCTTATGAGAGTTGGTCATGTTTTAGAAATAGAATTTCTCTTCATATTAAATCTTAGGATATATTAGAAATAAAGTGAGATGTATTTTTAAAGGAATTGGTTTAAGTGTTGTTCATTGAAACACTTGGGATTTGGATTTTGAGTGAGCCTTGACAACTCAAGTTGTAAGGTTGTAAAAGTAAGCCATAAAACTCTTATGTAATCTCAATCTTGTGAATAAGATTATAGGTGATTGAAAATCCTAACTTGGGGATAAGTTAGGTGGACACGTAAGATTGTTGTTGAATTCGAACTCCTTAAATTTTTATGTTCTTCATTATTCCTTCTCAACTTCCATTCAATTCTTGCAAAGAATTCTTTTAATTTCTCATTTTTATTTGATAGTCTTATTCACCCCCCCCCCCTCTAGGAATTTTTTCAAACCTTTTAAAATCATCACTTTCCACAAACTTAAATGGTAACTCATTAATAATTATCAATTTAGTGAGTGCATTCCTAATATCATTGTGATCAATTTTCCAAGTACTAAGCACACCAACATTATCAAATAGATTAAAAGAAGGTTGCAAAGTTAAAAGTTGTTGCCTATTTTCTTTTAGGTGAGGGTTTTTTATACAAGATAACATGTGATTTCGTATAGAAGAAGTGTCATGCTCTTTGGAATCAACAAAATTTTTTTTAAAGCAATAGAGACACTTAGCACAGGGCTCAATATCCTTTCTTTTTTTCATAGGAGCTTTAGGCTACTTATCTGCTTCCACCGTTGGCTGCTGAGGTGGGTCAGCAGCAATGACAATGACAGTAGGAATAAGGGTACCACTACCACTGCCAGAACTAATAATAGTGTCCATTTACCAACATAAAAAAAAACCATAGATCATTAGTAAAGTTCTCATTCAATAGACAAGAGGTTAATAAAAAAACAAAAAAAATTATACACAACCCAACAAAATCAATAACAATTCCTTTAAAAAGATTGTTATTTGAACTAAATTGGAGTGACAGAAAATTAGAGATCACCAACAGCTTCCACCTTCTAAAGTTTATATTAACAGGCAACAACTTCCACCTTAAATCTCTATTTGAGATCTACACTTAGAAAAAGGTTCCATGCATGATGCAATCAACAAATGAACAACAACACACAACACAAGATAAGCATATAAAACCAAACAGAGAGCAATAGTCAAAAAATAAATTATTTTATTTTACAATTCAATTTTTTTTTAAAATAGATATATCATTAATAAAATAATATATATATATATATATATATATATATATCTCAAAGATAAACATAAAAATTACAGTAAAAAATATATTATTTATACAACTGAAAAGTCCATAAAAATAAAATACTAAAGGAGTAATAAAATCAAATGAAAAATTAACTAAAATGAAAAATCTATAAAACATATATTATTTATACAAATGAAAAATCAAATAAATAATAGAGTTTCCCGTCATAAAAATATGAAATAGAAAAAATATAAATAGCAATATATTTTAAATTAAAAAATAAAATTTTTATGTTGATCGGTTCAATATGAACATCAATGACCGATCTAAAAAAAACAAATTGATCTGTAAAAAAGATAGTTTTACCACTTACCATATCACAAGCAAAGGGTTCAAAGACTTTGCATGTTGATTTTATTATTGTCAAGTGTCAAAGGAGTGGCTTACTGGCTTCCATGTTAAAATCTTACATAAAAAATGAGATTCATACACATATTGATGCTAAAAGAATGAAAAAAAAGAAAATTTTCACATCGCCTTTAACAAAGTTAAAATAAAATCAATAATTGAATAAGATATATATCACTCAAGATCATAAACTATAGAAATCAAAACAAATATGTGAAAAATATAGAAGATGAGACTAAAGCTTTAAACTCATTTGACATAGGAGCCTTTGAGAGGCTGAGACTCAAAACAATGAGGGAGAGAAGAGACAAAACACGAAAAATTAGGTTTATGTTTTGTTTAAAAAGTGAAAATAAACTGGATGATAATTGGTTTTCGGAAGTCTTGAGCTTGGTATCCTACAACCCACGAATAGAAGGCCATGTGAGAGGTGGGGAGAGTCCCCACAAACACTCTGATGCCTAAATTAAAGAACAGAAGTAGGGGAATATGGAACAACTAGAATATGTGAGAATGAGATGCCCTTCTGTGAGGGATATGAGGTCCTATTTATAGTAATACTTAAACCTGAGAGGAGTCATATTCCTTATAAGATAGGAGTCCTAATCCTGGTAGGAGAGTGTTCCCTCTTTGCTTAGGATTCCTCTTTGGGGGTAGAGTCCTTTTCCTGGACGGATTATGCTACCTTCCTAGTCTGAGTGTCCCTGTTTACGAAATTAAGATCCTTTAATTAGGTAGGAATATATATAGGCGGTATCAAGAGTCCCCCCTGGGTATACTCAAATATTTATGTCCATTATACTCAAGTAGAGTAGGGCACTGATGCTTTTATATAGGAGTATTGTACAGTGATATAGAAGGGTGAGCTGAGGTGGCCAACCTCAGTCACAATAAGAGAGAAGAGCTCGATGCCGAGTCTTGGAACCATCTCGTTGCTAAAATGTAATCTATGGAGCTTTAATGTCCACCAAGTTTGTCAGATCAAAAGAAATAGATTAACCCGTCCATGCGGAATTGACGTGATGGAACCAGTCATCAGTGGATTTTTATGCTCGGTGCAAGGACGCGAGGATTACATGCTCAGAACCTCAGTACTACAGAAAGGACCTGAGGGTGCCAACTTCAGTCACTGGACTTGGATGCTTGAGGCTTAGATGCTTGGTGCAAGGACGCTAAGCTTACATGCTCGAAACCTTAGTACTACAGAAGCAACTTGAGGGTGCCAGCTTCACTCACTGGACTTAGATGCTCGGTTACCCAAGATAGGCAAAAAGCGTAGTTTGGATTCTTTCCGAGTAACTGATGAAGGAGCCCAATCAAGATATGGACAGGCCGACGCGTGGCAGTGTCACTTCAACTCCTAGGGATTCAAAATTTGAATCGCGTGAGTTATGTATCGTTTCATGTGTTAGTAAATGAAGCGTTTCTGCCACCATTGTAGTGACCCCTCATTCAATGAGCTTATTTTCCCCAAAAGGCCCTTAATGACCTAGGGAGAGGCGAAGTAATGATGAGGGTAGTTAATGGCGTGTTTCCAGATCCTTCCATAACCTTATAAGTACTGTTGTGCTTGTCAACTGGTGCATTTTGCTCTTTTATTTTCTCTTTTACAGCAGTTATGTTGCCACTGTTGTTTTTCTTTCTGTCTGTCGTGATTCTTACCTCTTGTAACCACATGATCTTTTATCTTTTCTTCTTCCTTTTCCTGCTTATGTTGTTTGTTGTGCATTTCCCTTCTTCTTAGAAATCATTATGGCACTGAGGAAACAAGTTAGTTCTGACCTTTTTATTTAAAACATAGATGATAATTTACTGGGGTGGTCCTAGAGGCGGTTCTGTATTCCCACTGATTACATCCTTCATACCGTAAATAGGAGGTTTAGGGCTCACACCCCCATGTTAGGGCTTTGTAAATTAGTAGTGTATTTTAACCAACTAGAGGGGGTTCAAATTATCCTTTAGATCCCTTTGTGAAGAGATTTTTGAATAGGCATAACATAGCACTTGGTCAACTCCATCCGAATAGCTATAGGATTCTGATCGGGTTTATCCAACTTATGCATGAAGAGGGGAAGGAACTCGATTTAGACTTTTTTGTACATTTTTTCTAGGAAGATGGGAAAGCTGATGTTTTCCCTATCGACTATGCCTAACCACACCCTCTTTGTAAAGCTTTCGGATCTCCATAAGAAGTGGAGACACCATTTTTTTATCATCGAGCATCCGTCGGACTTCGTGGATATCCAACAGATGTGGTTTGATGAATGCCATAGGGTGAAGCGGCCTGTGAGACTTCCCAACCATGATGTGAAGATGGTTTTACGACTGCATCTCGATGGGCTTACCGAAGCTCGATCAGCAAAGGAAATGTCCAGGAGATACCTATAGAGAGTCTGTCCGGGTCGTATTCATTCCACTGGTACATTTGTGTTACCTAAAGTTATATTTATGACTTGATCTATTTTTTAAATTGTAGATGGCTGACTTTTTTTATTTTGGGGGCGGGATTTCCTTAGTTAACGAGTCCATTGCTCTGGAGGAAGTGCAAATATCTCCTTCTCCAAAACCCGAAGACCACACGACTCTCGAAGAGCTAATTGCTAATCCTAAAGGCAAAATGATAGTTGAGTCATCCCGATCTGAGGGGGTGGGCCGGAGGAAAAGGTGATTGATCGAGCAGCATTCAGACATAGAGGGGCTCAATGAGGAGATATATATCCAATGCCCAAAGCTATTTAGGTGCCCGGATATGAGGGGTTGGATACTAAACAGGATGAAGCCTCTAAGTGTCTCCAATAGCCAAGTGAGGGATCAATATGCTGAATTGTTGAGGTTGCCTGCGGATATGCAACATTGGTCCGATGAGGGCCCAGAGGGGTTACTTGACTCAATGATTGGCCAATCATTAGAAGTAAGTTCTTTCTGTTACTGATGATGTTACTATTGTATGTGCTAGTTGTTGACGTGAACCTTTCTTATTGACAGATGACTCAGGCTTTGCTACTGGCATAGGACTAGAACTTTTGCCTAAAGAGCCAGTATAGCCTGAAGGAGACAGAGGTGGGAACTATAGCCATTGATTTTGAAAAGAAGTTGGATGGCACGAAGGTAGCACTGGAGCTCTACCAGACAAAGTATATAGAGGCAAAGTCCGAGGCTGAGGCAGGTCAGAAGAAAATTATTGATCTGGAAGATAGCCAAGGCCAACTGACAAGGAGGATTGTAGAATAGGATCTTCAAATTGCTGAGCTGGAGAAAAAGCTATATGATGTTGAGAAATCCCGAGAGAGTGACAAGAGGTCATACCAGAACATGGTGAGGGGATTTTTTAAGGCCTACAGGGCTGAGTGTAGGAGGGACCTGCTCTCTCAGGACTTATAATTGAACTTGGTGGTGCTAGATTAGATAACACCAGCGAACCTTGCCAAAATTACTGCTGAGGAGGACACTCATAAAAAAGCTAGTGCTTCTCGTGTAAGGGATAATGTGGAGTCTGCTACTACTGCTGAGCCTGCAGTGCATTTAGATGCTACTGATGTGGTTTTTCCCTCTATTTTCCTGCCTAGAGGTCCGAAGGAAGGTGTAGTAGAATAGACCCCTTTTATTTATTTTTTTTGTAATCAATCTCTTATAAAGACATTGTTATTAATGAAGAGATACTTTATTGAATTTTATGCTGAATACAACTTATTGATAATATTTTCTGAGAGAATCTGAGTTCCAAAACTGTAGTAGTTCTTTGCCTCCTCTTTTTCTTAGTTTATATGCTCCTTTGGTTATGTGTGCCGAGATTTGGTATGGACCTTCCCAATTTGGACCTAGCTTACCAGTTCCTGAGTTGCCTTTGTCAATATCTGCCCTTCTAAGTACCTAGTCCCCTAATTTGAACTGTCTTGGATGATGTCGTTGATGATGATAAGTGTCACCTTTTGTCGATGTGCTTCAGCTGTGGCGACTGGTTATTCTCTCCTTTCCTCCAGTAGGTCCAGACATATCCGAGCATCAATATTGTTAATGGTGTGATCGAGACTCTGACTTACTCTGTAACTTGGTGAACCAATTTCCACTAGTATTACTGCATCCATGCCATAGGTTAGTCTAAATTGTGTCTCTTCGGTGGATGATCTAGGCGTGGTTCTATAGGCCCAGATTACGTTGTTAAGCTCTTCAACCTAATTTCCCTTATTCTCATTAAGTCTTTTCTTTAATCCTTGTATGAGAATTTTATTGGTGACTTTCGTTTGCCCGTTTGTTTACGGGTGGGCTACTTATGTGAAGCGAAGCTTTATTCCAAGGTCTGAGCAGAAATCTCTAAAATTTTTATTATCAAACTATTTGCCGTTGTCCGTAATTAAAGTGTGGGGGATGTCGAACCTGCAGATGATCTCGTTCCAGAAGAAGTGTTGTATCCGAGCTTCTGTGATGGTTAGGATTGCCTCTACTTCTACCCATTTAGTGAAATGGTCGATAGCCATAATCAGGAACCTTTTTAGCAAAGTGGAAGGTGGGAAGGGACCTAGGATGTCCATTCCTCACATGGCGAATGACTATGGGCTACCGATTGGATGCAGGGGGCGGAAAGGCCTGTGGTTGAGTCGAGCGTAGTACTGGCATTTGTGATATGCTTGAGTTAACTGCTAGGCGTCATTAGACATGGTAGGCCAATAATATCCTTGGAGTAGTGCTTTTTGAGTTAGTGCATAATGGGATTCATATGCTCTGTAAATTCCTTCATGGATCTCTCGAAGTATGTAATTTCTTTCCTCTAGGGAGACGCACTTAGACCATGGGTGTGAAAGGGATTTTCTGTAGAGCTCCCCTTGATGGATAGAATAGTGGGCTGCTTTAGTTTTTAACTTCCAAGCCTGTAGCTTGTCTTCAGGGAGGGTTCCATGTTCCAAGTATTGGATTATTGGGCGCATCCATTTTGAGACTACCTGTATCTCCAAAACTTTGGGATCTTCCATTCTAGGATTGGTCAATGCCTTGGTGAAATCCATATCCTAGAATGCTTGACTATCTTCAGCTATCGACTTGGCCAGGAGGTCAGCCTCAAAGTTTTCTTCCCTAGGAATCTGGATGATCTCCCACCGGCCCCCTTCTTGTTCAATCTGTTTTAAGAGCTGCTTGACTTTGTCCATGTACTTAGCAATGCAGGTGTCCTTGACTTGGAATGTTCCATTGACCTGGTTGACAACCAGTTGGGAGTCCGAATGTATGATGAGGTGTTCAGCTCTGACTTCAGTAGCTATTTTCAGGCCTGTGATGAGTGCTTCATACTCGATAGCATTGTTGGTTACGTTGTACTCGATTCAGATTACATACTGGATGTAAACCTTGTGTGGTCCCCTAAGAATTATTCTGGTGCTGGATCCTTAAGCAGAGGATGCTTCGTCAACATAGAGTTTCCATTCATGTGCTCTGGTCAAGGTAAGGTTTTTCGGAGCCATTTTTTATATGAAATCTACTAATGCCTGGACTTTCATTTATTGGCAAGGTTCATAATCAATGTTGAATTCGCCAAGTAACACTGACCACTATACTAGCCTGCCCGAGGTCTCCAGTCTTTATAAGATTTTCTGCAATAGGAAATGGGATCGGACGACGATATGGTGGGCTTGGAAGTAATGTCAGAGCTTTCGAGACGGGTGGACCACGACCATAGCTAGCTTATCTAATATGGGATACCGGGCTTTAGATCCTCAGAGCATTTTACTGATGTAATAAACTAGGCTTTGCTGGCTCCTTTCTTCTTTTACCAGTATGGAGGCAATGCATTCTTGGCCTAAAAAAAGGTATAAGTACAGTGTTTCATCTAGGATGGGCCGGCTGAGTAGGGGTGGTGAGGATAAGAATTTCTTAATGTCTTCGAATGCTGCCTGGCAATATGCAGACCACTTAAACTTTTTGGAATTTTTGAGAGCTCAAAATAATGGTAGACACCGTCTAGCTGAGCATGAAATGAAATGCCCTAATGCAGTGATTCTGCCGTTTAACTTTTGTACTTTGTGGATATTTTTTGGTGTTTCCATATTGAGTATGGCTTCCATCTTTTCTGGATTGGCTTCAATGCCCTTGTGGGATATCATGAATCCTAAGAATTTGCCTGCTCTAACTCTGAAGATGCATTTTTCTAGATTCAGCTTGATCCTGGATTTTTTTAATAGCCAGAGAAACTGGTCTATATACACTAGGTGTTGTTCTGAATGCTTGCTCTTGATGATGATGTTGTCTACATATACTTCTACGCTCATGCCAATCTGGTCATGAAGGACTTGGTTCATCATTCTTTGATATATTGCTCTGGTATTTTTAAGTCTGAAGGGCATCACCTTATAGCAATACAAGCCTTTATGGGTAATGAAGGACGTCTTCTCCTGATCCTCTTCCTTCATCAGTATTTGGTGGTAACCTTACGCCGCATCGATAAAATTGTATAATACGTGGCCAGTGATGGAGTCAACGAGCTGGTCAATCATGGGCAATGGGTAGCTGTCTTTGGGATATGCCCAGTTGAGGTCAGTATTGTCTACACACATCATGTATTTCCCATTTGCTTTTTTAACAAGTACCACATTGGCTACCCATTCCGGGTAAGTAACCTCTTTGATGAACATAGCCGCTAACAGCTTCGTTTTTTCCTCAGTAATTATTCTATCTTTCATAGGCAAAGGTTATCTTTTTTTGGGCCACTAGCTTGGCTCCTGGTCTGATGTTTAGACAATGACAAGCAACTTGCGGATCCACATTGATGATTTCGGCTTGCTTGTGAAGAAAAATCTTCTGAATGTCTGGCAAGGACTTCCTTTATTCCTTCTCTGATGCTCTGGTTAAGTTCATTGCTGATCTTCATGGTCTTTCCGTCCGTGATTTGTAAGGTCTCCGTGTATTTTACTGGTTATGAATCGGCCCCTTACTTCTCAATTTCCCATGCTTTAAGAGGAAAAGCCTCCGCTTGAGGCTTCATGGCCATCTAGTAACACTGCCTAGCCATATGCTGATCTCCCTGAATGGTAAGGGTTCCATTTTTTACTGAAATTTTCATAGTTAAGCACTAGATACTGGTGACTGCATTTGCTTCATAGAGCACCGACCATCTTATAATCCCATTATAAGCCTGTGGTAGATCCACCACGTTGAATTCTGCTCTGATATCTTTCATTTCTTCATCATCTTGATTTTCAAAGTCTAGGCTTAACTCTACAACTCCCATTGGTTGTACAGTTCCTCTACAAAAACTCGTGATGGGGGGTTTTGGATGGCCTTTAGATTGGTGACAGAGCCTCCCATCGCCTTATACACATTCCAGGATAATGCGTTGATAGCGCTTTCGTTGTCCACCAATAACCATTTTACCAAATACTTGTCTATGCACGTAGTTATTACCAGGGCATCACAATGGGGATGGTGAACATGTGAATCATCTTCCGAATTAAACACAATATCACTTCTCTTGGAGACTGGCTTTTCTCCTTTACTCTGTTTTAATCTCTTCTCAGTGTTCTCTCCCTCGATGATCATGTTGATAATGACAATCAGCTCCCTTTGGGTTTTATTTGCTTCCGGCCTGTCATGCTCCTGGGTTTCGAAGTTTTTGCTTCTTCTCGATGCGTCCGTGAAATTATTAAGTTTTCCCCTTTACACCAGTCTCTCTATGGCATTCTTTAGCTCTATACAACCCTCCATATTGTGCCTGTATTCCCGATGATATTGGCAGTATTGTCCCCTGTCTTAGGTGGATTTTCGACTTGGGCTTATTCTCTTAGCTGGGGTGATTCCAACACCATTCTGCCTGATCCACATAAGGATTTTAGATCAAGAGGTGTTTAGGGGTGTGTATCTATTCGCTTCCCTATTAAATCTTTCTACTAGATTTTTGAAATTTATTTTTAGGAAGCTTGCTCGTCTGTGTTTGGGTCGTTCACCCTTCATCGGTGGCTTCTCCTCCTCCCGTCGTATCCCTTTATCTTCATCCATTTTTATCATTCTGACTGCCACCGCCATTGCCTCTGTAAAGGTACCTGATTCTTTGGTCATTATCTTATCTTTAAGCTTTTCGAGTCTAGTGCCATTTTTCAAAGCTTCTACAATAACTTCATCTATGAGATTCTCAATTTACATGGCTGTTTTATTGAAACGGTCAAGATAACTTCGTAAAGACTCATCGACTTCTTGTCAGCACATCCAAAGATCGTTGATATTTTTGGCTGGGGGAATATTGGTGATGAAGTTGGTGTAAAATTATTCTGCTAGATCCTCAAAAGAAGTGATGGAATTCTCCAAGAGTCGATGAAACCACTTTTAAGCGTTCTTTGTGAGTGTGCTTGGAAAAACTCTACACATGACTCCATCATTTACGTTCTAGAGCAACATCGTTGTTCAGAATGTCGATATATGGCTGATGGGATCTCCCATCCTATCATATTGATCAAGCTGCGAGATTCTGAACTTAGTAGGGATCTTCGTCTGAATTATTCTTCTGACAAATAGAGTTCTACTGTCCATAACGCATTCTTCTTCCTTTCTTGGTTTTGTTCGGGCTTTGTATATTGCCTCTTCAACCTTCTGAGTTATCTTTGAATCATCAAGGGCCATAATTGTTGAATTACACTCCCCTTCTGGCACTTTACCCTTTCCCATGCTCATCTCAGGGCCTGCCGAGGTGTTGTGTTATTATCATTTTGAGCCAGTTCAGAATGCCCACTCTGTATTATAGCATTTAGTTATTGCTACATTAAAGCTATCTGCGCCTGGATACTTTTTATCATAACTTCCTTGCTAGTTTGGTCGAGGTTGAGTGTTTGTTTTACAGTGTTTAAATTTGGTGTGGTTATTATTGGTTTGTCTGTTAAACTTAGAAAAGGTATGGAAGGTGTTGAACGATGGTGTTGTAAAGGAGCGTAATATGGGAGGTCTACGCCCAATGCTGGGTATCTCAAGGTGTTGTCAGGGAGTGGATGTGTGTGTCTAGATGAAGCTCCGGTATACAAAAAAAGTGGTTGGAAGCACTATTGCTAGAAGAGGGTTTAAGAGGTCAATCGAAGCGATAGGTGTAAAAGGGTTGGTGCCAGTTTTGGGAGTCAAGACCGGTGGTGGGCTGGAAGTCATGGTGAGGATGTCTTTAGCTTAGCAGGTAAACGAATGGCTTTTCCCAAGAGTTCCCACAGACGGCGCCACTTGATAACTGGTTTCCTAAACTCTTGAGCTTGGTATCCTACAATCCACGAATATAAGGCAAGGTGAGAGGTGGGGAGAGTCCTCACAAACACTCTGATACCTAAGTTAGAGAATAGAAGTAGGGAAATATGAAACAACTAGACTATGTGAGACTGAGATGCCCCTCTGTGAGGGATATGGAGTTCTATTTATAGTCACACTTAAACTTGAGAGGAGTCAAATCCTTGTGAGATAGGAGTCCTAATACTAGTAGGATAGTGTTCCCTTTTTACTTAGGATTCCTCTTTGGGGTAAAGTCCTTTTCCTGGACGGATTCTGCTACCTTCCTAGTCCGAGTGTCCCTGTTTAGGAAATAAAGATCCTTTAATTAGGCAGGAATATATATAGGTGGTATCACTAGAGAAATTAGGTTTAGGGTTTACTATAAAGAACAGAGAATAAAAAACGAGAAGGAGAGGAGAAGTCTCTAGAGGGGTATCGGCAATGAAAGAGAGGGGGAAGGAAAGTGATTTAGGGTTAATGTTAATAAGGGGTTTATATATATTAACTCTAATATTTAAAACGGCGTCATTTAGTGTTGAAGATTTTAGAAATTCAGACGGATCGGATAACTAGATATCCACCCAGATCCGACCTTCCAAAATCCAAAATTTAGTCGCTCTTGAACCGATCTGTCTTCTTTGAATTTCAACATACTGAGCTGGTGGTACAATTTCATTTCGATTCGAACAGTCTACTCGGTTCGATAGGAAAATACACACCCGTAGACTCAGGGGCCTTGTTCTAGAAATTACTATTATAAAAGTAATAATTTTAACTGATATTCATACGATACTTATATTTTTTATTAGATTTTTACATTGTGCTTTAATGTTATTATTCACTTTATGTTTTCTTTAAAAAAATATATGTTATTTTCAGCTAATACGATTAAGAAGATACCCATTTAGCATATATAACAATTAAATTTGAATATAAAATATTTACTATCTATACACAAATGATCAAAGGAGACACTTACATTATAACATCTTGTTTTAGTAAAAAAACTTGTAAATCACAAATTTATTACAAAGTTAATAATACTAACAAAACATTGTGTCTGTACAGTGAATTAATATATAGAAAAAGAATTGTTTATAATAATATAGGTAAAGGCATTCAATTGAAAAAAGGAGAAATTTATATAGATATATACCAAAATAATTAGCAAAAGAAAAAAAACTACAGTCCACATTATGAGAAAGTGGTTTCTGAAATTTTTCGATTAAAGTTTGATTTAACTTTATATACTTATAATCTTTTTTTAAATAATATATATATAATATATAATAAAAATAAAAAATAAATATTTTTTTGAGGAAAAAATAAATAGTTAATATATAGAAAATGAGACATGAATAAACAGATGGATAATCTAAGACACACCAAGTGATAACAGCAACAACAAATGGTAGGAGACAATGTTAGATGATTAAATTATTTCAACTCAACTTTACTAAAATTAATAATTTAATAAAAATAGCAGCAATACCAACTTAATTGTTGATAAGAACTAGATTAATTAGTCTAAACTGAGACATCAAATCCAATCCAGGACAATGGTAAAGATTACATTCTTGACTATTTTTATTGGTGAAATTCATATTTATAGTATTTCATATTCATAATTAAAATTAAATATTCATTTTTTCGTTAACATTAAAATAACAGTTATGATTTTATGGAATACTAACAAGTAACACTATTTATTAAAAAAAATTGACTAAACATAAAATAATACAAAGCTTCCTTTATTGTCCACAATTTTGTTAGTGCTCAGTGGATTAAGACCTTATTACAATTTTACAAAGTACGTAAGCAGCAATTAGTGGCACTAATGGGTGTGTTAGTCTTACTCTAAAATGCACCAACATCTATTAAATAATTAAAACTTGCACAAAAGATGACAATTTTATTAATGGACTAAACAATATGCATCAATTAATTAATTAATTAAACCATAAATTGGACTAACAAACAACGTCAAATTTTTTTATTAATGTATAATAAACAAAGGTGTATCAGAAAAGTTGAACTGATGACAATCTTTCTTTTTTTTTTTAATAGTTAATGTTTTATAACAAAGAAGCATTGACATTTGTTAATGTGTAATTAATTATTTAATATAAGTGCATAAAAATGGAGAAACGATGATGAGTTTATCCTCTATTAGCCAATCTCCAAAGATCTCATGGCCAATTTATTAGACAATTAGAGATGGTGAACAAGCATTCTATTTCCCTGTTTTTGGCTTTTTAAATGACAAGTGCACCAATTAAAGAAGCTATAACATAAATCAATTTTTTTTGTTATTTGAAAAAAAAAATTAAATATTCGAAACACCAATAGATAATTTCCTTTTAAATCAACGTAAATTCTATTTTTACATCTTATAATGTTTGAAGAACAATGACCATTGGATCACATCTCACTTGCATATAAACTATATTTTTTTTTATTAAATATCAATTATCAATTTACTCGGTTTCATAAAATATGTGAATTAAACATTGGTCAGTCCAATACTCAATAATATGTAAATTGTAATGATTTTCAAAGTTCATAATGATAATTATAAATAAAATTACTTCATTTTTGTAGTAAAAAGAGAAAGAAGATGATGCCAAAGAAAAAAAAAAGAAAAAGAAAG
The DNA here is from genome assembly GCA_947683625.1 of Mallotus nudiflorus. NCBI lineage: Eukaryota > Viridiplantae > Streptophyta > Magnoliopsida > Malpighiales > Euphorbiaceae > Mallotus > Mallotus nudiflorus. Next base: position 1,608,418 of record CANTUR010000079.1, on the reverse strand, counting down.
GAAAAGGAGAGGAAAGTATAAAGGCTCATCAAAGTACAAAAAAAACAAGATTAAAGGCTGAATGAATGGTCATATAATAAAATAAAATTATGAAGAAAAGGAAAATCATGAGCACATGGATGCATAGAATCAAGATTGTAGAAAATAATCTAGCTATAGCTAGTAGACCCAAAAATTTCTCAAGTGAAAAATATTGTGATGGATAGGTAGAAAAGCTTTTTCCTTGCATCATAATCCAACAAAATTTGTCAAGGTTGCCTGAGTGGGGTGCACAAAATATGCAAGTGACAAGCACCTCAATCTTGCAAACCCACCCCCTTTATGGGCGTGGCAACCTGGTGGAATAGCCTTCACAGGGGAACATCTACATCAAATCCAACCAATTAATCTAACATATATGCCCCATAAACATTAATTTTTTTCGGTTGAAACGTCCAATTGATACGAGCTGCACCAAAAAATAAAAATAATAATAATTGTTATGTACTACTATTTCTGAATTTTATCCCATGCCATTTTTAAATTTAATTCATTTGTTATAAATATATATCATCCAAATACCAAATCTTTTACTTTAAATATCAATATCAAGTTGTTGTATTTTGCTTTAGCGATGTTTTACTTCTATGTCTGTTTAATGTTTTTGTGCAACTACTATAGAGCAGTTATTTTGGTGGCCCTAACTAAAGATTTCTCTTTATTCATAACAAGTTTCATCTTGAGATCTAATTCAATATTGTTGCGGTTGGATATCTAACAAATTTTAGGTTGTATCCAAACTTATACATATCTTCTTTGATGTTTTATTGTATTTGCCTGTATGTTCTCCAACTTTAGCAGCATTCTCAAATTTATTATTGAATTGATGAGTTTTTAGCAACTCAATTTTGAATTATTCTCCTTATTTACTCAATCATGTCTGCTGAGGATCGAGCCCTATTTTAGCAAAGCTAGGGTTTCAATATTGTCTACTATAATAAATCTCTATAAGAAGATAAATTATGGACTTAAATATTATATGTATTGAGCCTCTATTGTAATCCATAATATTATCTAATGAAGGTTTATTTATTGTTCGAAAAAAATAGTTTGAATTCGTAATAGTTTATTTATTTTAGGAATATTAAGCTAATAAACTTTTTTTTTTTTCTGAAAAGGGCAAATAAACTCCTAATAACAATAATTAAAAAAGTCAATTTTATAAATAATTAATAGCAAACTTTGAAAATCCGCACATAAATTATTCAAAATTTTAAAAATGGTAAAGGGGTTACTAAATTTGATGTCAAGTGGGGAAAAATTGCCAACTTGAGGCGTATAAAGGGTGCAATTATTTAGGGCGGTTGAATTGAAAGGCTAAGCAATAGGGTGTTGAGATTGTGCACTAGGCACCCCACGCGCGTTTGTCTAGCCACAGCCCCAGCCCCAGTTGTGAGTTGTCACTTGCGACACGCATCGTGCGCCCGCGTTTTTCCCATCTCCAAATAATATAAAAAAAAGAAGACTGAACAAAGGTTGCGGTTTTGGCTTTTTTGTTGTGGCGCAGCTGCCTGCCTGTGGTGGGACACTATTTGTTGTTTTTTCCCTTTGGAGTCGGAGCCCATAAAAAAGTTAAAGGCAGTCAAATCAAGTACCCTTCCGTGCAATACCCAAAACCTTTATTCTAGGAATATGTTTCTACCTGATACAAATTTTAGTTCCTAAATTACCCTTCCAATGCTTGTCACCCTGCCTAATAATGCCATGGGATTTTGGGTTTCAAATAAGGGATAAGGAGATTGAATCAAAAGAGGACCCATACGCCTTGTTGTAAGTGGCAAACATCCACTTAGACCAAGGGGGTAGGCGCAAGGTGTATGGCAAGCGTCCGCCTCTATAAATAATTCAAATGATAAAAAGTATTAATATTATATTTAAAAATATTAAAAATCAAACTTTTCATTCATTTATTTTTTTCTATATCATATTGAAATTTAATCACTTAATCTATTTGTTAAAGAAAAAAGTGACAAGCATCCATTATAATTTGCCAGTCGTATGGTTTGAACTTTATGGACTTTTCTTCCCCTCTAATATATACTAATATACGTTAATAAGACTTAGAAATGATGGTCTAAATGAAAATACCGAAATCAAAAGGTCTCCTGTTCAATTCCTATAAATGTAGAAAATAACTTGAACTCAAATGTTTTTGCGTAATATACTCCATGGACATACATACATACATAATGTTGTGAATGATATTTGTAATAGTTGTAGTAGTAGTTATAGTCAATAATAATCTTAGTATTGTAATAGTATTATAATCGCTGTATTTTTCCGACTTTCGAAAAGACCCTGTTAAGAAAATATACTAACATACTAGCACTATTTTTATTTAAAAAAATTGAATTAAGAGGGCAGCTTGTATGTCGATAAGATACGTAGGGCTGGTGAAAGGGTGAACGAAAGATTTGTTCTTTTAATCATTTCTTTTTAACTTTGATGAGAAAATACTACCGCAGAAAAATATAATAGATTAAAAAAAAGGAAAAAAAAATTCAGTTGTGCACGCATGAATCATGATTTGTCAACTTCAATGACTTCCACAATATTCGGTTAAATCTTTTTATGAGTAAAATAACTTGCGTAAGTGTGGTTCGTTTAAACTTAATTGTAGGATGCAATTGAGTCAAATGGAATAAAAATACTGTTAAATTTGGATTCAATTTAATTCAAATCATTGATTTCTTTTTTTTTTTTTAATTTGAATTTGAATTCAATTTGATTAAATAATATTTATAATAGACTGCAATTCAGTTCAACTTGATTATATAATAAAATTTATATAAAATGATACAATTGTAAAATATATAAATTTTAAAATAATCAAATTTAATTCAATTGAAAGAAAAATATATAAAATTATAAGTAAAAAATAAAATATTAAATATATATAAACTTGATTAGATTCACTGAATTTATTGAATTAAGTTGTGTAGAATTCAAACTCGACTTATCTGCTAATTCGAGTAAGTTGAGCTCAATTCATTTTATTGTCAAGATGATTTTAAATTTTTACCTATAATTTAATGTCATTCAAGTCAGGCCACCAAACTACTTTGTATGGTGATCAATGTTAAGAATTCAGGTTAAATGGACTTAAATATGTTTGAGCTTTATAACGGGTTTGGAGTGCTAGACTTTACACCAATTGGGTTTAAATATAAAATTTTCAATTGGACCTTCAAAATGTTGAAATGAACTTTTATCATGGTTTTGCTCACTACCAAAATAGCCTTAGCCATTTAAATGGTGGCTCCCCCTCAACTATATGCCCTTTACATTTTTTTCTTTTTCCTAATGTGGGATTTGTTACTACCTTCATTCTACAACAATCAACCTAGTGTTTTTCTTCAAGACTTGATCCTTGATCATCTCCAATAATGGCTGTTACCGCACATATATATTCCTGTTTAATTAAAGTGCTTTGTTTCCTGAACAGGGTTACTCGGAAAGGGAAGACAACCAAATCCATTTAAGGAAGGGACCCTGCCTCAAGAAGATTCCTAAGAAAAGACAGAATACTCTTCTATTTGGTTCAGGATTCCTATCTCAAGAGGAATCCTACTCTTTTCAGGTTTGAATATCACTATAAATAGGATTTCATACCCCTCATTCTCAATCATCCTATTCTCTCATATTCTAGTTGTCCCTTACTTTTTCTTTAAATTCTCTCTCTGTTATTTGACTTAGGCATTAGAGTATTTATGAGGATCCTCCCCACCTCTCACCTTGCCCTTTATTAATTGTTAGCAAAATCTCAAGCTCAAGAGTTCCGAAAACAAGTTATCAAGTGGCGCCATCTGTGGGGACTCTTGGGAAAAAGCCATTCATATATCTGCTAAGACATCAACACCATGACTTCTAGCCCACCACCAATCTCAACTCCTGAAACTGACATTAATCCCTCTGCACCCATTCCTTCAATTAATTTGTCAACACCTCTCCTAACAACAGTGCTTCCAATAACTTTTCAGAATGTCGGACCTTCATCTGAAAATACGTATTTACCTCTTGGTAATACCCAAGGATGGCCGGCTTCAGGCTCTAATTTTTTATATTATGCTCCATTATAACACCATCACTATTCAATACCTTCCATACCTTTTCCAAGCCTAACAGATACAACGACTATTACTATACCAAACCTGAACATTGTAACCCAAATATTAAATCTCACCCAAACCAACAAGGAAGTCATGATACAAAATATCCAAGCTCAGATAGCCTTAATACAACAACTGAACACTTTAATTCAAAGTGGCAACCTTAGGCTGGTTCACATAAATAATAACATGACACCTCAGGAGATACTCGAGGTGAACAAGGGAAGAGTAAAGTGCCAGAAGGGGAATGTAGTTCAACAATTTCGGCCCTCGACAACTCAAAGTTAAATCAGTAGATAGAAGAGGCTATATATAAAGTCCGTACGAGACTAATGAAGGAAGATGAATGTATTATGGAAGGTAAAACTCCATTCATAAGAAGGATAATCCAGACAAGAATCCCTACTAAGTTTAAAATCCTACCACTTGATCAGTATAATGGGACCGGAGATCCCGTCAACCACATATCTGCATTTAGAATAAGGATGTTGCTCCAAAACATGAACAATGGAATCATGTGTAGAGTCTTCCCAAGCACACTCACAAAGAACGTCCAAAAGTAGTTTCATCGACTCCTAGAGAACTCCATCACCTCTTTTGAGGATCTGGCAGAAAAGTTCCATACTAAGTTCGTCACCATCATTCCCCCTTCCAAAAACATTAATGATCTTTGGATGTGCTGGCAAGAGGTCAACAAGTCCCTATGAAGCTATCTTAATTGGTTCAACAAGGTAGCCATGCAGATCAAAAACCTTATGGATGAAGTTGCCATAAAAGCTTTGAAAAATGGCACTAGACTCGAAAAGCTTAAAGATAAGATAATGACAAAGGAACCTAGCACTTTTGCGAAGGTAATGGCTATGGTAGTCAAAATGATAAAGATAGATAAAGATAGAAGGATACGAAGGGAAGAGAAAAAACTACAAACCAAAGATGAAAGATTAAGATCTAGATGAGCAAGCTTCCCAAAAATAAATTTCAGAAACTCGGTAAAAAGATTTAACAGGGAAGCAAACAGATACACACCTCTCAATACCTCTCAATCTAGAATTCTCATGTGGGTCAAATAGAATGGTGTAGGAATTACCCCAGCCAGAAGAATAAGCCCAAGCTGGAGATCCACGCAAGATAGGGGACACTACTACCAGTATCATCGAGAATATAGGCACGACACTAAGTCTTGTAGAGAACTGAAGAATGCTATAGAAAGATTGGTGCAAAATGGTAAACTAAATAATTTCACGGATGCATCCAGAAGGGGCAGGAACTTAGAAGCCCATGCGCGAGACAAGTTAGAAGCAAAGAAAGCTTGGAATGAGCTGGTTGGTATTATTAACATGATTATTGGTGGAGAGAACGCTAAGAAGAAACTTAAACGGAGCTGTGGAGAAGGGCCAGCCTTCAAGAAAAGAGAGATTGTATTCAATTCAAAAGATGGTTTGCATGTTCGTCATCCCCATTGTAATGCCTTAGTGATAAATGCATACATAAACAATTATTTAGTAAAAAGGTTGTTGGTTGACAACGGAAGCACCATCAATGCGTTGTCTTGGAATGCTCACAAAGTAATAGGAGGCTCTGTCACCAACCTGAAGGCCATCTATAATCCTATTACAAGCTTTTATAGAGGAACTCTACAACCAATGGGGGTTATAGAGTTAAATCTAGAATTTGGAAATTGAGACGATGAAGAAACAAAAGTTATTAAAACCTTGTTCAATGTGGTGGATCTCCCACTGGTATAGAATGAAATCATAGGACGACCGGCGCTCTACGAAGCAGATACAGTCACCAACATTCGACACTTAACTATGAAAATTCCAGTTGAGGGCGAAATTCTCACTATCCGTGGAGATTAGCATATGGCCAAACAATGTTACTAGATGACCATAAAGTGTAATGACCCTGAATTTTAAATTAAATAAATATATTTCGAGATTTACAATGTTAATAAATTTTAAATTTTATTTTTATCTTATTATTTATTTGTGACTAATAATCGTTGTTTTATTATATAGATATTTTCTTACGTAAAATAATTTAATTAAATTCTATTATTTAAAAGCTTTGAACTTATTATCATTATTTTTATTACTATTACTAGTGTTACTATTATGCTTGTGTATTACTATTATTATTATTATTATTATTATTGTTTGATATTATTTTGAACATTATTTTCATTATTGTCAAATTATTTCATTAATATTAATTATATTATTATTATCAATTTTTATTTTAATTGTTAGTGCATGTGTGTGTGTATATATATATATATATATATATATAAGGTACAAAGTAAAAAGTCAAAAGTCAAACGCAGTAAACACGAGTAAAAAAAAATCATTTCCCTCTTTCTTTTTTTTTCTTCTTCTTCCTCTCACTCTCGATTCCTTCCAACCGGACCGCCCCACCTACGACCAGCCATCACCACTGATTCCCTTCCATCTAACAGTCACTTGTCGCTGCTAGTATCATCTGTCGCTGCGTAGAACGTCAAACAATGAAGGAGATCGAAGGTGAAGCTTCCTCACACCGGTGAAGATTCTGACCCCCTTAGGACGTCGGACCAGAATTTTTTTAAAGCTTTTCATCCGGTGAGTCTGTTTTCAAGCTCCATTTGAGCTCAAAACCTCTAGATTTTTAGATATCTTCAAGTTTTAGTTTATATGTTTTAGGGTTTTTAATTTTTTTTGAAGTTGAATTTGTTGGATTCATGCAAACTCCCTTAACAAATGTTGATCCTAGTAGCTTAATCTTCCTAGAAATATATTTTTTTTTTAATTTTTGGAATTTATTTTAATTTTGGTGAATTTTTTATTATTTTAATATTATTTAATGAATTTTCGAAAATAAATAAATTATATTATAAATTTGGTTAAATTATTGTTATTATATATTGTTATTAATTTTGGTGTTGAGAAATTAATTTTTGGGATTTTTAAATAATTTTATGAATATTTTTAGTTTATGTAAATATTGGATAATTGAGTTATATATGTATTTTGGTTGAAATTAGAGTTTAATTGTATTTTTTAGTTGATATTAGAATATTATTTGATGATAAATAATTTTTATGAATTTATATAATTTTTATGGAATTTTATATAATTTATGTGTATTTTGAATTATTAGGTTAAATAAGTATTTTTGTTGAAATTATTGGTTAAATATGTTTTTTGGTTGATATTAGTATATTATATGTTGATTACATAATTTTAATGATTTTATATAATTTTTTAAGAAATTATTTAGTATATTGGATATTTTGTATTATAGGGTTAAATATGTAATTTTGTTAAGATTATAATTAAACATTATGTTTTAGTTGGTTTTATAATCATTTAAGGTATTAAAATAATTTTTACAAATTATTTACTATTTTTAACTAATTAATACTAATTTTTGAAAATTGTTTTCAAATAATATATTATACATTATTTTGGTAATAAAATGGATTGTTAGTAAATTTTAATGTGTATTTAGACTATTTTAGTTATTTGAATATATAAAGTGAATTTCTATTAATTTATATTAAATTATCGAGAAATTGGATTTTTAATATTATTATATTATTATTTCACGATTTTTATGTAATTATTGAGAAAATAATTATTTTTGGTGTTTTAATGTTAAATATGCTATATTTTGAGGATATTTATGAAATTTATTGATTTTTAATATATTTATTATATTATTTAGATTTTTGGTGAATTGTGGACCTCAATTGGGGAAATTATGTAGTTCAGGATCCCAACCGAGGGTTGTGTGAATTATGTGATCTGAAGTGCGTTTTTCTTGTAGGACTGACTCTATTTTTTGTAGAGAGATGTCCATTTTATAGAGGAGGTTCTGCCGAATTTTTAGTAGAATTCTCGTAAAATGTGACATCGGTTCAATTCTATGTCTATTGATGTTCTATAATCTTAGATAGAGTCTCTTTAGAGGTTTAAGTTAGATTTATTTTGATTTTCATTATTATTTTATTTGTTTAATTGTGTCGAGACCGAGACCTAACGGACCAGGCCTGCCAAGTCTATCTCGTGGAGCGTGAATCAGTGAGTTATTATACTATATATATATGCATTACATTTAGGATGCATGACTTAGGATTTTTTTTCATTTTCATTATATGTTTTAAAAGTGATTTAATTTATAACATGATTTGGTATATTTTTGGTTTATTTTTAGTATATTTTGATATATATTTTTGCATATTTTTAATATACATTTAGTATAACTTTGGTATATTTAGGATTTATTTTGATATATGCATGTTATATAACTAGGTATATTTTTAGTATATTTTTTATGTATTTCAAAATAAATGCATGTTTCATCTTCGTTATAGATTTAGCATGTTTAGTATATTTTAGGTATAACTTTAGTATATTTTTGGTATATTTTGAAATAAATGCATGTTATACTATTGATTCATATTTAAATTGTTTTTAAGTATATCATTGATTTATCTTTGGTATATTTCATTTTTTATTTGACTTTATTTGACATATATATACTTGAAAAATACTTAGTTTATTTTACGTATATTTCTAGTATATATATGCTTTATTTTATTATTATGCATTATTTATTTTTCCATATGGATGTTTTATTTTAAATGAAGGATATCGATAGAACGTGCTACCTAGTGGGCAGCACTAGGACCGTGTACGTACCGATGCGATAAATTTAGGTTTGAGTGAGGAATTACTTGTGGTAATTATGATATGATTGAGATGATTTGATTGATTTGATTGAGATGTGTTATGATTGATGGTGTGATTACTGGAGCTCGGTTGACCAAGTGTCTCGGGGCCAATAACACTGATAGTCAGACTGTTGGAGCTCGGTTGACTTAGTGTTTCGTGGCCAGTCTATTGTCTGTATGGAATAAGTGAATTGATTTGGAATTAAGTGAGCCTGTATGGCTAGAGTGATGTTTGTGATTAAGGTTGCGATTAAATAGAGTTCTATTTGATCCTTCAATAAAATAAACATTTTTTGCATTACTAATATATATAAAAGCATAGTTTGACATTTGTGTGAAATGTGTGTGTGTGTGTGTGTGTATGTATATATATATATACGGGTGTCTGAATGTTATGGTTTAGATTGCATGTATATATATTATAATAATTTACTCAGTGAGGTCTGACCCTCCTCAATTATTTTTTTCAGGAGATCTTATATTGTCAGACCTTAATAGTAGAGTTCTTCGCCGGTGTTCTTCCGCCCCGGCTAGATTGTGTAAAATTTATATTTAAGCTTTGATTTGTATTCTAGAAACTGCAGTAGTAGTGTTATTGTATCAGAAGAGTATTATTTTGTTTTGATACTTTGTACTTAGAGAGTTGTATTTGAGTATTGTATGAACATCAATTTATTTATAAAAGGATATTAAGTATCTATTTTTATGTATCAATTTAAAATTTTTTAATTAAATCATACTTTTATTTATTCATTACATGTTTTTATTTTCTAAGGCTTGCTACGGGTTCCGGATTCTAAAGAATTCTAGTTCCCTAGCGCTGGTCATGACTCCTAGTTTTGGGTCATGACATAAAGCCACAAATGGAAGCCTTCCCCCTATAAGCTTGGGAAATAGAGAAACAAGGTGCTGGACCACAACCGGTTGACAACACTGAAACATTGTAAATTTTTTACAGGAAATCGATAAAGATTAGTAATGAGCTTGACTATGACACCAAGAAAAGAATAAGGGAAGTCCTCACTAGACACTCAAAAGACTTCGCCTCTCGGCCTTAGGTTGCTTGTCATAGCTTAAACATCATAACAAGGGCAGAGCCAATGATCCAAAAGAAAAGAACTTTTGCATATGAGAAACAGAGGATAATCATTGAGGAAACGAAGAAATTGTTAGAAACTGGGTTTATCAAGGAAGTTACTCATCTAGAATGGGTGGCCAATGTGGTACTTATAAAAAAATCAAACAGAAAGTATAGGATGTGTATGGACTATATTGACCTTAATCAGGTATACCCATTGCCTACAATTGACCAGCTCATAGACTCCACTACCGGCCATGGACTATATAGTTTTGTTGACGTAGTGCAAGGATATCACCAAATATCAATGAAGGGAGAAGGTCAGGAGAAAGCATCCTTCATCACCCACGAAGGCCTTTACTGTTACAAGGTGATGCCTTTCAAACTAAAGAATGCCAGAGCAACATATCAAAAAATAATGAACCATGTACTTCAGGACCAAATTAGGACAAATATGGAAGTATATGTGGACGACATTATTATCAAGAGCAAGCATGCAGAATAACATCGGGCATATCTAGATCAAGTTCTCTAATTGTTGAGCGAGTCTAGGATCAAGCTAAATCCAAAATAATGCATCTTCGGAGTCAAAGCTGGCAAATTCCTAGGATTCATGATATCCCACAGAGGTATTAAAGCTAACCCGGAGAAAATGGAAGCCATTCTCAACATGAAAGCCCCAAAGAATATCCACGAGTTACAAAAACTAAATAGCAGAATCACGACTTTAGGACGTTTCATTTCATGCTTAGCCAGACAGTGTCTATCTCTATTTCGAGCTTTAAAAAATTCCAAGAAATTTGTTTGGACTGCATACTGCCAGGCGGCCTTTGAAGACGTCAAAAATTTTCTGTCCTCACCACCTCTACTCAGCAGGCCGGTCCTAGAGGAAACACTGTATTTATATTTCTCGGTAAGTCAAGAATGCATCGCTTTGATGCTAATAAGATGTCACGACCCAAAACAGGGGCCATGACCGGCGCTAGGGAATGGGAATTCTTTCGAATTCGGAACCTGTAGCAAGCCTAAAAAATAAAATAAAATAAAACATGCAATAGTAATAATAACAACACAATTAAGTAAAATACTATGCAGCGGAATAAAATCATAAATGTCAAAATAATAATCCACCACATGAAATTAAATCAAATCCTCATCTCATATATATAAATAAACCCTTTTAATACAAGTTTCAGTTCAAATATTTAAAGTACATATCTCATACAAATATAACACAATATCTTTTAACAATTTTACGACTACTGCAGTGTCTAGATCATAAAATAAAACTCAAGTGAGCAATTTACATAATAAAGTCGGGGCGGAAGAAATCCGGTGTACAGGCCTACTATTGAGGTTTGATGAAGATGACTCTCCTGAAAAATAGTCAACGAAGGGGAGTCAGACCTCACTGAGTGAATTACTATAATATATATACATGCATACTAAATGCCAATGCACACAGTCAAAAGTATATATAATATGTATGTATACAAGCAATTACACACAAATGCAATAAAAATCATTTTATATATTTTTATTGAAAAATCACAGTTTATGAAGGATTGAATAGAACCCTAGAAAATCACAACCTCAAACAGTGTTAGATAACACTCTAGCCATACAGGCTCACTTATTCCAATATAATCACTTGATCCATTTGGACAGTAGACTGGCCTCGAGACACTAAGTCAACTGAGCTCTAGCAGTCTGACTGTCAGTATGATTGGCCCCGAGACACTAGGTCAACCAAGCTCCAGCAATCACACTCCCAAATCATATTACACATCAAACAAATCAAATCCAATCAATATCCTCAAACAAGTTAGTAATATAGCCTAAATTCTATAAGCGTACCAGTACGTACTTAGTCCTAGTGCTGCCCACTAGGTAGCACGTTCTATTGATATCCTTCATTAATAAATATAAAACATACATTCACAACTAAATGATGCATGAATTTGAAATAAGTAGTAACATAAACCATATATATACTAGAAATATACCAAAAGTAAACCAAGTATATTTCGAGTATATATAGGTCAAATAAAACCAACATAATCATAAAATAAACTAAATATATATTTAAAAACATTTTAAATATAAATGTTTAATAAAGCATGCATATAATTTAAGATATACCATAATAAACTAAAGATAAACCAAAAATAAACTAAAAATAAACTTAAATACTAATTGAATTATTTATGCATATTTAATCAAAATAAAACATACATTTCTAAATCATGCACCCTAAAGCATATATATATAGAATAGTAACTCACAATTAATGCGCTCCTCGAGATGGGTCCAATGAGCCTGGTCCACTAGGCCTCGGTCTCAGCGCAACTAAACAAACAAATAACGACAAGAATCAGAATAAATCTAACAGAAGATCTAAAGACTCGATCTAGATTACTAGACACATAATTAAATCAAAATTTGATCGGATATCACGTTTTACGAGAATTCTACTGAAAATCTGGCAGAACCTCCCCTGTAAAATGGACATCTCTCTACTCAAAGAGTAGATCCGGCCCTGCAAAGAAACATACTTGAAAAAATAGACACAGAATCACAATCATAACCCCTCGGTCGGACTCCAAGCTACAGTTCACCGACCGAGGTCCACAATTCACAAAATATTTACAAAATACCAAAAATACCCTTATATACTAAAAATACGTTTTGTAAGTAGAAATTACATAATTAATCCTAAAACACAGTAAAAATCGATGAAAACTCATTTATCTAGAAAAATCGTATAATATATATATAATTGAAAATAATTTACGAAAAATAGTTTCAATTAGTTAAAAATACTAAATAATTTGTAAAAATCATTTTTATACCCTAAATAACTATTAAAAGCAATTTAATTACATTTTTAGCCAATTTAGGGTAAAATTACCAAAATACCCCTATATATATAAATATACTAAAATTCATACAAAAATTCACCAAAAATAATATAATTGCACAAAATTAAGTTTCTTAACATATTTTTCAATAATATCACTAAATAAACTTAATTAACCAATTAATTTTAATTAAAAACATAATTAACCCTATTTTCTCAAAATTACATAAACTAATTAAATTCAAAATAAATACATAGAAATTCACAAAAATTCCAAATAAATTTCTATAATTCATTTCAACACCTATATTTACCATAAAACACAATTTTATAATTTAATTAATTAATTTTGGAAAATTAGAAAATAATAATAAAATATTCAAAAATACCCAAAAATCAAAATAATTTCCAAAAATTCTACAAAAATTCACACATGAAGATTAAGGGGAACAACATTTGTGAAGAAATTTTTCATGAATCGATCAATTGAAGCTAAAAAAAAAATCGAAAAGCTAAAATGGTCGAATTGAAAAATTAACAAAAACCTTACCAAATCGAGTTTTAAGCTCAAATAAAGCTTGGAATCGTCTTCTATGACTTTAGAAGAGTTCAACGACATCGAAAAGAGGGGATTTGGTGGCCGGAATCGCAAGGTGTGCAGGAAGAGGGAATTTTGGCCAAAACAACAAAAATTCAGCTCACCGGTGCTGGAGAAGACGACTGCAAGCGGCGGAACAGCTGGAGGAAGGAGGTGGCACAGTGGGAGGCACAGTGATGAGGGGGGAAGGGGACGTCGGGGAAGAAAAGAAATGGGCAATGGCATGTTTTGTAAATTCAACAAACTTTATATATATATATATATATATATATATATATATATATATATATATATATATATATATATATATATATATATATAACTTTAAATTAAATTATAATATTATATATTATTATATTTCAAATAAGTCTACACCACATGATCTAAAATACACAATATATATATATATATATATATACACACACATGTTAATTAAATAGTAACTATATAATATATACATACATAATTAAAATTATTATTAAACCCTAAAATTATTAAATATATGAATATATGTGCATGTATATATATTTTAATATGACATTTAAAATAATGTATGAACTCATGCAATTTTGTAAATCCATTTAAAATAATTAATAGTAAATTACTTACGTACAAATTTCTCCGAAAATGCAAGTCTCGGGAAAATTTTACGTAAAGTACTTAAAATATTATAAAAAAATAAAAATTAGTTTTAATTAAATAGCAAACTCATAAAATATCAACATTATTATATATAAAATTATTAACACTGCATATCCCGATACAGTATAAAAATATTTAAAAACACGGGATATTACAGTCTTCCCCCCTTACAAGAATTCGTCCCCGAATTCCAAAAAGAAAATGATCACAAGATCAAGAAGGGAAGAGATATGGGTAAGAAGCTCGCATCTCAGCCTCAGTCTCCCACGAATGCTCCTCAACTCTGTTGCTACGCCATAGAACCTTGACCATCGGAATCTGCTTCGAACACAACTGTCGGACTTGATAATCAACGATCGCCATAGGTTCTTCCACAAACGTCATATCTTCATTCACTTCTACACTATTTGGCTGCAACACGTGTGAAGGGTCTGAGATATACTTCCTCAGCATCGAGATATGAAATACTGGATGCACCTGTGACATACTCGGAGGCAAAGCCAACCGATGTGCAACTGTGCCAACTCTCTCCAGAATCCCAAACGGTTCGATATATCTCGGTGCTAACTTATCCTTCCTGCCAAATCTCATCACACCCTTCATCGGTGATACCTTCAGAAAAATAAAATCCCTGACCTGAAATTCCACATCTCTGTGCCTAGGATCCGCATAGCTCTTCTGCCTGCTAACTGCAGTCTCTAATTTGTGCTTAATCACAGTGACTTTCTCTGTAGCATCCTGAACCATCTCAGGTCCAGTCAAAGCTCTATCCCCAATCTCATCCCAACTCAGAGGGGATCTACACTTCCTTCTATATAATGCCTCATATGGTGCCATACCAATACTGCTATGGTGGCTGTTATTATATGCAAACTCAATAAGAGGCAAATGATCATCCCAACTACCTCCCAAATCCAGGACACACATCCTCAACATATCTTCCAGTGTTTGGATCGTTCTCTCAGACTGACCATCTGTCTGAGGATGAAAAGCAGTACTGAAGTCCAACCTAGTGCCCATTGCTTCTTGCAACTTCTGCCAAAAATGAGAGGTAAACACTGAACCTCTCTCTGACACAATGGACACAGGTACTCCATGAAGGCACACGATATGCTTCACATATAGCTTCGCCAATCTAGCTACAAAATAGGTGGCTTTCACAGGCAAGAAATGTGCAGACTTGGTCAACCTGTCTATAATCACCCAAATGGAATCGTATCCATCCTTAGAACGAGGTAAACTGACCACAAAATCCATAGCTATCCTTTCCCACTTCCACTCGGGAATAGGAAGAGGCTGAAGCTTTCCAGAAGGCTTCTGATGTTCAGCTTTCACTTGTTGACATGTCAAACACTTGGCAACATAATCAGCGACATCCTTCTTCAGTCCGTCCCACTAGTATAAATCTTTGATACTGTGGTACATCTTAGTGACACCCGGATGTATGCTATAGGCTGTAGAATGTGCTTCCTCTAGGATCTCTTCTCTTAAATCATCCACATCAGGAACACACAATCTACCATTGATCCATAACACATCGTCATCATTGAGTGTGAAATTAGTGAACTTCCCTGCTCGAACATTCTCTACAAGCTCTTCTAGAATAGGATCTCGGCTCTGAGCTGCTTTAATCCTATCCCTCAGTATAGATCGTACCTTAAATTGAGCTAGCAGTCTACCTGACCTACTGATCTTCATCATCAGACCTTGATCCACCAATAGATGCAACTCCTGGATCAACGGTCTCCTCTCAACACTGATGTGAGCAAGACTGCCTGAGGACTTTCTACTCAAGGCATCTGCTACCATATTAGCCTTGCCCGGATGATATAAAATCTCACAGTCATAATCCTTCAACAATTCTAACCATCTCCTCTGCATATCTACCCAGTCGAAGAAACTCTTGGGTGTGCTCCTCTACAGATCGATCACCATGAGAAATGCTGGTCAGTTGAAGACGATAGCTCATACGGAGAGGCTCTGGAAAGAATCTCCTCATAAATCGCTCTCTGAACTGAGCCCAGGTCATCGTCATCATATAGGGCTGACATGCTTCAGATGCGGGCTGTTACAATGGTATCAGAGCTAGAGCCCGGATCGGTATGCCAGCATGGATGCTGGGCCCTAAGGAGGGTGGATTGTGATATCCCACATCGGTTGGGAAGGAGAACGAAGCACGCCTTATAAGGGTTTGGATACCTTCTCCCATCAGACGCGTTTTAAAACCATGCGCTGTGGGCTGGGCCTGGGCAAAGCGGATAATATCTGATGTGGGTTGATCTGGGCTGTTACATAAGAGAAGAAGAGAGCCAGCAAAACCCGGTATGTTACATCAGCAAAATACTCCGAGAATCTGAAGTCCAGTACCCAATATTGGATAAGCTAGCCATGGCTATTATTCACGCATCCTGAAAGCTCTGACACTACTTCTAGGCTTATCCTATCATTGTCAGATCCTAATTCCCTTTGCGGAAAATCTTATAAAGGCCTAAGACTTTAGGCAGATTGATTTAATGGTCAATATTACTTGGAGAATTCAACATTGATTATGAGCCCCATCAGCAAGTGAAAGCCCAAGTGTTAGTAGATTTCATTCAAGAAAAGATGTCGGAAGACCTCACCATAACCAAGGCACCAGAATGGAAACTCAATGTTGATGGAGCATCCTCCACTCAAGGATCCGGCACTCGAGTAATCCTCAAAGGACCACATAAAATCCACATTTGGTATGCAGTTCGAATAGAGTACAACGCAACCAACAATGCTACAGAATATGAGGCACTTATAATAGGATTGAAGTTAGTTACCGAAGCCGAACACCTCATAATACATTCGGACTCCCAACTAGTAGTAAACTAGGTTAATGGGACATTCTAGATCAAGGACCCAAACATTGCCAGATATACGGGCAAAATCATGCAACGCTTGAAGCAGATCAAACAAGAAGGGGGCCAATGGAAGATTGTCCAAATACTAAGACATGAAACTTTGAGGCCGACCTCCTGACTAAATCGACAACTGAATACAATCAAGCATTTAAGGGTATGGAATTCACCGAAGCACTAACAAAACCCAGTACTGAAGACCTCGATATCTTAAAAATACGGGAATTCTCAAAATGGATGCAACCGATAGTCCAATTCCTAAAACACGGAACACTTCCCAAAGATAAACTGAAGGCTTAAAAACTGAAGATGAAGGTAGCCCCACTATTCTATCCACCATGGGGAGCTCTAAAGGAAATCCTTTTCATACCCATGGTCCAAATGCATATCCTCAGAGGAAAGGAATTACATACTCAAGGAAATCCATGAAGGAATTTGTAGAGTGTATGAGTCCCACTACACACTAATCAGCAAAGCGCTACTTTAAGGATACTATTAGCCCACTATGTTTAATGATGCCTAGAAGTTAACTTAAGAATGTCATAAGTGCCAGCAATTCGCTCGTCTCAATCACAAGCCTTCCCACCCCCTACATTCAATCGGCAGCCTGTGGACCTTCGCCATGTGGGGAATGGACATCCTAGGTCCCTTCCTGTAATATCCCGAGTTTTTAAAATATTTTAAATTGCATCGGGATATGCAGTGTTAATAATTTTGTATATAATTATGATATTTTTACGAGTTGATATTTATTTAAAGCTTATTTTAATTGCTTAATATTATTTTAAGTGCTTTATGTAAAATTTTACTGAGAATTTTATTTTCAGAGAAATTAACATGTAAATAATTTAATATTAATTATTTTAAACAATTTCACAAATTTGCATGAACTCATATATATTTTTAAAGTGCTAAAATAAAGTGTATATATGCGTATATATTTAAATTAAACTAGGGTTTAATTAATTACCCTAATTTTTATTATTTATTATTTAGTTTTTAATATTATTTAGTATGCATGTATATATATTATAGTAATTCACTCAGTGAGGTCTGACTCCCCTCCGTTGACTACTTTTCAAGAGAGTCATCTTCATCAGACCTCAGTAGCAGACCTGTACGTCGGATTTCTTCCGCTCCGACTTCTTTATGTACATTACTTATCTGAGTTTTATTTTATAATCTAGATATTGCAGTAGTTATGGTCGATTGTGAGATTGTTGTATTATATTTGTATGAGATATGTACTTCTAATATTTGAACTGGATTTGTATTAAAAGTTTATTTATATATACAAGATGAGTTGTTGATTTAAATCCTGTGGTGGATTATTATTTAATTATTTATGATTTTATTTCCGCTGTAAATTATATTATAATAATAATAATAATTATTATTATTATTATTATTATTGCATGTTTTATTTTATTTTAGGCTTGCTACGGGTTCTAGATTTGAAAGAATTCTCGTTCCCTAGCGCCGGTCATGGCCCTGTTTTGGGTCGTGACACTTCCCGACCTCTACTTCATAAAAAAAGTTCTTAATTATAGTTATAGACCATTTCACTAAATGGATAAAAGTGGAAGCAGTTCCAACCATCACAAAAGCTCGGATCCAACATTTCTTCTAGAGAGAAATCATCTACAAATTTGGCCTACCTCACACCTTAATCATGAACAATGACAAGTAATTTGACAATGAAAAGTTTAGAGGTTTCTGCTCAAACCTAGGAATAAAGCTTTGTTTCACCTTGGTAGCTCACTCGCAAATGAACGGGCAAACAGAGGTCACCAATAGAACTATCATGCAGGGATTGACGAAGAGACTCAAAGAGAAAAAAGGAAACTGGGTCGAAGAGCTTAACAATGTAATTTGAGCTTACAAGACCACCCTCAGATCATCCACAGAGGAAACACCTTCAGACTAACTTATGGCATGGACATGGTAATATTAACCGGTAGAGATTAGTTCACCAAGTTACAGGATCAGCCGTGACTTCGACCAAAACATCAACAACATTGATGCTTGGATATGTCTGGACCTACTAGAAGAAAGACAGGAGTGGACACCAACCACAGCTAAAGCACATAGGCAGAGGGTAACATAGTATCATCTCCGATGTAATCACCCAAGACAATTCAAAGTATGTGACTGGGTACTCAGAAGGGCAAATATTGGCAAAGGCAACTCCAACACTGGCAAACTGGGTCCAAATTGGGAAGACCCCTATCAGATCTTAGAACACACATCTAAAGGGGCATTAAAATTAAAAAAATAGAAAAGACAAAGAACTGCCATGATTTTGGAACTTGGATTGCCTCCAAAAATACTATCAATAAATGTACTCTGAATGGTATTAAATAAAGTATCTATTCATTGAAGAAATAATCATCTTATAAAAGTTCAATTAAAAAAAATTCTTTATTCTACTATCCGAACCATCGGGCTCGGAAATGGGAAGAGGAACAACATTAGCGACATTGATAGGTACGGTAAGCTCCGCATGGGACCCTCCAGCAGATTTAAAAACATCCCTTGCACGAAGAGATGTTGCCTTTTGCCGAGCATCCTCTTCAGCAGTAATCTTCAATAGGTTAGCCAGCGTTATCCAATCCAGCTCCGCCAAGTCTAGCTCTAAATCCTGAGAGAGTAGGATCCTTCTACATTTAGACTTGTAAGCTTTGAGAAATCCTCCCACCATGCTCTGGTAGGATCTTTTGTCATTTTCTTGGGATTTCTCAACCTTGGATAGCCGCTTCTCCAGATTTACGATATGAGAATCTTACTCTTCAATCCTCTTGGTCAACTGACCCTGACTATGCTCCAGATCAACAATCTTTTTTTGGCTTACCTTAACCTTAAATTTTGCCACTGTGTATTTTTCTGGCAAAGCTCTAGTGCTGCCTTTGCGCTATCCAACCTCTTCTCAAAATTAATGGCTATTGATCCGACCTCCATCTCCTTCAGGTTGTACTGGTTTTTAAAGTAGAAATACTGGTCCTTTGCCAGCAGCAAGCCCTGATTCATCTGTGAAAAGGGAAAATTTTTATCACTTAATATAAGAAAATGTCAAAGTAATAGAGAAATGACATTCACTTACTTTTAGGAAATGATTGATCATTTAATCGAACAACTCCTCCAGACCCTCCTCGGACTAGCACTGCATATCTGCTGGTAGCTTCAGCGACTCCGCATACTGATTTTGCACCTTGGTGTTCGAGATGCTCGGTGGTTTTACCTTATTCAAGATCCAAGCCCTCATATCCGGACACTCGAATAGCCTTAGATGCTGAATATATATCTCTTTATCTAGCTCCTCGGTATCTGAGCCTTAGTTGATCAATCATCTCTTGCGTCGACTTTCCCTGCCAGAATGGGAAGATACTGCTATAATTTTTCCATTCTGATTGACAGTTGTTTCCTCACGGATTGTAGGAGCTTTAGGCTCCAGAGATGGGGAGGAGATTCGTACTTCTAGTCTTACTGGTTCATCAGTTAGAAGTGGAATTTCGTCCGTAAAAGTAAAAAAATCATCCATCTATAATTAGAAAAATAAAAGCAAGTCAAAAAGATATCTCTCGGTAAACTAAACATACAAGTAGATTGAACATGGTTTGGACAGACTCTCCACAGGTATCTTCTAGATACGACCTCAGTAGACCGAGCCTCGACCAGACCATCAAGATGCATCCTTAAGACCATCTCTGTATCAGGGTTTAATAGTTTTAGAGGTCGTATTACTCTGTGGAATTCATTAAACCACATCCACCGAATATCCAGGAAGTTCGCAGGGTGCTTGATTACAAAAAATTATGCCTCCACTTCTTATGAACATCCGAAAGCTTTACAAATAGACTATGGTTGGGAATAGCTGACAAGGAGAACATCAGTTCTCCTTTCTTCCTGGTTAAGCTGTACAAATACCATAGGATTTCTAAGTCTGGTTCCCTACCCTCTTCATGCATCAACTGGATAAACCCAGTCAGAATCTGATAGTTATTAGGGTAAAGTTGACCGAGTGCTATGTTATACCTATTCATAAATATTTTTACAAAGGAATCTAATGGAAACTTTAAACCCCCTTTCTAATTAGTCAAAATATACCACTAGCCTATTGAGACCTAGCATGGGGGTGTGATCCCTAAACTTCTTATCTACAGTATGAAGGGCATAATCGGTGGGAATGCAGAACCGCCTTCAGTACCACCTCAGTAATTCTTCATCTGTTTTAGACACAAACAGGTCAGAGCTAACCTGTTCCCTCAGTGCCATAAGATTAACTATGAAAAAGAAACAGAGTAAGAACAAAAACATAAAAAGGAAGGAAAAGATCACCTGGTTGCAAAATGGAGGAGTCACGGCAGAAAAAAAGTGGTAGCAATGGTGAAGCAAATACGACACTAGTAAAATAAAAGAGCTAAATGCATTAATTAGAAGCCAAAGGGATATTTATATAGCAATAAAAGGCTAGAGAACAAACCATTAATTACCCTCATCATTACTTCACTTCTCCCTACACTATTGAGGGCAGTTTGGGAAATTAAAAATTCATTAATCGAGTGGTCATCATTATGGTAACAAAAATGTCTCATCTTTTGACACCCAAAAAGACACGTCAGCTATGTAATTCAAGTTTTAAAAATCTAGGCATCGAGGCAATATAGTTGTTACCCAACCCGAGCACACCTTTGCCAACTATTTTTCCAATTTGGCACTGCAAAGATTCAGCATCGCCCTTCAGCAATTGAAACTGGCTCCCTCAGGTTGCATCTATAGTACTGAGGTTCCGAGCATCCATGCCTCATGCACTAAGACCAGTAACTGAAGTTGGCTCCCTCATGTAGCTTCTATAGTACTGAGGATGGGCATCCAAGCCATACTTGCATCATACTCATAATGTCTGGCACTCGAACTATGCATTTAATGCATCAAAACTATACGACATTTGGGTCACGCTTCTAATGCACCAAGATTAAATCTAGTGATTGAAGCTAGCACCCTTAGGTTGCTTCTATAGTACTGAGGTTTCGAGCATGTAAGCCTCGCATCCTTGTACTGAGCATCTAAGCCGAGCACATTAGACCAATGACTGAAGCTGACATCCTCAGGTCGCTTCTATAGTACTGAGGTTGGGCACTTAGGCTACGCTTTTAATGCACCGAGCATCAAAACTCCAGTGAAGACTAGTTCTGTCACGTCACTTTCGCATTGACAGGTTGTAACGACCTATATTTTTAAATTATTTTATTTTAAAATGGGATATGCAATATTAATAAAACTTAAAGTTAAATTTGATTATTTTATTTTTATTTTACTATTTTATGATTAATTATTATTATTCTATGTTTAAATAAATTTTCTTCGTAAAAATAATATTTTAGGTTATTTGATTTACAAGATTATTTTAATATTTTTATTCTATTATTGTTTTATTATTTTTTCTAATTATTTTATTAATTTTATTATTTTATGAGTTATATATTATAATAATTAGGGTTTATTATTATTATTATTATTGTGTGTGTTATATATGTGTGTGTGTGTATATATATATATATATGTATATAATAAGTGTGTGGTGTAGATTTAAACTATATATTATAATATTATTAAATAAGTTTTTATTTAATTATATAATATATAGTATTATAAATACATATAATATATACATTTAACCATATAAACACAAACATATACATATATATACCTACATTCCCGTAAACCACCATCACCCTCCATCGCGCCACTATCTGTCCCTTCACCGTCGGTGTGCCTCACCACCATTCAGCCACCTCCTATCGTCATCACCGCCTCCTCCTTCTTCCCCGGAGAGCTGCAGATCGACGGCAACGACGATAAACCGCAACTTGAGCTTTCCGATTGTTCTCCTTCGTCCAACCACCGTTTTCCTCACCGCTGGTCTTGTTTTCTTCCTCTCTTGCCAATGAGTGTGAATCCAAGCTCCTTTTAGTTTAAAATCTCGATTTGGTTGGGTGTTAAATGATTTTTAGATTTCGGTTCATTAAGGTTTTGATTTTTTTTTAGGTTGTTAATGGTTGATTCACACAAAGTTCCTTCACAAATTTTGATTCTAGTAGCTTAATCTACTTCCGTGAATTTTTGTGTGACTTTTGGAATTTATTTTGATTTTTGTGAATTTTTGAATATTTTATTATTATTTTATTAATTTTTGTAAATTAATTATACAAATTATAAATTTGTGATTTTTGGTGTTATTACTAATTTTTATTAATTTTAGAGTTGAGTTTATAATTTTTGTGATTTTTATGTAATTTTTATAATTATTTTTAGTTTATGTCAATTTTGAAAAATTAGGTTAAATATATATTTTGGTAGAAATTATTGGTTAATTATATGTTTTTGTTGATAATAATAAGATATATTTTGAGAAAATAATTTTTATGTATTTATATAATTTTTATTGAATTTTTTAGTAATATTAGTATATTATGTGTAATTTTTGAATATTAGGGTTAATTGTGTAATTTGGTGATAATTTTAGTTAAATATTATGTTTAATTGGTTTTAATATTATTTGAGGTATAAAAATAATTTTTAAAAATTATTTACTATTTTTAACTAATTAATACTAATTTTTTAAAATTATTTTCAAATAATATATTATATATTATTTTAGTAATAAAATGGATTTTTAGTAATTTTTAATATGTATTTAGACTAATTAAGTTATTTGGATTAGTAAAGTGAATTTTTATTAAATTATATTGAATTATCGAGAAAAATTGGATTTTTATAATATTATATTATTATTTCGGGATTTTTATGTAATTATTGAGAAAATAATTATTTTTGGTGTTTTAATGTTAAATATGCTATATTTTGATATTTTGAGGGTATTTATGGTATTTATTGATTTTTAATATATTTTATTATATTATTTGAATTTTGGTGAATTGTGGACCTCGGTTGGGGAATTTTGTAGTTCGAGATCCCAATCGAGGATTTGTGTGAATTCTGGTTTAGAAGTGTATTTTTCTTGCAGAACCAGCTCTACTTTTTAGTAGAGAAATTTCCGTTTTACAGAGGAGGTTCTATCGAATTTTCAGTAAAATTCTCGTAAAACGTGACATTAGGTCAATTCTGTATCTGTTTGTGTTTAGTAATTCTAAATCGAGTCTCTGGAAGTTAAGTTAGATTCATTCTGATTTTTCGTGATTATTTTTATTATTTAGTTGCACTGAGACTAAGGCCTAACGAACCAGACCCGTCGAATCAGTCTCGAGGAGCGCATACCTGTGAGTTGTTATTTTATATATACATTGTGCTTAGGTTGCATGTTTTAGAATTATATATTTTAAATGTATAATTTTGTATAATTATTTTATTAAATGCTTAAGTATATTTTAGGTATATTTTGAAATAAATGCATGTTTTACTTTTGATTTATAACTAAATTATTTTTAAGTATATTATTGGTTTATTTTAGTATATTTCATGATTTCTTTGAATTTATTTTATATATATATACTTGAAATATACTTAGTTTATTTTAGGTATATTTTTGGTATATATGTGGTTTATTTGATTATTGTGAAGGATATTATGCATTATTTGTTTACTTGAATGTATGTTTTATTTTAGATGAAGGATATTGATAGAACGTGTTACTTAGTGGGCAGCATTAGGACTGTGTATGTACCGGTACGGTAGATTAGGGTTAAGTGAGAATTAATTATGGTGATTATGATTGATTGATATTGATTTGATTGAGATGTGATGTGATTGATGGTGTAATTATTGGAGCTCGGTTGACCAGGTGTCTCGGGGCCAATCACACTGACAGTCAAACTGCTGGAGGTCAGTTAACTTAGTGTCTCGGAGCCAGTCTACTATCTAGATGGATTAAGTGAATTTATTTGGAATTAAGTGAGCCAGTATGGCTAAAGTGATTTCTATTGTTAATTGAGGTTGCGATCATTTAGGGTTCTATTTGATCCTTCAAAACTTATATTTTTCAGTATTATATATAAAGTCATTTTGAGCATCTGTGTGCACATGCCTGTATATATATTTATTATATACATATGATTGTTTGCATTGGACACATAGGAGATGTGTGTATATATATTATAGCAATTCACTCAGTGAGGTCTGACTCCCCTTAGTTGATATTTTTACAGGAGAGTCTTCTTCTTCAGACCTCAGCAGTAGGCTTATCCGCCGGATTTCTTCCGCTCCAGCTCTATTATGTAAATCATCTACCTAGTTTTGTATTGTACTCTAGAAACTGTAGTAGTCGTATTTGTATCAGTTATGGATTGTATTTATCTTTATTGTTGTTGATCTTAATTCAGAGAAGCCTGTCTCTGAATGTTGTATTAAAATATTTTATTTTATGATATGAGAAATTTATTTTATCATACGGAATTGAGATTTAAATTCTGATGCATATTTATTTATTTATTTTAATTATTGCATGTTTTTTTTATTCTTTTAGGGCTTGTTATGGGTTCTGGATTCGAAAGAATTCTCGTTCCTTAGCGCTGGTTATGGCCCTTGGTTTGGGTCGTGACACAGGTCAATCCATTACATTCATTTTCGCAGACTTTGCGCACTCCAAGGTCCAAATGACACTTCAGCAATGCGATGGTTTCAAATCTCGGTATCGAGCTTTATCTTTTCTTGTGGCTGAGGCTGGCTACCTCAGCTCATCCTTCCATATCCATACGCAGTGACTAAGCATTTTCCCTTTATAAAAAAGAGTGAATGTTCTGTCATTTACAGACTCGGATACATCGGACATAAATATCCAGACAAACCCGCAGAGGGGAACTATTGTTACCACACATATATATTCCTATTTAATTAAAGAGCTTGATTTCCTGAACAGGGTTACTCAGAAAGGGAAGGCAACCGAATCCATTTAAGGAATGGACCCTGCCTCAAGAAGATTCCTAAGCAAAGGCGGAATACTCTTCTATTTGGTTTAGGATTCCTTCCTCAAGAGGAATCCTACTCTTTTTAGGTCTAAATATCACTATAAATAAGACCTCATACCCCTCATTCTCGATCATTTTATTCTCTCATATTCTAATTGTCCCTTGCTTTCTCTCTAAATTCTCTTTCTGTTTTCTAATTTAGGCATCGAAGTGTTTGTGGGGATTCTCCCCATCTCTTACCTTACCTTTTGTTGATTGTTTATAGAATCTCAAACTTAAAAGTTCTAGAAACAAGTTAGCAAGACCTCAAGGTGTTAGCAATCTAGGTTTTTTCTTTGGAGCAATGAATTATGGAATTCACTATTTCAAAAAAATATATGGAATTAAATCTTAATGAAGGAGAGGACCGCACATTTTGGTCTATCATCAAATCATACTCCATTATTGATATTGCTAGAATTTTTTCTTATTTGATTTTTTTTTTTACATTGATCGATGACTAATAAAATATTATACACAAAGAAAAATCTAAGATACCAACATTTATAGGTACAAATTCATCTAGCTTAAACCCTAATTTGTTGGAAACCTTGTGGCTATTAAATTCCGGAACCCATGAGATGCAAAAAAAAAAAAGAAAAATCTAACACATTTACTAGAGAAATAACTTGCCATATTGTCTTACATAAGCTTTAACATGTTTTTGCAACTTAAGAACCTTCAAGCATGCAAGGTTACTGGCAATAAGGCACAAAGAATGACTTTCTTTTTATTAATAGGATTCATTAGCATGAGTCTATAAAAATTTACAATAAATCAAGTACAAATACTAGCCAGTAGCGTCAGCATAATTTTAAATAGAGTCAGATTTACTTGCACTAAGTAATTATATTTGCCCACCCAAAAAACCAGTTGATGCCCACGTCAACAATTGCATAAAATCATGGGATTATGGCATCGAACTCTACTTACAGTTAATACATTGTTGTTCTAATCAATAATCACAGTGAATGCAACTAAAGAATGATGGTGTCACAACCTCATTTTGGTACGTTGTACAGTGTCACCATTTATAAATTGCAGAAAGATAATATGGGACATAAACTTTTCTAGTGCAAGCACTTCATAGCCTGTTTTTCCTATCAATAACTAGGCCAGTAGCTAGGGCATTTTGCCAATTTATGACAAAAAAAATTTTAAAAAAATCTTTTTTTTTTTTGGTATTCCTTGGTATTCCTATATATATATATATATATATATATATATATATATATATATATCTTCTTTCATGGTTGAAACCAAAAAAATTACTAGTTTGTGATGGTTGAGTGTCTTGGCAACTGAATCAGAGTTCCACCAATGTGCATGACGAACTATACAATTCTGTCAGTCAACGTTGGCAAAATTGATCAGAATTTTGTTTTTAATTTTTTTGTTTTACGCCGCTAGGAGTAGTGGACTTCATTTATACATGATGGCATTCCGCCAATCATCATAATTTTTTTAAATATTAAATAACTAAATAGTTTAAATATTAAATAAGGAAATATTTAAATATTCAAAATAAATATTATTATACTATAATATTATTATTAATGAAATGTATTATATTTTAATAAAATAATTTAATAATATTATTTATATTTTATTAGTAGTAGTATTATGAATAATAATATATGAATAATATAATTTTTAATGAAAATGTTATTTTTAAATATTATTTATTATTTGTAAATATATGCATTAATTTTTTTACTTTGAGATTGCAAAGGTCTAGTGTTCTCCATCGACTCATAACTGAAATTACAATGCCACGTCAAAATAGTTATTTTTAAAAATGATTATTCATTACAAAAAGAAAATTGCAAAATATTTAAAATAGTTTAACATTATTAGTAATAACTCTAAAATGACACCATATTATTTACAAAAAGAAGAATACAAAATATTTTGAAATAGTTTAACATTATTAGAAATAACTCTAAAATGACATCATATTTGTTTCTCTATTTATTTGGGCATGTCAAAAGATTGTTGGCGAATTTACGCCAGCGTGCCAGAGGAGCAAAAGTCCTCAAAAAATTACTAACTTCTTTCAAACGAGTTATAGATTCCCATACACCTTTACCACAATTGGATTTCAAGCAAATGGAATAAAAATTTAATGATAAATTGAGCTTCTTTGAACAATAAAAGGAAATTGCATTAATTTGATATTGAAGACCAGTTAAAAGATTATTAACAAGAGAGATTATTGATGTAAATAAGAATGTTGTACTGGTGATAAAATTTGCTAATAATTGATTTGGTCTCTTAATGATTGGTTGATTGTTAGAGATGATTGGTGGATCCTTTCTTACTTTTATAGACGATCTTGCTTGCAGAATACTTCTTCAATTTAATTTTCCATCAAGAGTTTCTTCCGTTTTCTAAAGAAATAAATTCGTATAACTCCACTACGTGAGCCACTTCCCCAAGTAACCTTTGAATAGTCATCGTCATCGTCATCTCCAGAATCTTTAGCCTTAATCATTAAGTTGCATTGTGATATGAGCCAAGCTTTTCACTTAGTTTTGGGCCTCAAAAAATTTTAATTAATCAAAATTGGGTCAGTAATTAATGAATAATCATTGGGTTTTATAATCTAACCAAAAATTAAAAGTCGAGTCCAAACAATATTATTATTATTGTTGTTGTTGTTATTATTATTTCAATAAGAAAACAAAATATTTGTAGGAAAATGAGAATGATATTTAATGATAAATACATAATAAAAGAAAATTAAATTAAATTTGACAAATTTTCTTTTTCCGAACTTTTGATCTTAAACCCAAGCAACTCGTCCAAAACTCATTTCAATAAACTCCAGTGAAATAATTGTTCCTCCACCACCATGAAAATTACTATGATCATCATTATCCAAAGTTGCAGTAATATCACTGGGCACAAATAGATCTAGGTGTGTTGGAGGTGTAAACTGTAATGGTGGTGTTAGTTCTTAAAGTGGAGTGCTAAATCTTGAAAGGAAATTCATTATGGAATTAGGAATTGGTGTCATATGAAGAGGTGGTGTAAATGGACCAAATGCATTAAAAAAAAGGAAACTAGGTGATAAGAGTCAGGTCTTATGGCATTGTAAATGGACCAATTGGAAAAAATTGGTGAATTTAAGTGGATGAGTTTAGTCTAGTGGTGATGTAGATGGACTGGATGGATGAGAAAAGAAAAATTGAGTGGCATGAATGAAAGGGGATAAAGATGGAGCATTGACATCAACAAATGGAGCTGAGAGGTTAATGTTCTCAGTGGATGAGACAAATGGCATCTCTATATGGATAGAGACAGATAAAGGAAAAAGAATAAATGAACCTAATGCTGGTAAAGGTATTTCAGTTGTAACATGTCGTCATGCACAAAGCTGATGACATTGAATAGTCTCCTTATCAATAACTCTAACATTTTGTAAATGTTTTGGGAGTGGGGTAGGTGCTGGTGTAGGTTAGAGCATGACATATCATCGCTAATTTCACGACCTAAAATAGGAGGTCATGATCGGTACTAGGGAATGAGAATTCTTTCAAATCCGGCACCCATAGCAAGCCCTTAAAAATAAAAGCATGCAATATATTAAAATAAATAAAATATTATGCAACAAAAATTTAATCTTAAATATAAAAGTAATAATTTTTGCAACTCATTTAAATAACATAAAATCCATCTCATATATATAAAATCTTTCAGTACAAATTTTCGGTTCAAACTTTTGAAATTTAAATCTCATACATATATAATACATACAGCTCACTGAAACAACTAATGCAGTGTCTAGAATACAAAATAAAACTCAGGTAAGCAGTTTACACAATAAGGTCGAGGCGGAAGAAATCCGACGTATAGGCCTGCTACTGAGGTCTGTGGACGAAGACTCTCCTAAAAAATGTTAACAGAGGGGAGTCAGACCTCACTGAGTGAATTGTTATAATATATATGCATGCATAACTAAATGACAAATGCAAACACTCAATATATATAATAAATATATATACAGGCAAATACACACAAATGCAGCGAAAATCATTTTATATATATAACACTGAAAAATATTCGTTTATAAAGGATCAAATAGAACCCTAAATGATCGCAACCTCAAATAGTGTTAGACAACACTCTAGCCATACAGGCTCACTTATTCCATTTGGACAGTAGACTAGCCCTGAGACACTGAGTCAACCGAGCTCCAGCAGTTTGACTATCAGTATGATTAGCCCCGAGACACTTAATCAACCGAGTTCCAGCAATCACACCCTCAATCACATCACACATCAATCAAATCAATCCAATCAATATCCACAAATAGGTTAGTAATTTAACCTATAATCTATCACCGTACCGGTACGACCTCGATCCTAGTGCTGCCCACTAGGTAGCACAATCTATTGATATCCTTCATTTAAAATAAACCCATACATTTGTAAAATAAATGATTCATGACATTAATTTAAATGACAATATAATCCATATATATACTAGAATTATAACAAAAATAAACCAAGTATATTTCGAGTATATATATGTTAAACAAATTCATATCAATTATAAAATAAACCAAAAATAAACCATATATATACTTAAAAACATTTTAGGTATAAATCAAAAATAATGCATGCATTTAATTTAAAAATACCAAAAATATATTAAAATATACTTATGCATTTATTAAATTATTTATGCATATTTCATACAATTAAAACATACATTTCTAAAATCATGCAACTTAAATACACATATATATTGTAATATCCCGAGTTTTTAAATAATTTTAAACTGTATCAGGATATGCAGTGTTAATAATTTTTATACATATTTATGATATTTTTATGATTTTATTATTTATTAAAGCTAATTTTAATTATTTTAAGAGATTTACGTAAAATATTCCCGGGAATGTTATTTTCAGGGAAATTAAGACGTAAATAATTTAATATTAATTATTTTAAATAGTTTTACGAATTTGCATAAGTTCATGCATGATTTTAAAGTGTCAAATAAAATACATGTTTGTACATTTATTTAAATTAAATTACGGTTTAATTGATTAAATTAATTTTTATTATTATTTAGTTTCAATATTAATTAATTAATTAATTATATATGTGTATATATTATTAAAATATGTGTGTGGTGTATATTTAGTGTGTGTGAGATTATATATTATTATAATATATAGTATATATATATATATATATATATACATAATTATTTAACAAAAAACTAAAGTTCAACTTATTTACAACTTTGCCCTTTTCTGCATCTTTTTCTTCCCGATCGTCCTCCATCGCGATCCAGCCACTGCAACTCCATTTCCTTACCGTCGATGTGCCTCTTGGCTTGCCACCACCACCTCTAGCCTTTCCCGACGCCTGAAGCCTCCATTTCCGGCGTGTTTGGCCGAATTTTTCCAAGAGAAGTTGAAATACATCTCATCGCCGTTCAAGCCGATTTCGGCCACCTCCATCAACACTGTCAGTCTCTATCTTCTCCTTGAGCTCTGGTGAGTGTGATTCCAAGCTTTGTTTCACTTAAAATGGTCTATATTTCCCTAGGTTTTGATTTTCCATTTTCGGCCTATTAGGGTTTTAACTTTTTTTGAGATTTGATTTGATTTATTCAAGCAAACTCCCTTCACAAAATTTGATCCTTGTAGCTTAATCTACCTTTTTGAATTTTTTTGGAATTTTTGGGATTTATTTTGATTTTTGTAAATTTTTTATTATTTTATTAATATTTTCTAATTTTTGAAAATTAATTAATTAAATTATGAAATTGTGTTTTATGATGATTATAGGTGTCTAAATGCATTTTAGAAATTTATTTGTAATTTTTTTGAATTTTATAAATTTATTTTGAATTTATTTAGTTTATGTAATTTTTGGAAAATTAGGTTAATTATGTGTTTTAGTGAAATTAATTGGTTAATTGAGTACATTTATTGATATTATTGAGTTATATGTTGATAAAATTAATTTTGAGTAGTTATACTATTTTTGGTGAATTTTTTATTAATTTTAGTGAATTTACGAAACTAGTGGTATTTTGGTAATTTGACACTAAATTGGTCAAAAATGTAATTAAATTGATTTTACTAGTTATTTAAGGTATAAAAATGATTTCTACAAATTATTTAGTATTTTTAACTAATTGAAACTATTTTTCGTAAATTATTTTCAAATTATATATAATATACGATTTTTCTAAATAAATAAGTTTTTATCGATTTTTAGTAAGTTTTAGGGTTAATTATGTAATTTGGATTTGTGAAAATGTATTTTTAGTATTAAAGGGCATTTTTGGTATTTCTGTAGTTATTCTATGAATTGTGAACCTCGATCGGTAAATTATAGTTTAGAGTCCGACCGAGGGGTTGTGAATTGTGTTATATAGAAGTGTGTTTCTTTGAAGGACCAGCTCTACTTTTTGAGTAGAGAGATGTCCGTTTTATAGGGGAGGTTCTGCCAGATTTTCGATAGAATTCTCATAAAACGTGATGTCTGGTCGAATTCATATTCTAATTCTATGTCTAGTATTCTAGATCAAGTTTCTAGAAATTTCAATAGAATTATTCTGATTTCCTGATGTTATTTGTTTGTTTAGTTGCGCCGAGACTGAGGCCTAATGGACCCGTCGGACCCATCTCGAGGAGCACAATAACAGTGAGTTGTTTATATATATATATATATATGTTTTAGGGTGCATGTTTTAGAAATGTATGGTTTATTTTAATAAAATATGCATAAATGACTTAAGTATTACTTAGGTTTACTTTTGGTATATTTTTGTACACTTTAAATTATATGCATGTTTTATTAAATATTTACACTTAAAATGTTTTTAAGTATATTTTTAGTTTATTTTGCAACTATATTGGATTTATTTGACGTATATATACTCAAAATATACCTGGTTTATTTTTGGTATATTTCTAGAATATATATGGTTTATGTTGCTATTTTATTGAAATTCATGCATCATTTATTTATGAATGTATGTTTTATATATTAATGAAGGATATTAATAGAACGTGCTACCTAGTGGGTAACACTAGGACCGAGTATGTACCGATACGCTGATAGCACTTAGGCTATATTACTAACCTATTTATGGATATTGATCGGATTGATTTGATTTGATGTGTGATATGATTTGGGAGTGTGATTGCTAGAGCAAGGTTGACTAAGTGTCTCGGGGCCAATCACACTGACAGTCAGATTGCTGGAGCTCGGTTGACTTAGTGTCTCAGGGCCAGTCTATTGTCCAAATGGAACAAGTGAATATATTTGGAATAAGTGAGCCTGTATGGCTAGAGTGTTGTCTAACACTGTTTGAGGTTACGATTTTCTAGAGTTCTATTTGATCCTTCATAAACAGTGATTTTCAGTAAAAATATATAAAATGATTTTACAGCATCTGTGTACAATTGCTTGTATATATATCTATTATATATACTATTGACTGTGTGCATTGTCATTTAGTATGCATGTATATATATTATAACAATTCACTCGATGAGTTCTGACTCCCCTCCATTGACTATTTTCCAGGAGAGTCATCGTCTTCAGACCTCAGTGGCAGACCCATACGCCGGATTTCTTCCGCCCTAGCTTCACTATGTAAACTGCTTACTTGAGTTTCATTTTATAATCTAGACATTGCAGTAGTTGTAATTAAAAGTGGGATTTATGAATTTATTTCTGTGAGTTATGTATTTTAAAGATTTGAACTGAATTTGTATTGAAAGATTATTTATATATATGAGATGAGATGATTATTTAAATCCATTGATGTATATTTACTTATCTTATTTATGATTTTTATTTCTGCTACAAAATATATTATTTATGTTATTATGATTATTGCAAGTCTTTATTTTATTTTAAGGCTTACTATGGGTTTCGAATTCGAAAAAATTCTCGTTCCCTAGCACCGGTCATGGCCCCTGTTTTGGGTCGTGACATATATAAAATAACAACTCACAGTTGTGTGCTCCACGAGACGGATCTGATGGGCCTGGTCCACTAAGCCTCAGTCTCGGTGCAACTAACAAACAAAATATTAACACGAAATTAGAATAAATCTAACGTAATTTCTAGAGACTCGATCTAGAATACTAGACATATATAGAGAATAAGAATTTGACCGAATGTCATGTTTTACGAGATTCTATCGACAATTCGGCAGAACCTCCCGTGTAAAACAGACATCTCTCAACTTAGAAAGTAGAGCCGGTCCTGCAAGAAAACACACTTCGAATACAAATATCCACACAACCCTTCGGTCGAATTCCCAAACTACAATTTCACCGACCAAGGTTCACAATTTGCAAGACATACACAGAATACATAAAAATTCCAAAAATATCAAAAATACCCTTTATATACCAAAATATAGAAATTTAGATATTTAAACACTAAAAATAATTATTTTACCGATTTTTACTTAAAAACCCTAATATTAATGTCATTTTATTAAAAATCCATAATTCTCGACAAATTCACAAATATTAACAGAAATTCATTTAATAAATCCAAATTACTTAATTAGCCCAAAAACATACTAAAAATCATAATAAACTCATTTATTTACAAAAATAGAATATTATATATAATTTAAAATTAAATTTTGAAAAATAGTTTTAATTAGTTAAAAATAGTAAATAATTTTTATACCTCAAACAATTATTAAAACCAATTAAACTTAATATTCAACTAATATTACTACCAAATTACCAAGATACCCCTAATATAAAAATTCACATAATATACTATAATTATTCAAAAATTCACTAAAAATTATATAATTACTCAAAAATTATTTTCTCAACATACAATTCAATAAAATCAATAATCATACTCAATTAACCAATTGATTTTAACAAAATACTCATTTAACCTAAATTTCCAAAATTCACCTAAATTAAATAAAAATATATTAATTACACAAAAATCACAAAAATTATAAATTAAATTCTAAAATTAATTTCAACCTCTATAAACACCAAAAATCATAATTTCAGAATTTATTTAATTAATTTACGAAAATAAGAAAATATGAATAAAATAATAAAAAATGAACAAAAATCAAAATAAATTCCAAAAATTCTACAAAAATTCTAGGATGTAGACTGAGCTAATAGAAGCAACTTTTGTGAAGGAATTTAGCTTGAATCACTAAGATCAAAGTTCAAAAAAATTAAGAAACTCAAATGGCCGAAAATGAAATGAAGTTTAAATCCTTACCAAATCGAGTTTTCAAGCTAAAGGAAGCTTGGAATCAGCTTCTATGGAGTTCTACGAGAAAAATGGCATCGGAATCATAAAAATGGTGACCGAAAAGTGGTTGAACGGAGGTGATGATGGGTTTCGGGTTTCCGGCAAGAACACAGTCAAACAGCACCGGAAATGGGTGGAAGAGGGTGGCAAAGCAGCTGGGGAAGGTGGCAGCACTCCAGGTTGCACACCGACAACCTCTGAACGGCGTTGCAATGGGAGGGGTGAGGGGAGGATGTTGTCAGGCATGAGGAAAGGGATGAGGGGTAAGTTTTGTAATTGTTTTGATATATATATATATATATATATATATGTTACTCAAATTTTCAATTATGCATGAAGCCATGCAATTTTATAAAATGAACTCATGTAAATAAATAAATTATTATTTAGGTATTATTTTCCCAAAAATATAGGTTTCGAGAAAATTTTACATAGAAAACTTAGAAAAATTTAAAAATAATTTTAATTATTAACAAAATAATTAGATAGTCAAATATATATATTAAAATTATTAATACTGCATATCCCGATACAGTATAAAAATATTTAAAACATCGGGTTATTACAACTAACTTTGCGCTTATAGTCACTAACTTCAATCTACACAATATGGGCTATCCGATTAGTTTGAGCGACATCTTGAGTCAATAATGTATGCTCAAAAGTACCAGCTTAAAAGTCATAAAGAAAATAAAATGTTAGACATATTTAATAAATAATTTTCAAAGATAATTGACTGAGATAATGAAATTTCATACATATAATTACTCCTAAGCTAGCATTAGTAGGTGAGATCCATTGGTATGTAACAAAATTGTACTAGTCTAAATATTAGGAATGATAATGGATGGATCCATGTGAAGGTTGGCTTCCCACAACACTATGAGTGCGATTACTTTAAAGATATGTCCAATGCACATGTTTTACAACCCAATTAACATCATGGTCATACAAGTCATTATGATGTAATGCATCAAAGTAGAACAGTGGATCAGGTATGAGTTGTAAAAATCCAAATTATCATAGTACCTTATTAGGATAATGTCAATTAATAATGTGAATAGATATGAGTGGAACTATAGATCGCCAAATGTTGCGATCCTATAAATAATAAGCCAGAAGATGTTGAATAGCATTATTACTATAGGGTTCTTAAATAATTTGCAAAAAAATAATTTTTTGTATAAAATAGTATAAAATATATAAAAAAATTATTTACAAATAGAATTATAGTACAAATGAATAATGTACCTGATCCTCATGTACATTATCAAGTCGCAGATGAATGTAAGTGATGACATATGTCAAAATAAAAGTAGATGCTCAGGGTCTTCTCCATCTGAAATAATTTAGCATAAAACTTAATGAAATATGTTCTTAACAGAAAATTAAAAAAAAAGTTTATACCTTTACCCAAAAGGTGCATTTAATGGAATTACACTATTACGCAATATAAGAGTGAGAAATGGAAATCGCTCCCAAGCCTGTAAGTGAAGAAGAAATAGTTGGCCTCCTATATGTGCCATTAATGTTAATCTCAATATTCTATATAGCTCTTTATAGACAAAAGCCAAACATACAAAGCCCTAATTATACTGATCGATGGTCTCAATATTCTCCAAATACTAAAGGAAAGGCAAGCTAAATTTTTAAGTATTAATAGTCAAGAACAATAATAATAAATAAAGTAGTAAAATATAGGCACTTGTATGCTTATGCAAAGTCGTTTGGTCAACATAGTCAAGTAATGTTAAGAAATGGGACTTAAACCAATAACTCTTGACTAGCATATACGTAGATCCTTTAGGGGTGGTGCAATCCCTATAAGTGTTTGATACAATTCTACATAATCATGTTGGACCTTACAAATAATTGGTTAACCCTCAATTGACAGTCCAATAAAAATACCAGCATCTGGAAGCGTAACAATGCACTCTCCATCTGGAAGATGGAATGTATATGTCTCTAGTTTTTATTACTCAACAAGTGCGATAATTAGGTGACAATCATAATGAGAGAACCATAATCATGCAACTCTAAAAAATCAAGTGTCATGTAGTAGTCCTTCCATTTCAGGACTCATATATTCATAGAAGTTTCTTGTTGACATACTACGTCGACATGATATAATTGGATCTTCTAGCTGAAAAATCAATTAAAACAATAAATATTAACATTTAGATTTTTAATCAATCGTGGAAATAAATTCATAAAATACAAATGTATAATAGATAGAGATATGTAAAAAATTCATACCCTATCATGTCATATAGCCTTTAATATGTACTCACTCTGTAAAAACAATAATGATCTATCGTATAGGCCAGGCTGAATGTAGTCATATGGCTCATAATTATGATCCAAATCTACTAAAAAAACTAAGAAATAAGAACATGTTAAAATATAACACATCAATAATAAAATAAAAAATGACAGATAATTTGCAATAAGGTAATACAACATAAATTGGATTACCTAAATACCATGACATATATCGACATGACAACACATAATTAAAAGCACAGTAGTTTATAATTGTATACAGGACTACATGCAAAATGGTGTACAATTGTATATAGGACTACAATAATGTAGTTTACATAAATTGATATTATAACATAATTATATGCAATACAATTGGAGATGGACTGTCATTTTGCTATAGTGGATTACTATATATACAAAGTTAATATTTCATTATGAAATAAACTCTACCCATCTTATAATTAAAAAAAAAGGTTACTGCTTCAAGACATGGTAGAGGCAAAATGTGGATATATTACTAGAGTTTAATGATGACTATCAAAATGTAAAATTTTCAGATCCTAAAGAATATTACACCAGATTAAGACGTGAATGGTCAATTAAAGTTCATGAAATTGAGAATTTAATTATACAACTATGTGAATTAGGATCTCCTATTGTAAGACATTTATTATCATCTAGAGTTCAATGACGTTATGTGGCCCTAAAAATATCTTCTGTAGAATAAAGTCTAGATATTGTACCTATAAAAGTAAACTAAATGAAAATTTTATGTGAACATTTCATAAGATAGAATTTATTACATACAAATGTTAACAATACATTTATAACATTAAGTAAATAAAAAGGAAGGTATTTTACAAAATTAGTATCATTATCATTATAATCTTGTATGCCATAAGTATTTATATCTAGCAAACTATATTATGGTTTAGACTCATATTGTTTATTTAGTATGTCATTGTCCTTTTAATACTTTTCTAAACATTTACTCATTACAATAATCTCCTTTTGTAATTAAGCAATTACAACTTCAACTTTTTCGTTACATTATTTTAGTAAAGCAATTGAAATAGCTTTGGACATTAGTTACTCATGATAATCACAATAAGCCTTTAATTCACATCTTACTTCCCATAAGCAACCCTATTTCGAATCTATCCTTACAATCATTTTAAATGAATCTCTAAGATCACCTTAATTTTTAGTGTGATGTCTAACAAACATATGATTTGCATAGCCTTGTTCAAGAGCATAATAACTTGAATGATTTTGAAATGGCATTTTATTATGGAACTATACGATACCATTATGGTCTTCATATTTATTGATAATTTTTAGTTTCTTTCTACCACGTCCTTCAAGTGAGGTATATGATATGAGTTTTTCCTTTTCCTTTTTATTCATTCATGATAAACATAAAATTAATGACGTATTTCAAATTTTTCTTTTTTCACATAACATAAATAATAATAGTATAAATAAGTGTATTTATAACAACATAATAACAAACATAATTAGTAACATATTTATTCAAAGAACATTTAAAAAAGTGCATAATAACCAATATAGTAAAAAATGCAAGTTATACTATCCTTACAATAATTTCACTTTAAAGAAATCTTAATTTTGTCAGTAAGTCCTTGATTTATGCCTCGTTAAACCATATTTCTGGCAAAAGTTCTTTATTATAGCTTTAGAAGGATGTTGGTCCATTTCATTCCTAATGTGCGATGATCTCGATCTTCCTTTTTTTTCCACTATGAATTTGGTACAAAGAGCAATTTTGGTGACTTTGGCCAATAATTAAAATGGCCTAAAGGAATAAAACAACTGGACCAACATCTAAGATTCTGACTCACCAAGTGGAAAGAAGTAATATATTCTCTATAATTAAGCTCATATACCAAACATCCAGCAATGAAATGAGAACAAGGAATTTTACTTTATTGGAACTTATTGCATGCATACCTTCTCTGTTTTATATCGACTATTTATTTATAACTACCTTTTCTTAGTAAATGGTTGAAAGTAGTGGTTATTTGAAAGATCATATTCTTTTAATCATATCTTTTCACAATATGTCAGTTTTCCTTATCAATTTGATGTTTTAAAATTTCCACAAATTTTTATGTCCACAAATGCCTTCTATTTAACCATCCTGCATATTAAGTTCAATGTTTATAAAAAATATCAACCAGCTACTGAAAAATTTATTGCATCATTGTAGTCACAGAGATCGATCTAATACACTTCAATATGACATTTACAACTTCAAAGTAATTTGTTGTCAAAACACCATGTCAATGACCAGCATCATATGATAAAGTCCATTTTTCTTTTTAAATTTTATCAATCTATTTCTTTAAATCAGGATGTCTTGCCTAAACTTTCTTCATCCATTTGATGAATTTTTGCTTCTAATTCTCTCACCCTAAATAAAAAAAATATATCAATTTCACCTTTTTATATCAGTTAACATTTATTATTGATATGTAAGCATATATTTTATTATATGCTTTCTTAAGTATGTTCTTTATCATATGATTCTTGAAATTTTTATTGTAATTACTAACATGTCATAGATAGTATACATATGGATTAGCATGCCACATTGATTCCATTGTCACTTGCTTGATGCCAATGTGACGATAAAAAATAGTACAAACATCATCTCTCCCTTCATAGTAAAAGAATCGTAACATCTTCATGAAATACTTCCAATTGTCTTTATTTTCTTTCTAACTAAAGCAAATGCCACTAGTTAGATAGCATTATTCCCATTAAATGCTTCTACAGTCAAAAGAACAATTCTATATTTCCATATATAAATGTGTCATCCACAAACAAGACAGGTTTACAATACTTGAACCCATTAATACATGGTTTGTATGCACAAAAAATTCATTTAAATTATTGAACACCTTCTACAAGACAATAATTTCTTTTATATGCCCCCTCTTCATGATGCCATATAAAATCGGGATTAATTGAAACTACAACATGCATGAAGTCATACCACAGTTTGTACGATTTAGGATGACTTG
Source organism: Mallotus nudiflorus (assembly GCA_947683625.1). Classification (NCBI taxonomy): domain Eukaryota; kingdom Viridiplantae; phylum Streptophyta; class Magnoliopsida; order Malpighiales; family Euphorbiaceae; genus Mallotus; species Mallotus nudiflorus. The sequence continues at coordinate 1,567,937 of CANTUR010000079.1, read as the reverse complement.
AAGAGATAAAACATTGTCATTCTTGAACCCATCATGAAATCATACTTGAACTCATCAATGCATGGCTTATATGCATAAAACATTTGCTTAAATTGTCGACACCTTTTATGTGGACTATTACAAGAGACTTTTGTCTCCTAATACTTTCGCCAATCAAACTAACACCATGCATGCTGTGGTTTTAATTAATTCTGATTTTGTATGGCACATTGAAGGGGATGTACATATAATAAATCATTGTCTTATAAAAGGTGTTCAACAATTTTAGTGAATGTTTTATGTATACAAACCATGTATTGATAGGTTTAAGTACTACAAATCCATCTTATTTATGGATGGCACATTTCTGTATGGAAAATATAGAAGTGTTCTTTTCACTATAGAAGCAATTGATTGGTTAATGCTATTTTACTAATGGCATTTGCTTTAGTTGAAAAAGAAAATGAAGACAAATGAAAGTATTTCATAAAGATGTTACGATTATTTGGCTATGAAAGGAAAGATGATGTTTATATCATTTTTAATAGTCATATTGGCATCAAGCATGTGATGAAAGAAATAACATGGCATGTTAATCCATATTGATACTATTTATGACTTGTGGTTAATAAGTACAATACAAAGTTCAAAATCAAATGATAAAGAACATACTTGAGAAAGCAGGTAATAAATATATGCTTACATATCAATAAATAAATGTTAGTCGATGTAAAATATATGAAACTAATACTATTTTTTGATTCAAGGCTGAAGAATCATTAGCAAAAATTTATCAAATGGATAAATAGTTTTAAGGCAAGGCATCCTGACTCAAAGAAATTATTTGATAAAATTCCAAAAGAAAAATGGTCCTCGTCTTACAATGATGGTCATTAACATAGTATTATGACAATAAACCACATTGAAGCAGTAAATGCCATATTGAAAAGTATTAGATCGATGCATATGACTACAATGATGCAACAAAATTTTTAGCAGTTAGTTTATATTTTTTATAAACATTAAACTCAATATGTAAAATGGTTGAATGAAGGGTATTTGTGGACGCTTAAATTTGTAGAAAATTTAGAATATCGGATTGATAAGGTAAATAGGCATATTTCGAAAGATATGATCAGGAAAACATAATCTTTCAAATAATCACTGCCTTCAACCATTCATTTAAAAAAGGTGATCACAAACAAGAGGTCGATCTAAAACATAGACAGTGTAATGCGATAAGTTCTAACAAGATAAAATTCCTTGTTATTATGTCATTACTGGATGTTTGACATATGAGCTTAATAATAAAGAATAAATTGTTTCTTTCCACTCGGTAAGCTAAAAACTTAGATGTTGGTCTAGTTGTTTTATCCTTTTAGATCATTCGATTATTGGCTAAAGTCACCAAAATTTCCCTTCATACTAAATCCAAAATGGAGGAAAAAAAAAGGAAGATTGAGATCATCGCACAATAGGAATGAAATGGACCAACGACCTTCTAAAGCTACAACAAAGAACTTTTGCCGAAAATGTGGTTTAACAAGGCATAACTCAAGGACTTGTCAACAAAATTAAGATTTCCTTGATGTGAAATTATCATAAGGATATTGTAACTTGTACTTTTTAATATGTTGGTTATTATGCACTTTTTTAAATGTTCTTTGTATTAAGATGTTGCTTATTATGCTTGTTATTATATTGTTGTGAATACACTTATATGTTGGTTTTTATTTATAATAGTATTATTTATGTGATGTGTACAAAGAAAAATTTTGAAATAGGTTATAATTTTATGTTTATTAGGAATGAATAAAAAGAAAAAGGAAAACTCATATCATATACCTCACTTAAAGGATGTAGTAAAAGAAACTAAATATGGTTGACATATATAAAGAATCCAATGGTGTCATATAGTTTTGCGATAAAAGGTTATTCCAAAATTTTCCAACTTATATTGCTCTTGGACAAGGCTATGCAAATCATATATTTGTCGAACATCACACAAAAAATTAAGATGATCTTAAAGATTCATCTAAATTTATTGTAGGGATAGATCCAAAATGGGGTTGCTTATGGGAAATAAGATGTGAATTAGAGGCTTATTATAATTACTATGAGTTATTAATTATGATGATCTGATATTTTAAATTATTAAAAATTATTTTGAAATATGCAGTATTAATAATATTTTAAATTTTTATATATTATAATTATTTATGAATAATATTTATTTATTTTATGTTAAATATTTTATTACGTAAAGGAATTTATTTAGAAGTTATTATTATTTAAAAATATTAATGTTAGTATTATTATTATTATTGTTATTGTTATTATCAGTACTATTATTATCATTACTATTATTATTGTTATTATTATTAGTATTATTATTTTATGTTTGTGTTTTTGTGCTGTTATATATATATATATAAAGGGACAGGGTTGAAATTTTTCGGCTCCCTTTCTTATTTTCTTCCCCTCTATTCTTTTTCTTCTTTTTTTTTTCTTTCTTCTTCCCCATTTCCTGTTTCTGTAGAACGCCACCCAGCCCCGTCGGCATCCACCTGCTACCACCACCCATCACCAACACCTCCCCTCTTTCTCTTCTCCCCTCCGCCACCTTCAATGAGCCTTTATCACTGGAAAACCAACAGAAACAGAAGCAACAGTAACATCGATGGTTTAGTTCATCATCAGTGGCATTTCTAGTGGCGAAAGCTTATGATCCCGGGCTCTTTTGAACTCTCTTGGTCCGGATAAGCTAGTTCTAAGCTCGGTTCAAGCTTAGATCGTCTCATTTGTAAGTTTTCTTAAATTTTAGTTTAGGTCAACTTTGTGTTTTAATTTTTTTGAGCTTTATTTTCTGTGATTTAGGCTTAGTGTCTTTAGAAATGTTGTTGTGTGTAGCTTAAGCTTTCTAAATATATTGTTGTTGAATTTTGTTGAATTATTTTGATTTTTAAGGTTTGAATTTTACAGCGAGTCACTGTTCCCATGACCCTAACCGGAAAATCTTTTTATTTTAATAAATCGTATGGATTATTTGAAATATAGTTTGTGAAGGAAATATGTTGAAATTTTGTCCCGATTATATATTGTGAATTTTTGAAAGTTTATGTGAAAAATTAATTTTTGGAAAAATTAATATAAATTGGTGAATTTGGTGTTTTAATTGAAATTATGGTTAATTAGTATGTTTTGAATAATTTTGGGATAATAAATAGTATTAAAAAAAGATTTTACGAATTATTTACTATTTTTAACTAATTAATAATAATTTTTGAAAATATATTCAAATAATAAATTTATTTACTATTTTTGTTGTTAAATGAATTTTTAACTATTTTTTATTACATATTTGAACTATTTAAATAATTAATTGTGATTTTTACTAGTTAATTTTGAATAATTGAAAAAATGAATTTTTATTAATATTATATATAAATTATTGAAATTTTATTAACTAATTTGAAAATAATTAGCTTTAATGTTTTTGTTATATAAATATATTATATTGTGTTTTATTATTGATATTTATGGATTTTAATGATTTTTGTTATATTATTATTAAATATTGATTTTATTGCGAATTGTGATCATCGGTTGGGAAATTATGTAGTTCAGGGTCCCGACCCAAGGTGTTGTGCGTTTGTGGTTTTAGAAGTGTGTTTGCTTGCAAGATCGGCTCTACTTTCAATAGAGAGACATCCATTTTACAGATTAGACTCTGCCCAATTTTTGATAGATTTCTCGTAAAATGGAACATCAGGTCGATCCTGAGTTTTGTGGTTGAGTCATATCTTATATCAGTTGTCCTTTAGAATTCCCAAAAGTGTAAAATTAGGAGTTCGATTCTGATACTGTTATTATTATTTATTTTCTTTAGTTGTGCCGAGAACAAAGCCTATCAGACCAAGCCCGTCGAGTTTGTCTAGAGGAGCACAAACCTATGAGTTATTATTTTATATACGCATTGCATATAGGATATATGATTATGAACATCCATGTTTCCATAATGTGTTTAAACATGAATTATCTTATTAAATGATTTAGTATGTTTTTGGTATACTTTTGGTATATTTTGGTATATATGTGACACATATATTTGGTATATTCTTAATATATTTTTGGTATACTTATGGTATATTTTGGTATATATGTGACATATATATTGGGTTGGAATATTTTCAGTATATATTCGTTATATTTTTTGTATACAATTAGTATATTTCCAATATATGCTTGGTATATGTTTGGTATATAAGTGGAATATTCTTTTAAAATGGATGCCATTATATTTTAATAGTGCAATTTATTATTTTCCAACATTTACACGATTTATTTGAAGGATATCAGTAGAACGTGCTACCTATTGGGCTGCACTAGGACTGTGTACGTACTAGAATATTAGATTTTAGAATTGAGATTATGAAATCATTTGATGTAATATTTGATATTGATTTTTGAGAATTGTGGTGAGTGAGTAGTGTGATTATAGGAGCTCAGTTGACCTAGTGTCTCAGGGCCAATCACACTGATAATGAGACTGCGGAAGCTCAGTTGACTTAGTGTCTCACGACCAGTCTACTGTCCAAAAATGAATAAGAGAATTATTTTGGAATTAAGTAAGCCTATTGGCTAGTGAGATATTTTGATTGAGGTTGCGTATATTTTTAGGGTTCTATGTTATCCTTCACTTAAATAAACTTTTTTTGCATTTATTATTATATAAAAGTGGATTTTAACATCTGTGTGAAATGTGTGTATATGTATATTATTATACTAATGTTTGACTGTATATGACTTTAGATTGTATGTATATATATTATAATAATTCACTTAGTGAGATCTGACTCCCCTCAATATTTTTTTACAGGATCTTCTTCTTCTTCATACCTCCCCAGTAGTACTATACGCCAGTTTTTTTCAGTCCCAATTAGATTATGTAAATTTTATTATGTAGAATTATGCCAAACACTTTTAAGAGATTGCACCAACCTCAAAAGATATATGTAATACGCTAGTCAAGAGTTCTTAGTTCAAGACCACGTCTCAGCATTATGTGACTATGTTAACCGAACGACTTTGCACAAACATACATGTACCTATATTTTACAACTTCGTTCTTCATTATTGTTCTAGACTATTAATACCAAAAAAGTCAGTTTGTGTTTCCTTTAATATTTTAAGAACATTAAGACCATCAGCCAATATAATTGAGGCTCTGCATGTTTGGCTTTCCTTTATAAAGAGCTTTGCAGAGTGTTGAGATTACCACCAATGGCACAAATAAGAGACCCACTATTTCTTCTTATGGGTTTAGAGTTGATTTTCATTTCTCGCTCTTACATTGTGTAATAGTACAATTCCATCAGATGTACCTCTTTCACTAACTTTTATATTAAATTAGTTTTGAAAAAGCAGACCCCAAATAACTACATTTATTTCGACACGTTATCATTGACATTCGCTTACGACTTGATAAATACAATATTTATTTGTACTACAGTTATATTTGTAAATAATTTTTTATATATTTTCTATCATTTTTTAATAATAAATTATTTTTTTATAGATTATCTAGGAGCCCTATAGTACTAATGTTATTCAACATCTTCCAACTTATTGTTTACAAGGACACAACATTTAGAATTCTATGGTACCACTCATATTTATTCACATTGTTGAATGACACTATCCTAACAGGGTACTACACCAATTTGGATTTACATAACTCATACCTGATCCACCATTCCACCTTGATGCATTACATCATAATGATTTGCGTGACCATTATGTTAATTAGGTTGTAAAACATGCGCATTTAATGAATCTTTGGGGTTGTTGCGCTTATAGTGTTGTGGGAGGCCAACCTTAACATGGTTCCATCCATTATCATTCTTAATATATGGACAAGTACCGTTCTATTGAAAGCCAATGGATTTCATCTATGAGTGCTTGCTTTGGAGTAATTGTATGTACTAAATTTCATTATTTCAGTCAATTATCTTTGAAAATTATTTATTAAATTTGTCTAATATTTTCTTTTCTTTATGACATGTACATTGATGCTTTTAAGCATATATCACTAACCTCAAATGTCACTCAGACTAATTGAATAGCCCATAGTGAGCAGATTGGAATCAATGACTATATGTGCAGTTAGCGACGATATGTTATGCCCCCAACCTACACCAACATTTATCTCACTCCCAAAACATTTACAAAATATTGAAGCTGTTGATGAGGAGACTATTCAGTGTCTTTAGTGTCATCAGCGTCATGCACGATGGCATGCTATAACTTAAATACCTCTACCAGCATCGAGATTATTTTTTCCTATTCCTCTGCCTGTTTCTGTCCATACACAGATGCCTTTTGTCTCATCCACTAAGGACATTAACCTCTCAACTTCATTTGCCGATGTCAATGCTCCATCTTTATCCTCTTTCATTCTTGCCACTTAGTTTCCCTTTTCTTATCCATCCAGTCCATCTACATTACCATTAGAGTGAACTGTCCATCTATAATGCCCCATGAGCTTACTGTTGCTACCTAGTTTACGCTTTTTAATGCATCTAGTCAATTTGCCCTACCTCCACAGATGATGTCAGTTTCTAATTCCATAATAAATTTCCTTTCAAGATTGAGCACTTCACTTCAAAAACGACATTGTCATTACAGTTTACACCTCCGACATACCCAGATCTATTTGTGCCTCACGATATTACTACTGCTTCCGATGATGATGTTGACAATGATGATAATAACAATCATGGTAATTCTTAAAATAGTGGAGGAACAATTGTTTCATTGCAATTTATTAATATAAGATCTTAAAAAGTTACTCAACGGCGAAATTTAAGTTTAAGATTAAAAGTTCAGAAAAAAATTTGTCACTTAATTTATTTTTATTTTCTATTTTTATCTTTTTATTATGCATTTATCATTAAATATCACTCTTATTTTCTTACAAAAATTTTGCCCTCTCATTGAATTAATAACAGCAACATTTTAATAACAATATGGTGTAATTTTAGAGTTATTACTAATATTGTTAAACTATTTCAAAATATTTTGAATTCTTCTTTTTATAATAATAAAATTATTTTATTAAAATGTAATATATTTCATTAATAATACTATTATAGCAAAATACTATTTATTTTGAATATTTAAATATTTACTAATTTAATACTTTTAATATCTAAACTATTTGGTTATTTAATATTTAAAAAAAATCATGATGATTGGCGAACTGCCATCATGTACACTAGAAAACAAAAAATTAAAAAATTTCTGATCAATTCTGCCAGTGACTTCCGTCACTCTGATTTAGTTGCCAAGTCACCCAAATCCACAATAAATCGGTAATTTTTTTTTAAAAATTTCAACCACAAAAGGAATATTTTTATAGGAATACCAAAAAAAAAAAAAAAAGGAATTTGATTTTAAATTTTTTTGCCATAAATTGGCAAAAACCCCCCCAAACTTTCATTTACATATGACCCTTAAGCACATAAAATGGACATGCAATTATTGATTATGGTTGTAAGCCAAATGGATTTGTATGATAATTTAAAATTGAAAATAAAAGATATAAGGCTATGGGTTGAAGCTAATAAAGAAATTTAAGCGTTGTTTAGCCCTCATCATAAGCCGCTGGATTGCCATCTCTCAAGGCAATTAAACCATTCATCAAATGTGAGAAAATTTTCTCATATTTGATGAATGGATGAGAAAATCTACCCTTTGAGTAGGATGGGCAACTACATTTGAGGTCTAAATCAAGTAGTAAGACTCTTCGCTTTTGAAAAAAAGATGTTTTAGCTTCAATTTCTCTTAAAAAAAAAGATGGTCAATAATATGAAAAAAATAGCTCCTTTTAAAAAAATATAGAATATGAGATATCGAGGTCAATTTTAAAATATTAAAAGGCCTATTAGTTGAAAAAAAATTCAAACATTTATGACTTTATATAATTTTATTCCAACTTTTTAATTTTGACAAAAATATCTTAATTTTACCAATTATTGGTAATTTTATCACAATTAGGTATTTGATCAAAATCAAATAAAAGATGACGTTGTATCTATAAAATGTCAAATTTACCCTTTATATTATAAAATTTATAAAAGTATATTGGAATAAAAATTTAAATGTTTATGATTTTGCCAATTTTATCTTATTTTTAAATTTTAAAAATATTTTATTAAAATTAAATAAAATGAGTTGACATGATAATTGAAAAACTAAATCACATGTAATAAATTTTTAAAAAATTATATATATATATATATACAATATGATAAACTAAAGTTAGATATTTTTAACTAATTCAAATAAATTATTATAAAATGCTTACAACTATTTAAATTATTAAGAGTAATAATTTTTATTAAAAATATCTTTAATTTTTAAAATTATTATAATGATAACCATTCATAAATTTAACAATTTCTCAATAGAAAATTTAATTTATTTTATTAGTGTCTATATTTGTATTTAATTTTAAAAAATAATTATTTGTATGAAAATTAAATAAATTGACCAAATTAAAATATTTTATTAAATTTAAAATTAGGATAAAATTGCCTAAAATTTTAAATATTTGAATTTTTTATACTGATAAACTATTATGAATTTAGTAAATTAAGAAGGGTAAATTTGACAATTTACACAATGCTACATCATCATTTTGATTTAATTTTGATCAAATAATGATTCATGTTAAAATTGTCAAATATGTGATAAATTATATCACTTTTGCTAAAATTAAAAAACTGAAATAAAATTGCAAAATACCACAAGCATTTGAATTTTTTTTCCACCAATAGGCCATATTAAAAATATAGAGGCCAATTTATAAATATTAAAAATAATAGAGTGAATTTATAAATCTAAAAAAATTATAAAGTTCAATTAATATAAATTATAAATTATTTTCAATCCAAAAACATATCTTTCATTATTAATGATATTTTTTAACACTAAAAATAATTTTAAAACATTAAAAAAAAAAACATGATAACCATATTTATAAATACAAAACTCTTTTGCAACTTAAACAAAAACAAAATAATAACACCCTTAATCATACACAGTATGATCCCAACTAAAATGACCCTTATAGAAATGAGAAAATTTCAAACCAAAAAAATTGAATTAATGGAGATGCGTCGCTAAAATACATATCCAGTGTATAAAGTATAGTGTCTTTAAAGAAAAAAAAAAAAGGTTGAATTAATGGAGATGTGGGCGTACGGAATGAACCTCTATAAATTGTATTTTTTTTAGAAGATAATTTGCTAATGGTAAGTTGAGTGTCACGGACCGTTTGTCGTGACACGTAGGACTGTACGAGATACTTATTGGTTGTTTTTAATATGGGATGTGAGATAGTGAAAAGGGTGTGAATACGTGCCGAGCAGCCGTCCATTCCTTAGATGGGCGTGCTGATTAAGCACCACACTGGTCGGGAGCTATTCTTGCTCCCCTGATGAACCCATGGGAGGGCGAAACCAGTGAGCATCGGAGATAAAAAAAGGCTTAACCTTAGGTATGCAGGAGGTCCAGGGTGCCGCACGGGAGAATGTTCCTGCACTAAATCTCTGAGCCCGTGACAAATGGTATCAGAACCGGTTGTGTGCTAGCTGCGAGTTTGCCAAACGCTCTTTACCACGCTGGCAGGTCAATGAAAGGGGTGCTTGCAAGTGGGTTCTCTATAAAGAGATTGAGATGAGGACGAGTAGGCAGGAAGCCGCAGTGAAAGTTTGTCAAGCACTCGTATCCGCGCTGGCACACCCTGAGCAGCGAAAGGTAGTTGCAAGTGGATCACAGCCTCAGTGTAAGAGGGCGAGTAGGCAGGGAATTGCGCATAAATCCTAGCCAACTAAAAGAAAAAGGGGAGGAGTCTTCCTCACGCAACGAGGACGTTGTGAAATCAAGTGGGGGAGAATGTCACGAACCGTTTGTTGTGACACACAAGACTGCGCGAGATGCTTGTTGGTTGTTCTTAATGTGGGATGCGAGATAGCGAAAAGGGTGTGAGTACGTGCCGAGCAGCCGGCCATTCCTTGGATGGGCGTGCTGATTAAGCACCACACTGGTCGGGAGCTGTCCCCGCTCCCTTGATGAGCCCATGGGAGGGCGAAACCAATGAGCATCGGAGATGGAAAAGGCTTAACCTCGGGTATGCGGAAGGCTCGGGGTGCCGCACGGGAGAATGTCCCTGCGCTAAAACTCTGAGCCCGTGACAAATGGTATCAAAGCCGATTGTGTGCTAGCTGCAAGTTTGCCAAGCGCTCTTTACCACGCTGGCGAGTCAATGAAAGGGGTGCTCGCAAGTGGGTTCTCTATAAAGAGATTGAGACGAGGATGAGTAGGCAGGAAGCCGTAGTGAAAGTTTGCCAAGTATTTATATCCGTGCTAGCACACCTGAGCAGCGGAGGGTAGTTGTAAGTGGATTGCAACCTCAATGTAAGAGGACGAATAGGCGGGAATTGCGCACAAATCCTGGCCAACTAAAAGAAAAGGGGGAGGAGTCTTCCTCACGCAACGAGGACGTTACGAAATCAAGTAGGGGAGAATGTCACAAACTGTTTGTCGTGACACGTAGGACTATATGAGATGTTTGCTGGTTATTCTTAATGTGGGATGCGGGATAGCAAAAAGGGTGTGAGTACGTGCCGAGCAACCGTCCATTCCTTGGATGGGCATGTTGATTAAGCACCACACTGGTCAGGAGCTATCCCCGCTCCCCTGATGAGCCCATGGCAAGGCAAAACCAGTGAGCATCGGAAATGAAAAAGGCTTAACCTCAAGTATACGGGAGGCCCGAGATGTTACATTGGAGAATGTCCCTGCGCTAAAACTCTAAGCCCGTGACATGATACTCTGAATTGTAAAGATTGTATTTAGATATTAACTTATTAAGGCATCAAGCTAAAGACACGTGTATCTTTATATTTTAAAAAAAAAAACTCAAAAACTTTTTATTATTTTAAGATACTCCCAAAACGTTTCTGATAAGTTTCAAAAACATTGAAAACATTTCAGACAATAAGGGATAACTATTTATAGGAATGTCCACACTTCATAGATGTATCTTTCTCATTCTAAACTTTGTGAAATCCACCATTAATAATTGCTCATAAAAATGGTATTCAAAATATTAACTAATAATATTTCCCTGTCCGCCTCAATAGCCCATATCTGAAGTTTTTTTTTTTTTTTAAGTGCGATGGGCAAATTCTTGGTAAAAGTAAAAAAAAAAAAAAAAAGGAAGTGACTTATAAGATGAGTGCCAACAAATAATGCGTAAGAAAAATATGAAGGAATGATTCATCCAAAATTCAGGAAATAGAATCGTTCAGGAAAAGTGTGATGTGCACATTTTCAAGAAAAAACTAACCGCGCCCGTGCACTAATCAGCATCTAACAAGTTATATATTCTACTTTATGGAGTATATATAACACACACATGTCCAACTCATCTATTTTTTTTTTTTTTCTGAGTATATATAACACACACACATGACACGAATACTTCCCCATATCTTCCTCTGTTCATAGATTGTTACTGTACATAGCTTTCAAATATTTTGTTTTCTGAATTTGGATGGTTTTTTGTCAATTTCTAATTAAAAAAAAACACTCAAATTCATTAGTTTCCTTAATTTCTTTGTGATATTTTGTTTTCTTTATGATATTTTGTTATTTTGTTGTTAATAATTAATTTTGTTAAACTTTAAACTTAATATATGTAATTTTATATCATTTTACTGTGATAACTATTTTGATAGAATGATATTGCAGATAGATTTTGTTGGATTACAAGTAAGAAGTCATCAACAAATAAAAAAAGATTGAAAAATGAAGTTCACATTTTCTGCCTCCATATTCAAACTTCCATCGCATTTCATATGTTCTCCAATATTAACGGCATTCTCAAAATCGTTATTGGATTGATGAGTTCTTAGAAACTCATTTTTGAGCTTTTCTTCTCTCCTTTGCAGTCATAACTGTTAGTGCTATTGCTACTGCAGAAAGTCATTCTCTACCTTGACGATTCTAGAGTTTCACTTAGAAAAATGATGTTTATTGGATATAGATTTGTTTCATGGTATTGGTTGTTATGTAATTTCTTTATTGTTCGACTCTATTGTATTATCTTTTTATAATCTAATGAAAGCGGTTTAAGTTGTTAAAAAAAAAAAAAAGGAAGTACTAAGCAAATAAATTGTCAAATTAAGTTTCATATGCCCGAATGGTGTAAACTTGTCCAGTTACATACCATCTACTACTTATAATGTACACTACAAGTACAATCGACAAGAAGATAAAATGCCAGTCTTCCACAACACATCCACTTTTATACTCTGAATGGCCAGAGGTGAATATAAATCCTCAAGAAAAATGAAAAAATAAATATAAGTTTTGAACAAAAAGGGGCTGCCACAAGACAAGAAAAGAAAGAGAAGTCTAAATCTGTCTAATGATATCGTTGACTATATGGTCCACTCAACCTGCCCCAACGTTGTGTGAGGAAAGAGAGCTTTTCTTTTTTTTTTTTTGGGGGGGGGGGGTAAGATTTTGCTGCTTCATCTCCTAGAGAGCTCTTTTTTTTTTTCTTTTTTTCATTTAGTGGAGGAGTAGCCTTCCAAAGTACATCCATATTTCACCCCTCCTTTCCATCCCCACCACCACCATTTAATATTAAGATTATTCCACTCAGCCACAAGGGCTAACTATTATGGCTAAAGATCAAGCTAATCTTCTCCATGTTTCTCATTTGAGCCAGCAAAATTTGACTTGGGCACTCTTAAACATTCTTGAAATGCATCTTCAGTAATACTCCCATCTTCAAACTAGGTGGTGCCCATTACTGTAAAACGCAGTTAGTAAAAGTAACCCACTAAGATTAATTGCATGTGACTTTCCGGGTGCAATTACCCATGCATATATTGAACAAAATGTCAAATGCTCTTATCAAAGTTTAGAGAAATATTTAGGTTCCAAAGAGGAAGAGTGAAACAGTGGTAATGACTCCATTTTCCTCCAACAGATCTAACTCGGTCATCACTTTTTTTCCCAGCTATTGAAGCTCTCAACTCAGTTTTATCCTCTTCCTATGTCAGCATTTGTCGTACTAAACCAACCTAGATTATACTTCATAGGTATGTGGCAACAAAAAACTATTGGCCCTCTTTTAATTATCATATAAGACTTGTGGCCCTGGGACCACAGATTAGCATTGGTAATAACTTGCCAAGCCTTTTGTCTGTAGTGTTCTCATATCTAATCCAATAACAACCAAGAGATTATGCAATTCACAAGTCATTACATGTGTCACGAAAACTGGCATAAGAATGCATGTTTACAGGACTGCTGTACCACATTTAAGATTAGAATAATAGTTGCTCTGCTAAAAATTTTCATTGTGTTTATATTATTTATCTCATAACCCGTTGACATTTGTCACAAAATGAGATCAGAGTAAATATATTTGAGCTATGCAACACCAATTTATCGAGCAAAAAAGAGCAAGATTATGCATCTGCAGTCATTTCAAAAGATATCTACTGGTGCAGCAGGTTTGTCCCTGCAGCAATGCTCTTCAATCTGCATTTCTAGCGCGCAATTCCTAACTACTGCCTTGGTATGACACGGATGGTACTCGAGAATCCATGTAAGAGTCCGTGCGTACATATAATCAATATAATTGGAGTTTATCGTTAATATATTATTGCTCATCCTTTGAAGTGGTTGTTGAGTCATCAACTCATTGTATAATATTTTCTATAAATGGTTATAGAGAAGTCGTTTCCTTTTCCCTCACTTCCAATTCCTGACGTCAGAGGACTATTGGATTATGAGCATTTATGTAAAAACTATCCTAAATAAACCTTGCTTGCAATAATATAAACTCCACTATAAAGATTGACTTCTTGTACCCTATATCTCTCAGTTGCTTTCTTTTGCTAACTCAATTCCTAAATAAAATAATTATACTCCCCACAATATGAACTCCCTCTTTCTCCCTGATGTAAGTATAATTTGATGTCAAGACAATTATCCACAATACAAATTGCAACCCTCGACAATGGGGGCATACCGTCCTATATGTCCATACATACACATATCCATATCATGATCACTAAAAGAAGAACATAATCCTTTACTGGTGCCTGTATTCATACTACATGAAAAAAATGATATGATCTGCATGATATTCTAGTGCCCATTGCTTTAAGAAACTTTACTACTGTCACTCCAAATTGCCAACAGTAGGGTCACCTCAACCTTTTCCACTATATATAAGGCCACTTCTCTTCACGCTTCTGACCCCCTTCATTCCAAACTCTAAACACCACCTTCTCCTCCTGAAGCTTAATAACCATACGTTCTGCACCCAGGTTCAAGCCATGCAGCCAAGCGAGGTTACAGGACTCCAATATCTAATGCCCTCAAACCTATCCCCGTACTCAACGTATTTTAGCATGAGCCAGAATAACACACCTACATTTCACTTTAACAGATTCCCTAATCCACACAATTTCCAGATTCCTCCTCAAGTTCAAGATTTCAGTCTACAGTCACCATGCCTAAGCAACAATTCAACTTCCGATGAAGCAGATGAGCAACAACTCTCCATTATCAATGAGAGGAAACAGAGAAGGATGATATCGAACAGAGAATCTGCTCGGCGGTCACGCATGCGCAAGCAGAAACACCTAGATGAGCTCTGGTCACAGGTAGTTTGGCTCCGAAATGAAAATCATCAGCTTGTAGATAAGCTAAACCATGTTTCTGAATGCCATGACCGGGTTCTTCAAGAAAATGCTCAACTCAAAGAAGAAACCTCTGAGTTACGGCAAATGCTTAGTGACATGCAACTGAATAATCCATATGCTACGTTGCGGGACCTGGAAGACATAACATGTAATACGGCGTATCTCAGAGCCGAGTCCTCAAACTAATCTACCACAAGTTCAACAAATCTACTAGGCTAAGATGGAGGCAACAAATTATTTTATTTTTAGCCTTCTTCCTATTTTTGTTTCTGTTTGTGTGGAAGTCGATCTGTCTAGGCTCTTAGTGTCGCTTTTAGGTGTATGAGATTGAACAAGAATGGGAATAAGATGTTTTGCGCTTTTCACTTAAATCACCGCTCAATTAAGATGCCGTATTTAAGCTCAGACATTCCTAGTTCTTCCCCAAGTTACAAGTCAAATCCAAATTATATAGGTCTTGTTTATTCTTACCTTAGAAACAAAAAACAGGTCATAAAGATGGACAAAGACATGTGCACAAGTGTGTCAGGATCATGTTTGCAGCACCTGTTAAAACTTTTAAAGAATCTGCAGAGATCCTGTCCATAAATCTTTTTTCAAAAATTGGCCATGAATAGTGGAATAATCACCTGAAAATTGGACCAGAAAATGATACACAAGCCTCATAAAGGAATCATATTGAAACAAATTTCTTTACATTAGTACAAAAGGAAATACTACCACCAGGAATCATAAATAGAGAGAGGAACAAATGCAATTGGGTAGCATGACACCAAACAAAAGGATGTTAGGTAATGTTTGTTCATAATATATAACTACTATAACAGGAAAAGCATACCAAAAGCTAACTACTAAATCCCAACTACTGTTCCTAGCCTTGGATAGCTGTTTTCGCTGAATTTATTGGGGATATGTATATCCTTACACTGGTTTGCTGATCAGCAAACCTCAAGTCTTAATTATTTTCCAAGAACTGCATCTTATTTCCTTAGAAAACATATTATTTCAGGACAGTGCTCATCAAAAGTCTCAGTAAATTAATTTATCTTCTAATTTCTGTCTCGTTCATAGAAAACTCTTCTAAAATTAGGTTAACGTCCAAAACCTGCCCACATTGTTATAAAAGTTCCTGTTTCAGATTAAAGAATCTTCCATGAACATTTGATTCTAGCACCCTATCAAATACAAGAACAAAGGCCAATAAATCTATGCTCAATACAATTTTCACACTTCAAAAAGCTGATTTTTGCAAATTTTATGAGTCATATTTCCAGTTTTGTCACATTATTATGCATTAAAATATACCCATGACAGATACATGAACCCTGTATCACCTTTTTTCTTTCTTTCTACTTTAAAAATGAGGAAGAAAAAAACAGTATTCAATTCATGCGTGAATGCGTCATCAAAGACGAAAAGAGAATGCAATAAAAATAGCCAAACAGGCAAATTTTCTCCAAAGAAGCCAAAATCAAAAAGTGGGAAAGCTTTGGTAGACACTTCCGTCTCAAACACTTAGATTAAGGCTTCTAATTAAACTACTTTTCAATACATGATAGTGTCCACTTCTGTAAAAAGGTTCTGCTTTCCCTTCCGCACGCATCAAAATCAGGACTGAGCACATCAGGGGGGTTTCCCATATTTCCTAAGCAAGTTTATATACATTTAAGACTGTCCATGATCTAGAGAATAATCAGTCCTGTTTTCCTAGTGAAAACATAAGGCAAGACTATCATCAAACTTATAAATCGTGTTTGACTCTGCCTCTTGAATATTTTGAACACTCGAACTGGTAAAACAATCAAAAGGCAGCCAAGCTGGCCAATTTCCATGCACATCTTTCAAAAGCCAAAATGTTAGCAACTAGCAATTCCTTTTTGCCATTCCACTAAAATGATTTCTCAAAACATATTTCCTGGGAGGCCCAAGCCCAGATCACATATAATAACAAGAAAAGGACTCCAGTGCCAGCTCTGACAGCACTTGGTGATACCCTTCGTCTTCAACAACTAGAAAAGTGATGCAAACCCATTGTTTGATTAGAAAAAAGACATCCACTCAACCTATAAACATAGGTTCCAAACTGTTTACTCCTTTGAACTGGGGTCTATTGAAATTGCTTTATAACCTTTACACCAAGCTGTCCAAAGCATGGTGTAAAATTGACTCCCCCTTGGAACTTAATCCTGGCTCCACCACTGCTCTATCCCAATTCAAAAAGACACATACGAGTCAAAAGAAGGTTGTCCTATATTGCTGCAAGTCACCATTCGCTTGCAGCCAGTCTAATTCAGTTTATATTGTTTTAGTGCTCTCTTCTGACAATGTTATATATATTTGGCTTTCTCAAATTGATGGCTTGGCATTTCCTTTGCCACCATACTCAATTTTTAAATTTAAACTGTTAAATAGATAGTTCCAGAGTTGTGTTCAAGCAACTCTCTTAATCTGATTATTTGAATTTGTCCCTGACCTGAAGTCCTCAGATTGCAATTTTGTAACCCTAATCACAAAAAATTCAAATCACGGCCCTAAACCAAACCCGTCTTCCGTTCTATCAAAATTGATCTAAAGCTATAAATAGACAAAAAAAACCATTCAAAGATCAATTTCTAAAGGAAACAAAAGAAGAATTGAAAATCAGAAAAGATAAGCAAAATCAGTCAATGCATGAACAGTAACAATTACATTTAAGCATTGAAACAAATGGGAAAAAACAGACATAAGAATCGGGCAACGAGATACATAAAGAATGCTTCTTGCATTTAGGAGCCTAATTCCAGAAATCATACAGCAAGAAACTATTAAATGCCATTGTATCTCCAAACAGTGGGGGATTTTGCCAATTTGTGGCAAAAACCTAAAAATTTTACGAATTTATGTTGCATTTCAGAGAAATTTCTAATTTATGGTGAAAATTAAAAAAAAAAAAAAAAATGTTAGTCCCCAGTCAAACTGGCGGACCAGGAAGAAGACGAGAAAATCCCATGGCAAGTGACTTAATTTGTACTAACAAAAAAGAAACATGACAGTGGAGGTCCGCCCGTTTGACTGGCCAACTTAGTATTGAAAAAAACCAAAAAATAGATGCTTATTGGCTTTGGTTGAATGGTTTTGTGCGTCTCTTTAATCACTGATGCGAGGATCGAATTGGCCTTCCACTATATTTTTTTTATCTTAGAAATTTATTGCAGAAATCATATTTTACAAAAAAAATTACTGTATAAAACGGACATCTAAGTATAAGTCATTTCTGCATTAAAAATGCACTTTTAATATCCACAAACATTTACATTTGAGTCAGATTTTCAAACTACACTTAGCTCCAACCAAAATTACAACTCAATTAACACATCACAAAACAAAAAAAAGAATTTAAATCATTTCCTCAAAAAATGCATATTTATACAAATATCCATAACTTAGAAAATAATTCCTATTTAAGGCTTAAAAACAATTTCACCAACATACATATATATATATATGATATTGGAAACAATATTAAAAATTAATATTATCTAATTAAAATACTTATGAATTTATAAAAAAAAAATCCTCTTACCGCCTAAATTTTAATAAAACCAATTAAAATATACACTTAACTATACTAAGCATAATTTACATATTTACCAATACAATAATAAAAGTATACATAATATTCAAAATGATATTTAGTATATTATTAAAATTAATTTAAAAAAATATATTCCTTTTTAATTCCCTTAATTATAATTAAAATCAACCACAATTTATTGTTTAATTATAAATAACAAAAAATTACATTTCTACCCCTATAATATACAAACTTATATAATACCCTATTAATACAAAAAAAATCCTTGAAAATTATACAAATATCTAAAAATTATTTTCTCTACATTAAACTTCTTAATATAATTAAAAACATATAATTGACTTCTAATTTCTTCCAAATTTATAAATTTAGTCTAATATCCACATTTGACATAAACTTAAAAATAATTACAAAATGGTATAAAATTCACAAAATTATAAATTAGATCCTAAAATTAATAACATTTGATAATAACACCAATTATCAAATTTTATATATATATATATATATATATATATATATATATATATATATATATATATATATATATATATATATATATATATATATTTTACAATTAAATTTCGGATATAAACAAAATATTACTAAAATATTCAAAATTTGTCAAATTCACAAAACACCCAAAAAATAATTAACAATAACTACCCTAATTACTAACTAAACCCAAATAATTATCAAATAAATCAAATATAATTCTAGAAAAATCAATAATTCACCAAAAATTTCCAAAAGAACCAAACCCAACTTCATTAAACAATAAACAACTTTAACGAACCTAGGATCTACCAATAACCATCAAAAATCAAGAGGAAAAATAAGAAATCAAGTGAGTGTTACTCACTATCCAGCTAAGAAGAACGAAGGAGGAAGAAGAGAGCTTGCTGCCACAGGAAATGGAGGCCAATGGAAGCAACTCGGTGAAGTAGGAAAGCAGTAACTGGTGAAAGGGAAACGAAGCTAGGGAAACCAGGAAATGCAGAGCTATCACGCGAAGAAGAAGAAATGTTGCCTAGCGAGGAAGAAAAAGAGCAGCAGCAACAATTGGGGAGCTTGGTCGACGGCAGCAATGGCGATTTCAGGCGATGATGGAGGTGGCATAATGAGGGGAAAGGGCAAGGATGGTGACAGACGGAATGAGGGGTAGTGGATGTGTGGTTTGGGTGGTGAGTGCTTCTACATTCTTCTATATATATATATATATAGGTTCGAATTTGTATATATATATATATAAACTCCCAAACTCACATGTATTCATATATATTCATATATACATATATATAAACACTCTTACTTTATATTATAGTCATATAGTATAATATGTATATGTATTTATACATATAAAATGTTCCAACTTACGTACTATATACGTATATTCACACACATGCACATATATGTATATATATATATATATGTACACAACACACCTATATATATATAGATACATATATATATATATCCAAATATAATACTTATATCAAATAATAAAACCTTAAAATAATGTTAACATAAATATATCAATTAAATAGCTAGATAAGTAACATTTGTATAAAATAAAAATTTAAATTTAATTATTAATAGCACAAATTCGGAAATTACTTTATTTAAATAAAATATAGGGTATTACAGTCTCCCCTCTTTATAAGAATTCGTCCCCGAATTCAAGAAAAAAAAAATTACAAGGCTTAAGAGGAAAAGAGATACGGAAAAGAAACTCGCATCTCCGCTTCAGTTTTCCAAGTGCAATCCTTAGCAGAATGGTTATTCCATAGCACCTTCACTATCGGTATCTCTTTAGTTTGCAACTGTCGAATTTTGCGATCCACAATCGCCACTGGGTGCTCCTCATAGGTCAGATCGCCACTAAGCTCTACGGCTTGAGGCTGCAAAACATAAGATAGATCAAGAACGTATTTCCTCAGCATAGACACATGGAATACAAGATGGATTCTCGACAGTTCTGGTGGCAACACCAGCCTATACACCACTTCACCTACTCTGGACCAAATTTCAAATGGTCCAATGTATCTAGGAGCTAGCTTACACTTCTTGCCAAATCTCATGACTCCTCTCATTGGAGACACCTTCAGGAACACCATGTCTCCAACCATAAAGGATACATCCTTCCTCCTAGGGTCAACATAGCTCTTCTGTCTGCTGAAGGCTGTCTTCAATCGCTGCTATATTGTCACGACCCAAAACAGGGGCCATGACCAGCGCTAGAAAACGGGAATTCTTTCAAATCCGGAACCTGTAGCAAGCCTTAAAATAAAATAAAACATGCAATAATAACAACATAAATAATATATTCTGCAGCGGAAATAAAATCATAAATAATTAAATAATAATCCACCACGGAATTTAAATCAACAACTCATCTTATATATAAATAAACTTTTAATACAATCCAGTTCAAATCCTTAAAATATACAACTCGCACAAATATAGTAAAAAACCCCTTTAACAGTTTACAACTACTGCAGTATCTAGATTAAAAATAAAACTCAGATAAGCAGTTTATGAAGCCGGGGTAGAAGAAATCTAGCACACGGGTCTGCTACTGAGGTCTGAAGACGATGACTCTCCTAAAATAGTCAATGGAGGGGAGTCAAACCTCATTGAGTGAATTTTTATAATATATATACATGCATACTACATGATAATCCACACAGACAATAGCATATATATAATAAATATATACATGCAAATACACATAGATGCAACAAAATCATTTTTATATATATTTTTTGAAAAATCACTATTTATGAAGGATCAAATAGAACCTTAGCAAATCGCAACCTTAAACAGTGTTAGACAACACTCTAGCCATACAGGCTCACTTATTCCAAATAAATTTACTTGTTCCATTTGGACAGTAGACTAGCCCTGAGACACTAAGTCAACCGAGCTCCAGCAGTCTGACTGTCAGTGTGATTGGCCCTGAGACACTTGGTCAACCGAGCTCCAACAATCACACTCTTAAATCATATCACACATCAAATCAAATCAATCTGATCAATATCCACAAATAGGTTATTAATATAGCCTAAATGTTATCGTCGTATCGGTACGTACTCGATCCTAATATTGCCCACTAAGTAGCACGTTCTATTGATATCCTTCATTTTTAAATAAAAACATACATTCATAAAAATAAATGATGCATGAATTTGAAATAAATAGAAACATAAATCATATATATACTAGAAATATACCAAAAGTAAACCAGGTATATTTCGAGTATATATACTTCAAATAAATCCAATATATTCGCAAAATAAACTAGAAATATATTTAAAAACATTTTAAGTATAAATGTTTAACAAAACATGCATATATTTTAAAATATACCAAAAATAAACCTAAGTACTAATTAAATCATTTATGCATATTTATCAAAATAAACCATACATTTCTAAAACATGCACCTTAAAACATATATATATAAAATAACAACTCACTGTTTATTGCGCTCCTCGAAATGAGTCCAACGGGCTTGGTCCACTAGGTCTCGGCGCAACTAAACAAACAAACGACAACAGAAATCATGATAAATCTAATAGAAGTTCTAAAGACTCGATCTAGAATACAAGACACAAAATTAAAATAGGAATTCGACCAGACATCACGTTTTACGAGAATTTTACCAAAAATTCGACAGAACCTCCCCTGTAAAACGGACATCTCTCTACTCAAAGAGTAGAGCCGGCCCTGCAAAGAAACACACTTCGAAAATAGACACAGAATTCACAACCAAAACCCCTCGGTCGGACTCCAAACTACAATTCACCGATCGAGGTCCACAATTCACAGAATATTCACAAAATACCAAAAATATCCTTATATAATAAAAATAAATTTTATCAATCCAAATTACATAATTAACCCTAAAACACTTTAAAAATCGATAAAAAACCCATTTATTTAGTAAAATAGTATATTATATATAATTTGAAAATAATTTACGAAAAATAGTTTTAATTAGTTAAAAATACTAAATAATTTGTAGAAATCATTTTTATTCCTTAATTAACTACTAAAACCAATTTAATTACATTTTTAACCAATTTAGTGTCAAATTATCAAAATACCCCTATATATATATAAATTCACTAAAATTAATCAAAAATTCACCAAAAATAATATAATTACTCAAAATTAATTTTCTCAAAATATATTTCCATAATATCAATAAATATACTCAATTTACCAATTAATTTCAATTAAACATATAATTAACCCTATTTTTCAAAATTACATAAACTTAAATAAATTCAAAATAAATATATAAAATTCACAAAAATTACAAATAAATTTCTATAATTCATTTCAACACCTATAATTACCATAAAACATAATTTCATAATTTAATTAATTAATTTTCAAAAATTAGAAAATATTAATAAAATAATAAAAAATTCACAAAAGTCAAAAGAATTCCCAAAAATTCTAAAAAATTCATAGAGGTAGATTAAGCTAATAGGAACAACATTTGTGAAAGGAAGTTTGCATGAATCAGTAAAATCGAAGCTAAAAAAAATTCAAAAACCCTAGTAGGCCGAAAATAAAAATTTGAAACCTAGGAAAATCTAAACCATTTCAAGTGAAACAAAGCTTGGAATCACACTAACCAGAGCTCAAGGAGAAGATAGAGACTGGTGGTGTCGAGTTTGGTGGCCGAAATCACATCAATCGGAGTTGACTTCAAGTTTCGACTATTCTTGAAAAATCTGACCAAAACATGCCGGAAATGGGTGCTTTAGGCATCGGGAAAGGTTGGAGGTGGAGGAGGAAGGATGAGAGGCACACCAACGACAAGAAAAATAGCTTGGAATGGCCAAAAATGGAAGAAAATGGTGTCAGGAAGAGGGTGACCGAGTGGCAATTTCGTAAATAATGCAAACTTTTTGATTTTGATTAAAATTTATGTATATATGTATGTATGTATGTATGTATATATATATATATATATATATATATATATATATATATATATATATATATATATATATATATATATATTCACACTATATATATATATATATTCACACTATATATTATAATAATATATATATTCTCACACATAAATAATACTCACCACACAAATATTTTAACATATTTTAATAATTTATAATTAATATTAAAACTAATAATAAAAATTAAGGTAATTAATTAAACCCTAATTTAATTTAAATAAATACACATATATAAATTTTATTTAGCACTTAAAAATTATATATGAGTTCATGCAAATTCGTAAAACTAGTCAAATTAATTAGTATTAAATTATTTATGTGTCAATTTCTCCGAAAATATAATTTCCTGAAAAATTTTACGTAAAATACTTAAAAGAATTAAAATTATCTTTAATAAATATCAAACTCATAAAAATATCATAAATATGTACAAAAATTATTAACACTGCATATCTCGATGCAGTATAAAAATATTTAAAAACTCGGGATATTACATGTATGATGGGAACTTTCTCTGAAGTCAGTTGTACCAACTCTGGACCTATTAATTGTCTTTCACCAATCTCCCAACATAATGGTGATATGCACTTCCTACCGTACAGTGCCTCACATGGAGCCATCTCAATGCTAGCATAATAACTGTTATTATAAGCAAACTCAATCAATGGCAAGTGCGAGTCCCACTATCCTCTAAAATCCATCACACACATCCTGAGCATATCTTCTAACGTCTGGATGGTCCTCTCATATTGACCATCTGTCTGAGGATGGAAAGCTGTACTGAAATCCAATATGGTGCCCAAGGCCTTGTGTAATTCTTGCCAAAAGACTGAGGTGATGTGGCTCCTCTGTCCGACACTATACTCACTGGTACTCCATATAGACAAACAATCCTATTAACATAAAGTCTCGCCAGTCTATCAGTAGAGTACGTCTTCTTTATTGGTAGGAAGGGTACTGACTTAGTTAGCCTGTCAACAATCACCCAAATAGCATCATAACCTCCTGTAGTCCAAGGTAGTCCAGTCATAAAGTCCATAACTATCATGTCCCATTTCCATTCAGGAATTGGCATAGGTTGCAACAATCCCGAGGGCCTCTGATGTTCAAGCTTCACTTGCTGGCAAGTCAGGCATCTAGACATAAACTCCGCAATATCCTTCTTCATTCCATTCCACCAATATGTATCTTTTAAGTCATGATACATCTTGGTAGAACCTAGATGACTACTATAGGCAAAAAAATATGCCTCTTCTATAATTTCCTTCCTCAAGTCGTCAACATCCGGTACACAAATTCTAGTGCCCAATCGCAATACACTTTCTCTGTCAAACACAAAGTCTCTTGACTGCCCTTATTGCACTTCATACATAATCCTTTGTAACTGTGGGTCTCTATTCTGAGCTGCCTTAACTCTATCCAAGTATATAGATCGTACCCTGAATTGAGCTAAAAGGCACTTTTGGGTAACTTTCAATTGTAACCCTTGATCAATCAACCCGTGCAACTCCTTGATAATGGGCCTCCTTTCTATGCTAATATGGGTAAGACTGCCCGCTGATTTCCTACTCAAGGCATCTGCAATAACATTCGCCTTGCCTGGATGGTATAAAATGGAACAATCATAGTCCTTAAGAAGTTCTATCCATCTTCTCTGCCTTAGGTTCAAGTCCCTCTGCTGGAAGATATATTTCACGCTCTTATAATCAGTGTATATCTCACATGTCACCCCATACAAGTAATGCCTCCATATTTTCAAAGCAAATACAACAGCTGCCATCTCTAGGTCATGAGTAGGATAGTTTTTCTCGTGCTTCTTCAACTACCTCGAAGCATACGCAATCACCTGGCCATGTTGCATCAACATATAACCCAGTCCTACTCTGGAAGCATCACAATACACTGTATACCCTTCATTTCTAGAAGGCAACGCCAGAATTAGAGCTGATGTCAATAAATCCTTCAGTAATTGAAAGTGCTCTTCACATTTGTCTGTCCACACAAACTTAGCACTCTTCTGGGTCAATCTTATTAAAGGTGTGGTAATTTTAGAGAAGTTTTTCATAAATCTCCTGTAGTAGCCTGCTAGACCCAGGAAACTCTATACTTCTCTGACTGTAGTGGGCCTCAGCCACTCAGTAATGGCTTCTATCTTCTTAGGGTCCACTTGTATGCCATCCTTAGAAATCACGTGGCCTAAAAATGCCACATGATTCAACCAAAACTCGCACTTTGAAAACTTGGCATACAACCTGTGCTCCTTTAAACTCTGAAGCACCCTTCTTAGGTGCATAACATATTTAGCTTCACTCTTGGAATAAACCAAGATATCATCAATGAAAACTATTATAAATCGGTCCAAGTATGGCTTGAACACCTGATTCATCAAGTCCATAAAGGCTGCTGGAGCATTAGTTAACCTAAAAGACATTACTAAGAACTCATAATGGCCATATCTTATCTGAAATGCTATCTTGGGCTCATCACCACTTTTGATCCTCAATTGGTGATACCCAGATCTCAAGTCTATCTTAAACAAGCATGTAGCACCTTGAAGCTGATCGAATAGGTCATCGATCCTTGGAAGTGGATATTTTTTCTTGATGGTGACCTTGTTCAACTACTTATAATCAATACAGAGTCGAAGGCTACAATCCTTCTTCTTCACAAACAACACCGGAGCACCCCAAGGCAATGTACTGGGTCTTATGAAACCCTTATCAAGCAACTCCTATAATTGCTCCTTCAGCTCCTGTAATTCAGTTGGTGCTATTCTTTAAGGTGGCATAGAAATAGGATCTATACTAGGTATGACATCAATACAGAACTCTATCTCTCTATTTGGTGGTAATCCCAATAATTCTTTAAGAAAAACATCCAGAAATTCACACACCACTGGCACCTATTCAATTACCCCATTCTCTATCTCAACCCCTTCTAAGCATTTTCTGGGCTGTAATGGCAGAAACAAGATTACGAGGCATGGAGCTCTTTTCACCTTTAAAATAGAACTCTTCTTCATTTGGAATTCTAAACACCACTTCTTTCTCTCGATAATTCACCGAAGCATAATACCTCGATAACCAATACATACCCAACATGACATCGAATTCCAACACATCAAGCAACACCAAGTCTGCCAATAATTCTTTACCATCAACTAACACCTGACACGAAGGAAAGAAAATATCTGTCTCTAACTCGTCACTAAGAGGAGTCGATACAGATAGAGGAAAGGACAACCTCAAAGGCTGCCACTCGATTCTCGAAGCAAACACAGGAGAAATGAATGAATGCGAAGCGCCGGGGTTAAACAATACTCTAGCATCACATGCACAGACTGAGAGAATACCTGCTACCACTGCATTAGAAGTCTGAGCATCCTGTAGTGTCAAAGTGAACACTCGAGCCTGGCCATGACCTGCCTACTGAGATGTCGAAGGCTACATAAACCCACGACCACTAGGCCTACCAACTGAACCTCGACCCTGCTGGCCCATAAGTTATGGTAGTCTCTGTTGTGGATGTACTGGTGCTCTATACTGCTGGGGCATCGAATAATAGGGTTGAGCCATTGATGAAAATGAAACCTGAGCGTACTGTGGCTGATATCTAGAGTGAGGATAAGCTCTAGCAAGATGACCAACCTATCCATATATGAAGCAAGCACCCAATAATAAATGACATGGGCCCTGATGGAATCATCCATAACTCGCACATGCACTGACCCCAGATCCAGAACTACTTTGTCCGAAGCTTTACCCACTACTACTGCTACTGCCGACTCCAATACTAAATCTATGACCTCTACCACTTCTCTTATTTATGGCATAACCATGTCGGCCAACTTGATGAGTCTTGGACCTCCTACCACCTTACTGTGAACTACCCGCAGCCTGCTAATCGAACTACCAATATGAAATGCTAGCTGCTGATACCTGGGAGCTACACTATATCCACTACCACCAACCATATAGGGATTTAACATGGTGCCCTGGCGGATATGTCGCCTCTCAATCAAACAGGCCTCCTCAATCACACTCTCTAGGGTATGGTCCTCGGTACGTATACTAATAAAAGTGGGTCCCAAACCAGTGATATACAACTCTACTACTCTATAAGGGTCTCTCCTGATGTCCTCTGCATGTCGGGATAGCCTATTAAACTCCCTAGTGTAGTCCTCCACTGACTTATCCCCTCCAGTGATGTGGAGAAACTGCCACCTGTAGGCATCTCTGGTGGCTGGAGGATAGAAGAATCTCAGGAAGTGGTCCTTAAACTTTGGCCAAGTCAACTCATGCATGGACAGCTGAATCGACTGCATGAACCAGTTTTGGGCTGCCGCTTAAACTGGCAACTCCATAATCATTATCTGTTGATAGTCCGTGTGTCCTGTCTTGGTACGTGCCTTAATTGCATTAATGAAATCTAAGGCGTCACTCGTACCGTCAAAAGAAACTCTACTAATCCGGGAGTTGAGAAGTGTTGCATCAGTATTTGACATCCCCTGATTCCTCTGCTTTAACATCTGTTGCATAAGGGGCATCACCTGATTCAATATTATAAGACCTTGATTAATCCCTGCTAGTCCAGCTATAAAGGCTGTGGGGTCTACGGCTAAAGCTTCAGGCCCAACTAGTCGCTGATCAGGAATCTCAACTTCAGCTGTCTTAGCTCGACCTCTACCTCTACATCTGCCCCTACGACGGGGAGCAGGAGGAGAAGCCTCATTGTGCACAGACTGCTCATCAAGTTCAAGAGTCAGATCGGCATCGAGGTCGGTTCGCACACTCCTCATTCTGAAAAAATAAAGAAAATTGAATTCAAAACAAAGTAAGAGTATTTATCGTAATGCGGAATTAGAAATAAGAACATCTCAAAGATAATTATCAACCCTATTACTATAGTAGTTATACAGAAAGACAGACATAGATAATTAATCGAACTTATGCTCTAATACCAACTTTGTCACGACCCAAACCCAAGGGCACGTGACCGGCATTAAGGAATGGGTAGGCATAAGGCCCCCAAAACCAGTAATAAGCCTTAAAGAAAAGAAAAAAATAAAACCTCCCAATTTAAAAATTTATTTTTTAATAGAACACATTATAAAACTGATTTTTCTTAAATTAAACATAATTGAATGCATAAATAAAGTATTCTCTAGCATCACATATCACATTAGCACGGTTCATTGAAATAAATTACATAAGTGTACTTAAGTCTTACAAATTCTTAATATAGTCACTACTGCAGTTTTCTAAAGTTACTACTACAATACAACTTACAATGACCTACATAGTATAGCCGGTGATGAAGAAATTCGGCGTGGAGGCGGTTTGAAGTCGAACTCCCAAGCTCCTGAAAAAAATAAATTAAGGGGAATCAGACCTCACTGAGTAAGTCAATAAAAAGAGTTGTATAGTTTGGAAACCTTTTGAAAACCATATATTTATAGTGAAAATAATTTTATAATGTATATATATATCTTTTGAAAAATCTCGGCAGAACCCTAATCCCAGATTTCTAACTGACCAACTGGGCCCACTTATTCCAACTAGACTGTCAGTCCCCAAGAGCAAAGGCATCAACTGAGGCACCAAGCCACAGTCATCCACTTAATCCAAATACCTGGCACTGGCGGTCCCCGAGAGCTAAGGCATCAACCGAGGCACCTATCCCAGTCCATTATTAATTTTCAAGTCACTGGTAATCTCCGAGAGCAAGGCTTCCATCGAGGCACTCGTCCCAGTTTAACATTCACCAATCATACATAAATCGGATCCATTTCTTAATCTCTACCATGTGCACACGGTCCTAGTAGCCCGTTCTACTAAAATTTCTCAAAATTGATTTTTAAATAAATAAAATGCGTTTAAACCATAAATAACAACATTAAGTTAAATAAATCATATAATAAACATTAAAAATATGAGCGCACATAGCCTTTAAATAAAACACACGCACAAATCATTTTATCAACTTACAAGATGA
This sequence comes from Mallotus nudiflorus, assembly GCA_947683625.1. Taxonomy (NCBI): domain Eukaryota; kingdom Viridiplantae; phylum Streptophyta; class Magnoliopsida; order Malpighiales; family Euphorbiaceae; genus Mallotus; species Mallotus nudiflorus. The sequence goes on along the minus strand of CANTUR010000079.1, from coordinate 1,538,598 downwards.
ATGAGAAGGTTGACGACTGCGCGTCTGCCTTGATCCAATAGCTTCCGCTCCAATATGCTCTAAAAAAGAAATTAACGCACTGATTTTAAAACACTTCTATGTAATAAAAATAAAAAATTATCAGAAATAACAAAATTCTAAACTGACTCGAGGAAGGCAGGATAAAATTTGATAGATAGGAAAAAATCTAATTAATGGTAGAAATTTATTACAGATATCATGTTTTATGAGAAAATCTACAGAAATTTCAGCAGAATCTCTTCTGTAAAATGAACATTTCTCTACCATAAGTAAAGTTATTCTGCATAGAAAACGCACTTCTAATATCCACAGACACTCACACTCGAGTCGGACTTCCAAACTACACTCAGCCCCGACCGAGATCACAACTCAATCAACACATCACAAAACAAAAAAAAAAATTAAATCATTTCCTCCAAAAATGCATATTCATACAAATATCCATAACTTAGAAAATAATTCCTCTTTAAGGCTTAAAAACAATTTCACCAACTTATATATATATGATATTGGAAACAATATTAAAAATTAATATTACCTAATTAAAATACTTATGAATTTATATAAAAAAAAATTCTCTAACCGCCTAAATTTTAATAAAACCAATTAAAATATACACTTAACTATAATAAGCATAATTTACATATTTACCCATATAATAATAAAAGTATACATAATATTCAAAATGATATTTAGTATATTATTAAAATTAATTTAAAAAAATATATTCCTTTTTAATTCCCTTAATTATAATTAAAACCAACCACAATTTATTGTTTAATTATGAATAACAAAAAATTACATTTCTACCCCTATAATATACAAACTTATATAATACACTATTAATACAAAAAAATTCCTTGAAAATTATACAAATATCTAAAAATTATTTTCTGTACATTAAACTTCTTAATATAATTAAAAACATATAATTGACTTCTAACTTCTTCCAAATTTATAAATTTAGTCTAATATCCACATTTGACATAAACTTAAAAATAATTATAAAAATGGTATAAAATTCACAAAATTATAAATTAAATCCTAATATTAATAACATTTGATAATAACACCAATTATCAAATTTTTTTATAATTTTTTTTTACAATTAAATAAACAAAATATTACTAAAATATTCAAAATTTGCCAAATTCACAATAATCCCTATAGTCTTCAATAAAATTAACACACCCAAAAAATAATTAACAACAACTACCCTAATTACTAACTAAACCCAAATAATTATCAAATAAATCAAATATAATTATGGAAAAATCAATAATTCACCAAAAATTTCCAAAAGAACCAAACCCAACTTCATTAAACAATAAACAACTCTAACTAACCTAGGATCTACCAATAATCATCAAAAATCAAGACGAAAAAGAAGAAATCAAGTGAGTGTTACTCACTGTCCAACTGAGAAGAACGAAGGAGGAAGAAGAGAGCTTGCTGCCATCGGAAATGGAGGCCAATGGAAGTAGCTCGGTGAAACAGGAAAGCAGCAACTGGTGAAAGGGAAACGAAGCTGGGCAGACCGGAAAATGCAGAGCTGTCACACGAGGAAGAAGAAATGCTGCCTGGCGAGGAAGAAAAAGAGCAGCAGCAGCAGTTGGGGAGCTTGGTCGACGACGGCAATGGCGATTTCAAGCGACGCAGTGAGGGGAAAGGGCAAGGATGGTGACAGATGGAATGAGGGGCAGTGGATGTGTGGTTTGGATGGTGAGTGCTTCTACATTCTTCTATATATATATATATATATATATAAAGAGAGAGAGAGAGAGAGGTTAGAATTTGTATATATATATAAACTCCCAAACTCACATGTATTCATATATGTACATATATACATATATATAACACTCTTACTTTATATTATAGTCATATAATATAATATGTATATGAATTTATACATATAAAATGTTCCAAGTTATGTACTATATACGTATATTCACACACATGCACATATATGTATATATATATATATATATATATAGATATATATTTATATGTACACAACACACCTATATATATATATAGATACATATATATTCATATCCAAATATAATACTTATATCAAATAATAAAACCTTAAAATAATGTTAACATAAATATATCAATTAAATAGCTAGTTAAGTAACATTTGTATAAAATAAAAATTTAAATTTAATTATTAATAGCACAAATTCGGAAATTACTTTATTTAAATAAAATATAGGGTATTACACCTTAACATTTATTAAACTTCCAAAATAAACTCTAATATAAAAATATTTAAATAATTTTAATTAAAAAATTTAAAATTTATTAGAATTATTTTAAGAAAATAAATAATAGAATAATTATGAAGTTCAATGCTTTATTATTAATGAAATATTATTAAATATTTAAAAATTTAATAAAAATTACAACACATAATTTAACATATACTTTCATATTAAGAAAATATAAAGATATAATTTTTTTTTTGTAAAAAAATTACTAGTGATAAATAATGAAATTATTTTTATCATTAATTTCACTTAAATTTGATTAAATTAACATTAATTTATAAAAAAATATTTTATTTTTATTTTATGTATTTTGTTATAAAAAAATTTACTGTATTGTTTTTGAATTTTTAATATTTTCATATTTTTTATTGTAATAGCATATACAAGAAATTTCTTATAATAAAATAAAAAAATACAAAGATAAAAATAATTTTTTTTTTGTATAAAATAACTTTAATTTTATTAAATTGGAGTATAATTGATCTCAAAATTAGTTAATAATAATAGTTTCTCTTTTTTAGTTTTTTTTTTAATTTTTATATTTTTAAAATTTTAAAATATATGTTAAATTATATTTATATTTCTTTATAAAATTATTCAATATTTAAGAATATTTTATTAATAATAAAGTATTGAATTTCTCACTTATTTCTATTATTGGAGTAAAATTAATCTCAAAAAAAAATTTTATTAGTTAATAATAATGGGTTAAGTTTTTTAGTACTTTTTTAAAATTTTCATATTTTTATATTTTCTTAATTTTACAATATATGCTAAATTTTGTATTTTAATTTTTATAAAATTTTTAAATATATAAAAATATTTTATTAATAGAAAAACATTGAATTTCACACTTGTTTATATTATTTATTTTATTAAAATTATTTTAATAATTCTATTAATTTTAAATTTTGTAATTAAAATTATTTAAATATTTTTATTTTAGGGTTTATTTTGCAAGTTTAATAAAGGTTAAAATTCTATATGTAATCATTCAAATCTAGTCAACACCTCCAAGTACCACATGTTAGAAAATGGACCTACTAATGGACACGTTAGTTATCTATTAAAATAATTTTAATGAAGAGTTAATTTTGCAAACTTTTGAAACGTTGTGTGTAAAATTGATAATAAAATTAAATTAAGGTGTAACTTGCAAGTGGTACAAAAGATTAGTATTTCTTATGTAATTTTTCCTTTTTATTTTTATATATTGTTATATTATTTATTATTTATTATTTTTTTAATTTTAAAATATTTTTTAATAATTATTGTATATTATGTAAAATATTCTTTTAATTGTAAATTTATGTTTTATTAAATTTTTCTATAATATAAATAATTGTATTGATGGAATAATAATAACAATTTTAATATTTATGAAGATGCCATAATTATTTTTATTATTATTGTTAATTATAAAAAAAAGAAAAAATATTTTGAAATAGATTAACAATATTATTATTAATTAAAAAATTGTCATAATTCAATGTGGAGAGGAGAGCTCTCTACTCAATAGGGTATATAGTTACCCAATAATTAAAAAAGTTAACTTTAGATATACAAGTCCCATAGATTAATGGCCAAAGTTGATACCCAATAATATAGGAAAGCGAGATAGGGCCATGATAGTGCAAGTTAACCAATAATTCAAGGTTTGATTGAGATAGGTACTTTATTGAGTGTTGTGCAGCTTCTACTGCTATGGCTATTGTTCAAAAGATAATGCAGCTTCTGCTGCCATGGTTCATCTTTACTTAATTAGAGATAAAAGTTCTTCCAACTAGAACTCTTCACCGCCATGATGCCCACAGCAATCAAACTGTAGCATTGCTTCAATCTCCTAATCAACACTGCCATAACTACTACTACCATGCTCATCTCCAGCCCACCCTCTACCAACAAAACCATCACCGCCATAACTACGATAACCCACTCAGTCAAGGTTGTAAGCTTAATCCAAAAGCTTTGAGCACGGATCTATCCAGCAAAAGTCTTCAAGGCAGTCGAGGCTATAAGCTTAACCTGAAAGCTTTGAGCACAGATGATAATGAATAGCTGAATGATTACTCATCTCCTTGCACTTACTTCAATTAAATTATTGTCATCAAGGTTATCCACAATTGCCAACTACTCATTACCCATGGCAAGCATTTCTCCGGTGATCTCAGGCTACTCAAAGGCACATCTCAAACGTCAAAGGAATAGGAAACAGGACTTGTCTAGCCTTCACTTCTCCAGTAGCAGTCTCAGAGGCGCATTGCTCTCATTTGCCAAAGAGTGCACCGACAGACCTCAAGTCCCCTGAAGCTCCGAGAATGGTGCTCCCAATGGTCACTAAAAGGAAAAAAGGACAGTAATTGGGAAAAATCAATCAAAATCCCAAAGCTCTGACTCAGAACCACAGACCCACGAAAGTTCTACTAGGGCTTATTGGGCCATTGGTCTGGGTCTATAATAGAATGGGTTGTTTTAACCAGTACTTGGGCTATTTTTTTCTCTTTTTTATTATTTTCTCTGAACTTTATTTAGGCTACTTGTTCTTAATTTACCGTCCAATATTATTTATAAGAGATAGTATCTATAAGCCATGGATGTTCCTTGTGGCATTGGGGTTCCTCCTCTGATGTTTGAAAAAAAAAAAAAGTTGATACCCAATAATTGGGTATACAGCTTCCTACAAATTAAAAGAAAAAAAATCAAATACAGATTGAAACAAGTTTGCGACTCTGAGTTACGGACTTCAAAAAAAATTGAAACAAGTTCGCCACTTTAGACTTAAAAAAATGGAAAAAAAATTTGGACAATTATATCAATTTAACTAGTGGAATTGTCCAGTTTTTCAATTCCAACAACGAATTTTTATTTAGGTGCCACCCCATTCAAAAGGTAAATTTTTTTTTATTCCAGCAGAGAAGGAAAATTTTTGTGAGAATATCATAAATTAGTAAATTTTTTAACTTTTTGTCTTGGCAAAGTGCCCCAAACAGAAGTTGCAAAAATATAACTTTTAAATTATGGAAACGCCTCATGGATAATTGTTTTTTTCTCAATACTTAATTTTTGAAAATATTTTTTTAAAAAACAAAGAAATGAAGTTAAAATTTACGTTTCAATATCTATTTATGTAAGTGATAAAAAATTTGAATTTTCTCATGTAAGTAAGATATTAGAATCAAATCTTATATACATGAAGAATCTTTATTCACTTTATGGATCCACTTGATTTAAATTCCCAAATAATCAAAGTATTTATGATTGGAATATCATAGCAATATTTAAAAAAAAATCACAAAACTTTAACTTTTACTCCATTCTAAAATAAAAACAGTTGGATTAATTTTTATTCAATTACAATCACTGATTATTTTCATTTATCAATACTTGTAAAATGCATTAATAGTTATAATTAAATAAGTGATAATCTAATGGTTCTTCAATTCATGTCATAGATTTTTTTTTTTTGAAATGGAAAAATTGTTTTATTTATCATTATATAAGCTCTTCTCAAGAAGAAGAGGAGAGAAAGTAAACTCATTAGGACTTGCATAATGAAGGGTTGCCTTAGCTAGAGCATGTGCACAACCATTTGCAAGCCTTCTTACAAAATGGAAGGAAAAATATGTTCTCATATTACATAATGAAATGCAGTCGGTCACCAACATGCCAAAGTCTGAAACATCCTATGTAACATTCTTAATAGCATTAACCACTTGTAAAGAATCTGGTTCACCTTAACTAAGCAAAAATTCATGCACCATAGTATCGCTTCTCTCATACTAATACATTCTGCTTCACGAACTGTCGAAGCTTTCAACATACAGAGCCATCTTCCTTTAATAGCAGCTCCTTGATCGTCTTTGAGAATCATACCAATACCCATTCTTACCCCATCATTAGAAATAGTGACGTTAGTATTACATTTTAACCATCTCGTAGGCGGTTTACACCATCTTTGAGGAGATGACCTACAACTGATGTGTACGTATTGTGGAATAAACTGACCCGAGCTTGCAACCACTGAGAATTAGTATCTACAGCCAACTCTACTATTTTCAAAGGGGATAAACAATGACCCTCCCATAACTTCTTATTTCTTTGCCCCATACACACTAAAGGAGCATTACAATCCTAATTAACGTCATAGTAGATGAATTATTAAAACACTGACCAAGCCAATCTCGGAACTCATTAAAACCTACTGTCACTAAATCTATGCCTAATGATTGCCAACAATTTGTTACGTAGGGACAGTCAATAAAAAGATGCCATAGATGCTATATGTATGTCAAACCAGAAAGGCAAGAAATTGGAGTTAATATATGTCACACCCACTCGGCTAGTTGATGAGTGAATGCAACTGGCTGAAGGCTAAGGCTTGCTAAAACAACTACTAAAAATTTTAATGGCGCAACAATATTAACATAATTACATATATATAATGACAAACTTAAGGTATGAAACATGCATTAAATTCTACTATTAAGTTACATTCCAAGTTCTCCCTAACTATTATTTATCACAATACTGTGGACATATCTCTACTACTTATAAACATCGTAAGTACATGCCAAAAGAGTAAAATGATTAAGTTGCTGGCTCAACCTCTTTTAACTACTAGATCATAGATGAGAGACGATTTTTAAAGGATTACTGATGATGTTCCAATTGATCTGAGAAAAATTTAAAAATAAGGGGTGAGTATAAAAATATACTCAATAAGTGGGCAAGAATATAGCAAATAGGAACATATACTATTTTCTATTAATAAATTTTCATTTAAGAAATTATCTTGAAGACAAGCATTTTATGAGATTCTAATTCACTATCTAAATTATATTCAATAAGACAAAGAAGAAATAAGAATACTACATCTATAAACATCTAACAGAATTTTGACATACTTTAGATTTCCCTAAAAATCTAGATGTCAATGTACTAAAGAGATCGGTTTTTTTTAATTATTATTATTATTTGCTACAATGGTTATAATTATAGTAATATATATATATCATCATTATTTATAGTGATAATGTTTATTATTTTTATTATTTATAATAGGTAGGTATCTCTCATTCTTATGTAATTTCTTTTAGCTCAAATAAATAATTAGGTGTGTGGGAATTAAATAAGTCATCGTTTCGAAGCTCTCTTTCAAACTCAGTTCATGAAATTGTTCAGTTGAACATCTCCTTTGGTTCATGGAGTGAGTGGTCTCCTTCCATTATTCAAGCATATAGTCCAAGGCTTTGCGTGCTACTTGCTGTGAATATTTCCATTTCCTTGATAACTCTTTTACATATATCTATCCATATATATATATATATATGCACACACTTGAGGATTGATCTTTCCATGACACTTATTAATAAGTTAAACTTAGTCTTCTAACAATCAAGCTAACGGCTGTATAAGCATAATTGTTTTCCAATTCAACATAAAATAAAAGAAATATCCTGGTACCCAAGAAAGAAAACAACAACAGTATTAAGGACCGAAACTCAAGAATCCAAAATTAAGAAAGCTGCAACACCTTTTTTTTAAAAAAAAAAAAACTAGAAATTGTTACAAGGGATTTACAAGAGTCGACCTCGCAAAGCTGAATTTAAGAGAAATTAACGGAAACCACAAGGAAATTAATAGTTATAGTTGAAGTTCCACTTTTTTAAAAAAAAAAATGCAAAACCAACACCATCATAAAGTTTGAATGAAGAACAAGAGAGTAAAATTACAACATCCAGCAGATGAACGAAGGTGACAGTGTAGAATCAAGAAGAAGAAAAAGAAAAAGAAGATTGAAAATGATGAGCTCACTCACCGATCGCAACTTCTTGGTGTTCCTTACTCTGTTCTACTCTTTTTTTTTTTTTCTAAATGTTTTTTTTCCTAAACACCCATCAATAGATGCCATAAAAAATACTTTAACCTTTGGGGAAAGTTCAAGCTACCATAACTTCTTCTAGTTAAACACAATCTTCTGCGGAGAATTAGATTCCCAAACATCCATATAAACACGATACTCATATTTAACTAGGTAATGGCCCTGTGACGAGTGATGCTATATGAGTCTGTTCTTATCAGTTTAACATCATAGATATCTTTATTTATCAATACATGTAAAATGTATTAATGGCTATAATAGTAGTAATCTAACGATTGTTTAGTTCATATAATAGATGAGTGAAATATTTTTGTTATTATTATATTTTCATACTTGCCATGTGTTTATGGATCATCCTTTTAAATGACAGTTAAGTGGAGCCTTCATCATAAAGTTCTATTATGTGATTGGCAACAAAGTTTACTATGTTTCAGTTTGAATGATTCAAGGTTAAATGTAAATTAATAGCCATATTAATAATTTCTAAGAGAAATCTAATAGATGAAAAAAAATCAAGAGGAACGATTTCTGAATTCTGATCTATGAATAAAATTTTCAAGATTAATGCAGGTAGGGAACACTATGGCTGCACTATTGATTTTCTTAGTAAAGAGCACTATTATTGCATGAGTCACCATATTTCCTAGATCAACATGGTCGGTATTTACAATCCACCCGAAGTTTAAGTAGCAAAAGTTTTAAATGGACATTAGTTGAGAAGAGTAGGATTCAAACACCTCATACATCTCTCACTTTTATAGTGTTGCAAATTCACTATTTCTAATATTAATTAATTATGTGTATAGCAGTATAGGGATGTATAAAACCAACTCGACAGATCAATTCAATTTTAATTCTCACTTTCGAGAAATTCATAACTCTCAAAAATTAAAATTGAATGAAAAGCATCGAATATATATAAGCATAGGGATGTATAAAACCAACTGGATGGATGAATTCAGTTTATGTGTGTTCATTTTTTTATTGATTTATTTACATTTATATTTTATAATGACAAGAAGATAACCATGATGTGTAGTTTAGTGGTAAACTGTGTTGCCTTGCAACCAAAGATCTTTAGGAAGTGATGAATTAAGTCTTGAGATAATTATTTTACATAGATACGGTTAAACAAATTGGTCCCAAAAAAAAAAAAGATACGGTTAACCAAAAACCCACTGAAAAAGCATATTATTTTTTAAAATTTGGTGGCAGTTTAAATTTGGATAAGCTTTATATTCAGTTATTCAGTTTGATTTAAATGAATGCTACCCTTCCTTGAGTGTTAATACTTACAATAGGTAGTTTTTTTTTTAGGTCAATAATACTTATAATATGTATTGTTAACTATAAATAAGTAAAAATTAATATAACCGTTTTAGTTCCTAAAAATTATTAAATTATTTTTTAATCATAACCATTTATAAATATAACATTTATTCATTATGAGCCGTCACCAATCTAGTATAAAAGATAAAATAATCATATATATATATGCACATATGTGTACTATTATTTTTTTGAAAGACACGTGTATTATTATAGCAAGAACCATTTGTAATATCTATAAAATTCCATTTCAACATTCATGAGAAATGTGAGTTTTAACCTAACTCAAGATGAAACGAGGGGCCTAAATTGCAGCTTTTGAGTAATTTTGAATTTATTTGATCTTTCAAAAAAATATATACAAAGGCAAAATATGCATAGAGATAGTCATGATTCCCGGGAATCGACAATTTATTGTTTTATATTTAGTGAAGTCAGAATGGATTAATCCTTTTGAAATTTTTTAATTTTAAATCAAAATCACCAGTTTAGAACGACTTATATGGTCTCTTTCCAATTTTGACCAATCTAAATCGATTCAAATTTTAATCGAATATGTTATGATTTTGATGTGAATCAAATTGTATTGACATTTATGAATAGATTTAACAAAAAGAGTTTGCGCACCTCAGCTTTAAGTGAATTCAATTTGTGGTCCTAATTGAATTATGAAATTCATAATATATCAAATTGAAACTGACTTAGAGTTTCATAACAAATAACATATAGTTTCTCTATAACAGTCCAATATCATGTCCAAATTCCATTGTTCATGGCCTCAAAATTTAGTTTAAAGTTTATGCCTCTTTATTTTTGAATTTTTGAATTTTTTTCCTTTTTTTTAGGGTTTTTTTTCCCTAAACACTATTTATTTGTCTCTTTGAGTTATTTTGGGACAGTTTTTATTGAATTAATTATTCAGAATTATTATTTTTCCTAAATTCGGTATTCTTGTGAATCAACAAATTTTTATATATCTATTTCCCAATATTTGTGTGCAAATCAATAAGTTGTAAAAAATTGCTAGATGATCAATCATGTGTGATTCAATAACTTGTAATATTTATCCCTTTTAATTTAATCTTTTTGCTACGTCAAATTTTCATTCTAAAATACACACCTTTCTTTAAAATGAGATAAAAGTCGTTCTCCACTACTTTAATAATAGAAAATTTTGGCATTCTTATAGGAGTAAGAATTCGAATCTCATCTCCCTTTCAATTTTCAATTGTAAAAAAAAAAAAAAAAAAAAGTTGAAAGCGAAAAACAAAAAATTCTACCATCAATTTATTTGTATTTACTTTGTGTATATTTTATTATCATTATGGTAAATTGAAAGTATGTTAAATCATCTAAAAGTTATTATTAATAAAGTAAATTTTATTTTATTTTTAAATAAAGCAACGATATACTTCACCATAAAAAAACAGTTTTTTTTTTTTCACAATAAAAGGTTGAAAATGGTATAAACTTTTTGGAATTAAGGAATCTCTATACTCTTATCATTCATTTTGGAACTCTGACCGGCCAAATGCGGATGTTTACATTACCATCTATCTCTCCATCTTCCATGCAACTCCACTCCTCCACTACACTTATTATATAAACCATTTCATTTTCAACTCTGTTTTTAATCAAATTCAATTCGATTTATTTTTTATTTTTAAAATCAATGCAATAAAGTAAAAATGAATTAAATTATTTACATCACCGACGCGGAAATGGTTTCGCTTTTGGATCTCTGCTTCCTGTCTTAGCTTCGCTTCTCGCTTTCAGGAGGAAATAAATAATAATAATAATAAAAAAAGAACAGGTCTTTATTTCTTGAACTTAGTTCAGATCGACGACGAATTCAATGGCGGTTGCCGTCCGTGGAGGTAGAGGCGGTGGAGGATCCGGCGGATTCAATGCTGGACTCCTCCGTAGTTTCTTCTCTTATCGGATCTTGGTCTCTGCTATGTTCACGCTTCTTTTTCTCGCTACTCTCTCTGTTCTCCTTACTACTCACCCGCCTACTTCCCCTCATGAATCTGTGAGTATTTTTGTTTTGTACTTTGTTAAAAATTTGGCATCTTTTTGTTGTTTAGCGATTTGGGTATTTATTAGTTTATTGTTTTGTTTTGTTTTTGGTGTTGAATTTTGCTCTTTTTTGGGTTTTAACAGTCATTGCCGAGTACTGGGAATGCTTATATGCAGAGGACTTTTTTGGCATTAAATTCAGATCCGTTGAAAACCCGTTTGGATTTGATATATAAACAAGCTAGTGATCATATGGCTTTAGTGAATGCTTATGCTGCTTATGCTAGAAAGCTTAAGCTTGATATTTCTAGGCAATTGAGAATGTTTGATGACTTGGCTAAGAATTTCTCTGATATTACTTCTAAACCCAATTACAAGACTTCCTTATTTGAATCAGAAGGTACTATTGATGAGGATGTTTTGAGACAGTTTGAGAAGGAAGTTAAAGAAAGAGTCAAGGTTACAAGGTTGATGATTGCCGAGAAAAAAGAGAGCTATGATAATCAGATTAAAATTCAGAAGCTTAAGGATACTATCTTTGCTGTTAATGAATTGTTAGTTAAGGCCAGAAAGAACGGGGCTCTTGCAAGTTTGATTTCTGCGAGATCGGTTCCCAAGAGTTTGCATTGTTTGGCTATGAGACTTGTGGAGGAGAGGATTTCACATCCGGAGAAATATAGAGAAGAGGAGCCTAAGTCAGAATTTGAGGATCCAAGTCTTTATCATTATGCTATTTTTTCTGATAATGTGATTGCTGTGTCAGTTGTGGTGAGGTCTGTGGTGAAGAATGCGAATGAACCTTCGAAACATGTTTTTCATGTGGTCACTAATAGAATGAATGTGGCAGCTATGAAGGTTTGGTTTAGGATGAGGCCTGCGAAAGGAGGTGCCCATGTGGAGATTAAGGCTGTAGAAGATTTTACTTTTCTGAATTCTTCATATGTTCCAATTTTGAGGCAACTCGAGAATCTTAAATTGCAGAAGTCTTACATTGAAAATCAGGCTGAGAATGCCACCAAGGATTTGGGCAATATGAATTTCAGGAATCCCAAATACTTCTCTATGCTGAGTCATCTTCGATTTTATCTGCCGGAGATGTATCCTAAGTTGCATAAGATTTTGTTTTTGGATGACGATGTTGTGGTTCAAAAGGACCTGACAGGATTGTGGAAGATTGACTTGGATGGCAAGGTGAATGGAGCTGTTGAGATCTGCTTTGGGTCATTTCATCGTTATGCCCAGTATTTGAACTTCTCACATCCATTGATTAAGGAGAAGTTTTATCCAAAGGCTTGCGCATGGGCTTATGGAATGAATATATTTGATCTTGATGCTTGGAGGCGTGAAAAATGCACCGAGCATTATCATTACTGGCAGAACTTGGTATGTATATTTGCTTGCTTTTAACCTCCATGTTTATTATGTGAATATAGCTACTGATCTGTCAGCACTTTAAAACATTTCTTTTTCGTTTTAATTGCCAGTCAAAATTAATCCACATGATAGTTAGCTTATTTTGAGTATGATAATGAATTGATTGCTATTGGTTTGCTGATATCAAGGGTATGTTCAATTAACTTTGATAAGTTTTGTCACCAGAACGAGGACCATACTCTATGGAAATTGGGTACTCTACCACCTGGCTTGATCACCTTTTACTCAACAACAAAGTCATTGGACAAAATTTGGCATGTTCTTGGTCTTGGGTACAATCCAAGTATTAGCATGGATGAAATCAGCAAGGCAGCAGTCATTCATTTCAATGGAAACATGAAACCTTGGCTTGACATTGCTATGAACCAATACAAGAATCTCTGGACTAAATATGTAGACAGTGATATGGAGTTTGTTCAGATGTGCAATTTTGGTTTTTAGATGAACACAAACCCTGCTACTTTATGGGCCAGGTATACAGTGACAAGTTTTAAGTGTTCATACTAAGTTACATGTATTCTTACATCATTTTGATTGTCATCATTATTAGAAACTTTCAGTAGTTGTATCCAACCAAAATAGTTATGTACACGCAGAAATGATTCATTTGATTAAAAGTTTTTCTATTCATGAATGCAGTAATGCACAAATTTTGTTAATTATGAAAGTATGAGTACAAATTTTTAGCGCTTTAGACCATAGCTCAAAAATGCTTGACTGGAGTTCTCTATCTCATTATGATCAGTTATCATTGAAGTACAATATGAGTGATCAATATGGTGTTACGGACATTGTAACAAAGGTTTCAATAATACTTTTTGTTTTTTCCTTTGACAAAGATACTGTTGATGCCATATTTATCTTTGTTGGGACAGAATTTATTAAATTCTCCAGAGTTTCAATTCTAACTAGTTTTATAGTTCTTTGTCCAACAAGCCATTGTTAATACGATAATTTGTTTATTTCCTAATGGACTTATCCAAAAGGAATATTTTTGTCAGCTAGGATAATTGTATTACTATGTTGGATTTAGTTCAGGGTGATACTTTTTGGATGCAACTTTGATATGTGTGATCTTCTATTAGCAGCTTGTGATAAACATGTATGCTTCTTGTTAGGATTGTTCAGCGTGGGTGCTAATGCTTCTTTCACATTTGCAAGAAAGATTCTGAGTATGATTAACTAATTGTGCCTTTTGAAACTTAGGTCATGAAATCTTAAATTATATTGAAAATGATGTTTGCTCGTTGGTTCAGTTTGTGATTTACAATTATACTACCTTGAAAAGTGAAGTTTAGGTAGTCTGGTAATTTTCAAATTATGAGCCTCGCTAATCTAACCTCATTTAATTTTTTTTTTCTTTCTTTCCTTTTTTCCCCTTTTCTGGATGTTGTTTGTAACTTTTAACCCTTTTCAATGGCATTTGAGCTCAGCTTCACAACTCTAAGATATAGCAGCCATTTTGGTCTGATTGTCTGAAACCATACATTTGATGACTGGACAGTTTTCATCTGCAGTGAGCTTGAATTTGCTATCATGCTATGATAAGTTGTTTTCTGGTTTTGCTATGTATCTTCTATGCTTTATTCTCTCTTGAACTTACCTGTATGCTAACAGCATCTGCAAAGCGCAACTCTAGTTTGTCTTAACATACTTTTTATGAGATTCAGCGTTGCATTTGCGTAATCTTATGTTGTGTACTTTAAAAAAACCCCACCAAGTTGTCGTCATAGCTGCTGCTTGTTGAAGACTAGAACTTGAAATTAGTTCTTCAAATTGTTCATCTGCTATTGTTTTTTGAACTATTCAAAATTTTTGAAGAACTTACGAACTCAAACATGGTCTCAAGAAGTATTGAAGTCTTGCTTATCATTCTTTTAGAAATTTGGATATCAAATTAGACACACGTGGATATGAAAGTTAGCTTGCTACATGTAGAAGATAGGCATGCGTAAGTGTGAGAGTGGCAGCAGCAGCAACGCGCTGCTTTAGCTAGTGACACCATAACACCAACTGTGGTGATGGTTTTCATTCGTAGCAGCAAAGGTAATTTGTGATGATTGGTGGTGGGCAGCGTCAAGACAGGATTAACAGAATGTCTGATGAATTTCCAGTGTGTATTTTTTTTCTAGAATTTCTATCTGGGTGTCGTCCTTCAGAATGTTTTGATCTAAATTCTTTGTCCTGAGTTCACACAAAAAGAAACTGCAGAAATTTCAGATGGAGAATAAGCCTAACTTCCTTTGAAGTACAGCAAGGGGCAACTTTTTTTAACAGGCTTTCACAAATTTTGACCAGAAATCAACTCAATTTCCTGATGTGAAACCTTCGAGGCTTTATTAAAACCATCTTTAAAATACCTTCTCAAAGAATGACAGATTTGTATCATAGACGTGTGTTTCACCTACCCTTCACATCTATACAAATACATCATGGGTTGGTAGACGACTTCTGATCCAACCATTTACACCTGTGGCGCAAAAGATTATAACTCAAATGTCTACCATGTATGACTTCTGTACATCCTTAAAGAATTTGAAAGATGGACACTAAATATTGCAAATTTTGTTGAAAGGTGTGGAAAATATTTTTTTTGCATAAAAAGGTTGTGCTATGCATACATATGATAATTAATTAGCCAAAATGGAGCAAATAATTTAAGGATTAATACACAAATGGCTATTCAACTTATGACATGAGATTAAATAGATCTAATTTGAACTTTTTCAATAAATAAGACCAATATTTCTATTTAAAGACCAAATAAATCTAAAATTTTATCAAATCAAAAGTATATAATACACCTTCTTAAAAATAGAAAAGTGAGATAGATATTTTATTAATAAAATTTTATCCATTAGTTTTTACATGTTTTCTCATGTATAAAAAAAATAAAAAAATTTATTTTTAAATAAAAAATTAAACTAAAAACTAGTTTACAAAAGATTAAGTGCATACAAAAGACATTGATAGCCTTCTAGAGTATTGTAGTTCTGCTAATTCAGTTCTCTAATCTATTATAAATGTTATTTTTTTAATATTAAAAAAATTATGATTAAAATATTAATTTTTATTAATAGTTTGATTGTCACGCGTCTCATGAGTACATAATTGAGTTTATTTGATACTAAAAATAGAAACATTGATCCTATTTGTTGAAAAAGTTTAAATTGACCCTATTTGATTTTGTGTCATAAATTAAAGGATCCATTTGTGTATTAGTCCAATAATTTGATATCATCTTTACCAACAGTATTGTGATGGAAAATTTGCCTTCTTTAAATTTTTATTTTTTTATTATTATCATAAAATAATAATTTTTTTATTTGAATTAAAGAATTCGTTCAATTTTGATTAATTCTACTCAATTCAGAGAGGAGTATAAAGGTGACAAAGATTTTATAACAACTAATGTAACACATATATCATAATTTAAAATTAAATTATGGTTTAGATTAGAACTATTCTTATTAACTCATCCCAATAATTGTTAATAATTTTTATTAACATTTAATGAATAACGTATGGAAACTTAAATGTTGTATTTTGATGTATTGCTTGTGTTTATTACTAAAATTTTTCTTTTAATTTTTGTGTTCGTTGCATCACGTTATGCTGATTTGATAAAATTAACTATATATTTTTCATGGTATATCCATGTGAATCTCACATACTTTGGTGTAGGTCCATATAAATTATTCTAAGTTTTTTTTTTTTAACATAATTATTATTCTAAGTTCCATACCTAAATCTTAATTTTTTTAAACATAATTTTAAAGTGTGTTTGAATGCAAATATTTTATTTGAAATCTTATATTTCAAATATTGAAATTTCAAAAAACATATAATTATATATCATTTTAAATTCTCATTAAATGAGTTATCAAATTTATTGTGGATTTGTTTGAAATTGTAATACCCTATGTTTTAACTAAATAAAGTAACTTTATATTTAAATCTTTAATAAATACTTTTAGGTTATATTATATAAAAGATTATTTTTTTTTCTATCAAATGGAGGTGTATATATATATATATATATTATATTTAGGGTTAAAATTTATTTAGATGTGTATATGTAGTATAGGTATACCTATATATATATATATATATGTAGTAATACTCACCTATACACATACATGCATAACTATATATGTGTGCATGTAGTTTATGCATTTATATATATATATACATATATATAGATACCAAAATTACCTATATACACATATACATACACTAATAATATATATATATATATATATATATATAGGAAGTGGACCAAACGGGATTAAATAGACAAAAGAAGACAAAAAAAAAATCAAAACAACAGAAACAGAAAGAAAGCAAGGAAGAAAACAGCGAAGACAAAAAAAGAAAAAAGAAGAAAAACACATAGAAGTTTCCCGAGCCTTGCAAGCCACCCTCTCCCTCATCGTCCCTCACCCTCCTTCTCTTCTTCTTCACTGTGCTATTCATCCTGCCATCACCGGTGACACCATTGTCGTCGCACCAAGCTGCCAGGGGAAGAGCTGCTGCTGTCGTTCCTCATTCCTTCCTTTGTCAGCTTCGATCCAAGCTGATCCAGCACCACCCAAGCTTCCCCAACTTCCCTCATCATCTTAGGTGTCCGTCCAAGCCAAGAGCCGCCGTGCAACTCACCTCCGGTGCCGAAATTGAAGGTTGAAGGTGAGTTGCACAGAGTTGTTCTTAGGTTGTTGACAGGTTGTTTTCTGGTTGCTGCTCGATTTTGAATGTTGATTTTAGGTTGTTTTTGAGTATATGTTGGATTATGCCCATAAATTGCTTCAATTTGGATTTTTAAATATTTTTCCCAATTTTTCTTAATTTACAGAATTTTTGCATAATTTTTATTTATTTATTTTAATTTTTTTTAGTTGATTTATTGGGTTTTATTTGGTTTAGTTAGTATAATTAAAGTGATTATAGTTAATTTTTCTTACTATATTAATTTTATTTTAGGTTTTAGAATTTGGTGTTAATTAGAGGTTTATGTAAATTTTAGGTATTTAATGGGTAATTATGCTAATTTCGAAAATTGTGGTTAAAAATTATGAAATTTTAATAATTGAGGTTATTAGTGAATTTTATTAATTTTAGAACTCAAATTATAATTTTTTTGATTTTTATACTATTTTTATAAATATTTTTGAGTTTATGCCAAATTTGATTTGTAGGTTAAATAATATTTTTGGAGAAAATTTGTTGGTTGATTAAATGTTTTAATTATAGTAGGAAGATTTATTTTGAGAAAAATAATTTTTGGGATGATTAAATAATTTTAAGGAATTATTTTTAGTACTAATAGCACATTATGTAATTTATGTATTTTAGGGGGGTAAAAATGTAATTTTACATTAAATATGATAAAATATATATATTAATTAGTTTTATTAATATTTAAAGGGTTTAGACAATTTTTATAAATTAATTGATATTTTTACTTAAGTAGTGTAAATTTTAAATATTATATATATATATATATATATAATACATTATAATGGTTTTGTATTTTGAGGAAGGAATACAAATTTAGTTGTTTAATTTTGAATAATTGAGATTTTATATAATTTTATTTATTTTTAGTATATGTGTATGGGAAACATGTGTTTGAGAAATAAATGTTTTTAATTGTCGGTATTTTATTGAGTTGTGATCTCGGTCGGGGTAAAATGTAGTTTTGGGAGCCCGACTCGAGTGTGGGTGTTTGTGATTACTAGAAGTGCATTTTCTATGCAGGTCTGGCTCTACCTTTGGTAGAGAGATGTCCGTTTTACAGAGGAGACTCTGCCGAAATTTTGATAGATTTTCTCGTAAAATGTGATACTCGTAAAATTTCTACCGTTAGTTAGGTTAAATCCTGTCTGTCGAGTCTTGTCCAGTTTTCCTCGAGTCAGTCTGAAATTTCATTATTTTGTTGATTGTTGATTTCGATTCCTTAGTCATGTTTTAAAAGTCGATTGTTATTTTCTTTTAGATCATTTCGGAGAAGAAGCTGTGAGGCCGAGGCAGACGCGTGGTCGTCAGCCTTCACATTCATCCTGTAAGTCAATAGAACGATCTGTGCGTGTGTTTATGTAAAGAATGCATGCGCTCGTATTTTATTACATTGATTATATGATTTATTTAATTTAATGCTATTATTTAAGATTTAAATGCATTTTATTTATTTAAAATCGATTTGAGAAATTTTGGTAGAACGAGCTATCTGGTGGGCCTCACCAGGACTATGTGCACATGGTAGAGATTGAGAGATGGATCCGATGTATATATGATTGGTAAATGTTAAAATGGGACGGGTGCCTCGGTGGAAGCCTTTGCTCTCGGGGACCGTCAGTGATTGTAAGGTTATTAATGGACTGGGATGGGTGCCTCGGTCGATGCCTTTACTCTCGGGACCGCCAGTGCCATATATTTGGATTAAGTGAATGACTACGGCTTGGTGCCTCGGTTGATGTCTTTGCTCTCGGGGACCGGTAGTCTAGTTGGAATAAGTGAGCCCAGCTGGCCATTTAGATTTTGGGTTTAGAATTCTACCAAAATTTTTCAAAAGCTATACTTATATATTATAAATTATTTTCACTATAAACATATATAGTTTTCAAAAGGTTTTCAAACCGTACAGCTCTTTTTATTGACTTACTTAGTGAGGTCTGATTCCCCTCAATTTTTTTTTCAGGAGCTTAGGAGTTCGACCTCAGACTACCTCTACGCCGAGTTTCTTCTTCACCGGCCATTTTATGTAGGTCATTGTAAGCTGTATTGTGTGTTAATCTAGGTTGTTGCAGTAGTATATGTGCTAAGGATTTGTATGGTTTCAACATAATTGTGTAATTTATTTGTGTAAACTACGCTTATTTATAAGATTTAAATTCAATTTATAATATGAGATGTTGAAACACATTTTTATTAAGCAGTTGAATTTGTGTATTTTGAGAAAAAATCAGTTTGATAATATGTTCTGTTATTAATTAAAGTTTAAAATATGAATGGTTTTATTTTCTTTTCCTTTAAATTTACTACGGGTTTCGGAGACCTTATGCCTATCCATTTCCTAGTGCCGATCACGTGCCCTCGGGTTCGGATCGTGACAGAAATCTTTATATATATAAATTCATAAAGTTTCCAAATAAGAAATTTCATTGAAATTCAAATTCATACTCAAATGCATTGTATCCAAACATAGCATAAATTCATTATTATAATCCAATTTCTTTCTAAATTTAGGAATCAAAAGTATATGCCTCCCCACCTTGGGATAAATAGTTTAGTGTCTTCCCATTCTCGGAATGAAATACTTAAAGAAAGGGGATCGAATTCCTCCTCCCCTGTGTGGAGAAAAAGAAAAGAAAATTAAAAGTATATAAAATTAATATAACGGAATAAAAAAATCATCAATTACATCATGTTGACATGATAACTCAAACAAACTCAATTAGTTTGTCAATAATAAAAAAAAAAAACTCACCAAACGGTATTATTTTTCTAAATTTTGGAGTTTGATTTTCAAAATTAACACTCAAATTTGGATTAATATAAATATTTTAAAATTATTTTTAAGAAATCGAATATCAAGTACAAACTAATTCTAAAATTTAAATTTAATATTATATACGTTCATTTTTGTTTATTTTCATCATTTCTAGTTAAATTTTGAAAAAAAAAAGAATTAAAAAGATCTATATTTAATTGCATGCAAAACAAGTCTTAGCATCTCTAATTCTCTTATTTTATGAAAATAATTTTATTTTTTTATTTTAACAAATTTTATTTGTTGAATCATGAATTAGAGATACTATATAATAACCAAGTCAATTTAGAATAATATTTACTACTACCAAACTTATAAAATTTGCCATAATCAATTATTATGATGAATTAATTTGTTAAAAATAAATTTTATGATGAATTAGTTAAAAATAAATTTTACTTGACTTGACCACAAGATATTTTATAATTAATGAATTATATTCAAATTTTAGCATTTTTCATATGCAATTGAATTTATTTGACCCCTTTAGACCATTTTGAAATGTCTAAGAAGTAATATCTCAAAAAAAGAAATGTCTAAGAAATAATTTTTTTTAAAGAATAATTGTACCGGAAAACATTAAATTATTTGCTTATTTAATGTCAAATTATATGATATTTAATTTTCATTTTCAAACTATAAAAAGAATATATATATATATATATATATATCAATTTATTTATTATAATATATATACTAAAAAATATTTGCATTAACTATTTATTTATTAAAAAAGCTTTTTATATTGATTTTTCTTTATCATTTGATTTAAATGTAAATGAAGTATAGATCAACTGTCAATAATAGGAATATTTTCTTTTCCATAAACTCCATTGCCACCATAGAAAATAGTATGAATTCCCTGCCTAGATCTACCAGCATAATAAGGACTTCTTGCATCAACAAAGCTAAAAAACAACACAAAAATCACATAGCAAATTATGCCCCCCATCCCACTCACATAGAAAGAGAATACAACTACACAAAATGGGTAATACTTAGATTAATATGAGTATTTTAGCTAGAACAATAAGCAACACGATATTCGACTTCATAAAAGTTTGTTCGAGTTTGTATATTAAAATTCGTTTAATAAATAAGTTAACGTCAAATTATATAAAATTCGATTCATGAAAGTTGTGAATAAGTTCAAATAAAAACTTATACGCCAACTCAATTTAATTTTAAGTATATAATATATAAATTTGTAAATATTTTAAAAAATATATTATTAAAATAAAATTATAATTTTTATTAAATATATTATAATTTATTTAATAAATAATTATTTTTTATATATAATTTTAATTTATAATTTATATATTTTTTAAATTTTTTAGATTCGTTTAAATTCAAAAATAATTCATAAATATTAAATAAAATAATAAATTTAATTCAATTATAAATAAACTAAACTCGAACTTAGCTCAGCTGGATTACTTCTTTAATTTTAGCTAAACATATTATGTCCCAATTTAGAATTTTCCCACCTGTGACCTACTTACCGAAAAAAAAAAGAAAAAAATTTTTTGGTCAAATTCAGCCAAAAGAACAGAAGAAGAGAAGTCAGAATTTGAATGTCCTTCACCTATAAATCTGCCAACCTTTCTGTATCTTTTTGTACATTATCATTTTTTTCATCTAACATCCGGCTCTCTTCTCAATAATCAGATCTTTAATTTTCTCGGGCTCTTTTCATTTTCTCCTCAGGTGTGTATTTTTTTTGTTGCTATGTTCTTAACTTCTTGTTTTCTTTAATTGGAGATCAAAGAAGAATTAGCTTTTAGTTAATAACTCACATTTCTTGATTTTTAATTTTCTTGGCGTCTTTCTTTTATGTGTTCTGTTATTTGTTAATGTAAAGTGCCCTTTTGGGTTTTCTTGGATTTCGTTGCTATGTTCTTAATCTCATGTTTTCTTGAATAGGAGATCAAAGAATGAGCTTTAGTTAATAACTCACATTTCTTGATCTTTAATTTTCTTGGCTTCTTTCTTTTATGTATTCTGTTATTTGTTCATGTAAATTGCTCTTTTGGGTTTTCTTGAATTTTGTGGCTATGTTCTTAATCATATGTTTTCTTGAACTGGAGATCAAGGAATCAGCTTTACTTAATAACTCACATTTTCTTGACCTTCATTGTCTTTATGTTAT
This sequence comes from Mallotus nudiflorus, assembly GCA_947683625.1. Taxonomy (NCBI): domain Eukaryota; kingdom Viridiplantae; phylum Streptophyta; class Magnoliopsida; order Malpighiales; family Euphorbiaceae; genus Mallotus; species Mallotus nudiflorus. Next base: position 1,515,940 of record CANTUR010000079.1, on the reverse strand, counting down.
GATTCTCTGTTGTTGTTATGCTTTGGTATTGAGATTTTTGGAGTTGCACATCTCTGCATGATCTTGGTTGATAAGTTTGCGATTTTGCTGATTTGATTCTTGCATGATTGCTGGGTTGTTTGTATTCAATTATATGATTTGATTGCTTTCAGTTTCAGTTTCAGTTTCAGTTTCAACTATGGTAAAACCATTTTTAGACTAATGATTGTACTCTACCGTGTTAAAGCTTTTAAGACTTATTTAGAGAATACTAACAATCACATTCTTGTCTATGTTATTCAGTTGAAAATCAGCTTACTTATCTTTTAGAGTGAATCTAGTGTAGGAATTTAATTCCATAAAGAAAGGCGTTTGAGAATTTGATTATTGCTTCCACAATAACTTCTTTAGATTCATAAATTTCTCTTTTTTTCCCCTCACATTTGTCTGTGCATATATGTGTATGAGTATGCATCATAATTTGTTATAACTCAAGAAATGATATCAATAAAATCCCTCAAATGTATATCAGCCAACAGCTTCCAGTGGGAGCTGTCCAAGGGTGAAAACAAGGAGGCTAACTCTAGTGTCAGAGATTGGATGCCTATTTTTCCTTGAAGATGGGTTACAATCTTGCTTTACAATGAGATTCATATGGCTTTAACTTGAAAGAATGCACATTGTTAATTATGTTGAAAAGGAAAAAGGATTAAAGAATATAGTCTTGGTGGTATGTAGAGACCAAGAGAGACATTTCTGGTGGGGACGGGGGAGATATAGGGGACAGAAGTGGTCACCATTACAGTCTTCAATTATATTTAGTGTCGAACAAAGTCATTTATTCGTTATTGGTTCTTCTTTAAGTGATCAACTATTGTAATTTTGTATGGAAATCTGTTCAATTGTTGCAGTTTCTGTTACTGAATATGGTAACAATTTCTGTATGAATCATTTGTTCTTGTATTATGTGTTACTTCAGAAAGCATGAAAGTAGCATATATTCTGCTTTAGATCAAAAGTCCAAACAATTTTTCTTCTTAGGTCCTCAATTCACTTGTGAACTCTGCTCTAGTTTTTCGAAGTTTATCTTATTCAATGTCTTATTGGGCAGGGAAGAATATGGCTCCTCCCCCGAAACCAACAAGAATAGGCCTTGCTGGTCTGGCTGTCATGGGCCAGAATCTGGCCCTCAATATTGCAGAGAAAGGCTTCCCCATTTCTGTTTATAATCGAACTACCTCCAAAGTTGATGAGACTGTTGAAAGAGCTAAAAAGGAGGGGGATCTTCCTTTGTATGGCTTCCACGATCCTGAATCATTTGTTCAGTCTATCCAAAAGCCTCGAGTTATAATTATGCTTGTTAAGGCTGGGGCCCCTGTTGACCAAACCATAAAGACCCTCTCTGCCTACATGGAGAAAGGTGATTGTATCATTGATGGTGGGAACGAATGGTATGAGAACACTGAAAGGAGAGAAAAGGCTATGGCTGAATTGGGCTTGCAATACCTTGGAATGGGAGTTTCAGGTGGTGAAGAGGGTGCACGAAATGGACCCTCTTTAATGCCTGGAGGTTCCTTTGATGCCTACAAGAACATTGAAGACATTCTTCTTAAGGTGGCAGCTCAAGTTCCTGACAGTGGCCCCTGTGTGACTTATATTGGCAAAGGTGGATCTGGTAATTTTGTCAAGATGGTGCATAATGGAATTGAATATGGTGATATGCAGCTGATTGCAGAGGCTTATGATGTACTAAAATCTGTTGGAAAGTTGTCAAATGAGGAACTGCAAAGTGTTTTCTCAGAGTGGAACAAGGGTGAGCTTCTGAGCTTCTTGATTGAGATCACTGCTGATATTTTTGGAATTAAAGATGACAAGGGAGATGGATATTTGGTTGACAATGTCTTGGACAAAACTGGTATGAAGGGTACAGGTAAATGGACCGTACAGCAAGCTGCTGATCTATCAGTTGCAGCTCCTACTATTGCATCTTCTTTGGATGCAAGATTCCTTAGTGGCTTGAAGGAGGAACGAGTTGAAGCAGCTAAAGTCTTCAAATCAGGTGGCTTTGGAGATATCTTGACTGATCAAGAGGTAGAAAAAAAGCAGTTGATTGAAGATGTCAGACGAGCTCTTTATGCGGCTAAGATTTGTAGTTATGCACAAGGGATGAATCTGATCCGTGCAAAGAGTATTGAGAAAGGATGGGACTTGAAGTTGGGAGAACTGGCAAGAATTTGGAAAGGGGGCTGCATTATTCGAGCTGTGTTCTTAGATAGAATCAAGAAGGCTTATGATAGGAATCCTGATCTGGCTAACCTTCTCGTGGATCCAGAGTTTGCAAAGGAAATCATTGAGCGCCAGTCTGCATGGCGGAGGGTTGTATGCCTTGCTATCAACTCTGGTATTAGCACTCCTGGTATGTCCTCAAGTCTTGCTTACTTTGACTCTTACAGAAGGGAAAGGCTGCCAGCTAATTTGGTCCAAGCTCAACGAGATTACTTTGGTGCTCACACTTATGAAAGGGTTGATATGGAAGGATCTTTCCATACTGAATGGTTCAAGATTGCAAGACAGTTGAAGAAATGAAGTGTTCTTATGCCGTAAACCCTTAATAATTACAATAATTTCTGCTCTGGACTCCATGCTGGGTAGAACTTGCTCTATTTGGTCAAAATTTCTCCTCAATCAAATTTGTCTAATCCAATTTATATTTGCACTTTGTTTTACCTTTGTATGTTGTGATGTGCTTTGGCAGTTCTACTGCCTGTACTTTGTTTAGATTCATATCATCAAAATTGATAGCTCTTATTTTTTTTAAGTCTGAGGCACATTGTAGCTGCTTTTGGCGTATTATTGAGAAAATATTTGAGCTTAAAAGTTCTCATTTGTTGGTAGTCTTGTTCTTTTGCTCTTTATCACTTATTATTTTCCTTTCAGATATGAGATTGTTTGTTTATAGAATTCCTTTTGACTTGACATGCTTTAGAATTCTTTTAGCTATCTCAGTTTTTGCCTGGTGTTAACTGTTAATGGCATGAAGAAGGTTTTATTTTGGCCTGATTCTTTAAAATCACAGAAAGGCAATATGCCAGAATTGTGCACTATTCCAATATTACTAAAGTAGAATAGGGCAGATAGTTAATGTAATAAAGCAATTTAAGTATTTTCATTGCCTCATTTTCTGATTCCTAAAGCTGCAGAGCATTTACCTTTCATAATCTGAACTCAGATTCATTCTTATAATAAGGCCATTTTCAGGGAGAATAATGTTTGGGGCGTAGAATTCACCTCTGGAGATTCAAATGGTGACATCTATGTTTTCTTTGATCTATTTCATAATGTCAACTGGAGAGATCAGAAAGTGCATGTCATAAAAAAGATGCAAGGACAAAAATGCTGTACTCTATCTGAAGTTCATTGTTTTCTTCTGCCTTAGGGATGTTCTCAACTTCCAGTTCGAACTGAAAGTGTTTAGTCTTTTGTGTTCATTTAATGCAATCGAAGAGACGAAATCTTGAATGGATCTGGGAGTCTAACCTGTGGAAAAGTTGGTAAAAGACCTTTTTTAACTGGTTTTATTTTTCTTCTTGGTTCTTCCCTGTCCTTCATAGTGCATGCTTGAGCAATTCTATCCTTTCCTTTTGTTATCATTAGAAAAAGGACACAGGTTTTGTACTACATGTTCTGAATCTTCGATAAAATAATTCTTGATTTTATAGTTGTGTGCGATATAATATTCCTCAGCACTTGGATGTACAGCCTATACTTAGTAGTTGCCTAGCTGTTGCACTTGCACCCCTTGTCTGCAGTATCAAATTTTCCAAGTGGCAAAAAGTTTTTGGCCAAAAATTATCAGTGTCTGCTCCTTGGGGTTGGCATTTGTCTTTCTATGCTGATCCATCTTCTTTCCAGCACAAAATACTCTGTTGATTCATTGCAGGCACACGCACGAGGATACAATGGCATTAGCTTATTTTCTCTGTGCTAATCTCTTTTCTTTTGCTCTTTCCAGCAGAGCACATTCTATTGCTGAACATCTTCAATCTCTCCAACATGGTCACATCTTCACAAGTCACATGCCATATCATTAACAAATGATCGCAATACCAGATTATTGTGCTGACTTCCTGTCTAATTGCTTCAGGTTAGCGAACCATATTTCAGGATTCAGCTTTTAGAACATCAATAAGAAAGTTTTGGTACAAAATGGCAGGATGCAAGTCTCCGGCAGCACATAAATTTATGGATAAGAAATTGTAACATGTGTATACAGTATATTGTTTCTAGATACCTCTGAATTGGCATTTCAACAATACAATAAATGTCTGGAATCATAAAAATTGTTCTTGCAAAGAAAATGAATTTCTTTTGTTTATATAGTGAACTTGGTATCCTGTGTACTAGGTTACTTGCTGTATTTTCTGATAGCAGTAGTGAGCCTTCTGTTCTTCTCATTGCTGTTACCATCGTTGTTTTTCTTCTCCTTTTTGTTTGGTTTTGCAGCTGAAGAACGTTGGTTGAAATTGTTTGCTTTACTGTGCTTAAAACCTGATGTCATTTTACACCGACCGAGCTCTCGTCTATGTCCTCGATGGGGGCCGGAGGAGGCATCTGAAGCCATTGAGTCATCACTGTCTTGCTCATTGTTGTCGCTGACATTAGCATTAGCATCTTCATCATTGAGATCATGATGGTTCTCATCACCCATATCATCACTGCATTCATTGTCATCTTCTTGCATGGGAGAGGCAATGTACATTGTCCAACCAGATTCACTACTGCTGCATCCTTCTGTGTGTTTGTTAGAATCCATTCCTGAATGTGAAGAGACAAGGAGCCAACAGAACCGGCATATACGAAGAGGGAAGGAGGAAACTTGCTTGAGGCAAATCGAGAATGGTGTCTCTCACCCTTGAATATATTCTAAGAAGTAATTACATAGGACAGGCACATTCTTCCAGTTATATAGAATTCACTTGATATGTGTGAGAAGACTGACACATATATCCTATTCATGCACAATACAGCTTATCGTTACTAATGAAAGACATGTGAGGAGGGCATATCAATAATAATAATAAAAAAAAAAGACAGAAAAACAGAAATGTGAATTGCTGAAGAGCTCAATCCTTGAAAGAACATGAAACCCATGTCCTTTTAAGCATGCTAAACCACAGCCACCCCACTGCTTACACTATATTTCTTTCAAACCTCGCAACTTTCTGTGTTGTCAGAAACACTGGCCCACTTTTTGCGGACAAAAAGTGTGTATAAGCCAACTGTTAGTTGGCGATATAGATCAGAATCCAGTTGACGCTGGCGGCTACCTAAGTTATGCCGGCTTTGCTTTTGTTCTTATTGTGGAATGCCTCTTTTCTATTTGTAAGAAAGTTTGATTCTCTGTCAACTGTCAAGATGGCCGAGTTGGTCTAAGGCGCCAGTTTCAGGTACTGGTCCGAAAGGGCATTGGTTCGAATCCCATTCTTGACATTTCAGTTTTATGTAACCATCTCAATTGCATAGGGCCAAAAATGCATATCAATTTTTCACTAAAACTAATTTTTATGAGTTGTAATTAACATGCAATATACACTAATTAAGGTGCTAAAAGCATATTAATTACCATACTCATACAACAAGATGTATAAATAGCAATTCAATAATTTAAATACTCTTTTTCGAATAGATGTATAAATAAAAGTTTTGGTCTAGTGGCCAAACATTTTAACATCAATAAAAATTTAGGTTCGAGTCGCAACCTCTCTCTTTCCTTCAATTTGTAAAGAACAAATAAAAAAAAAAACTATTTTGCATATCATTGATAAAAACCATTTGTGCTTCTCCCTTAACATTTTTTGTTAATTTATGTTGTAACAAATAGGAATATCCTAATGTTAGTTGCAGCTTAGTCCTCTTGGGTTTAGTGGGTTTTGGGATGGAGTCACATATATTACTCTTTATATATATATCGTTATCAGTAATGTTAGTGACTCTATTTGGTCGTAGGCTGGAGGGTTACCAACTCTAGCTTAGCTTTTTATTTTCTTCTCTGGATTATAGTGGTTGCTGATGGAGTAGCCCCTTCCAAGGATGCCATGCCTCATCCTCTGATTTTTTCCTACCTGTGGGTAGTGTTCTGTTTCCCCATATTTGTGGGTTTCTTTTATGAAATCAGTTATTCTCCAAAAAAAAAAAAAAAAAAAAAAAAAAAAAAGGAATATCCTAAGGGATATACATACAAATACTCACATTATGAAAAGTGTCCAAATAAGACCACCCTTTTCCCCAAGCCATTCATTGAGACTAACATTATCATTACTACTCTCAGGTATTTGCGATTTCATGCACAACGTACCTAAACTTTAAGTTGGTACATTTAATATACATAATACATACAAAATATGAGAGCATTTGTATTTGTTAGTAGTTAATACTTAGAAAAATTATTCTCATGGTTGTGGAGGATAAGATTTTAACCTAAAACTTTCTTTCCGTAAAAATTTTTACCACTTAAATTAAACTTTATATATTATGTTTTTTTAATTATAATGTAAAATACATACAGTATTGGAAACTAACACATTTTTTTACAAAATCATAACAATTTAATTAAAGATATACTAATTCATATAATTTAAATACACACTCCACGTTATCATTTAGTAAATACATTGACTAAAATATTTTTTTCCTTCTAATAGAACATCATAACAAGGATAAAATTTTTTAACTTTAGTTGTATTTTTATATTATACTCCCTTCATTCCAAATTAATTGTCTTTTTTTTAGTATTTCACTTGAATTAAGAAAGTATTTAATAGACTTAATTATAGGGAAAAAAAATAAATGAATGAGACTAAATTGCCCTTTTTTAGATATTAGAAAGACTTGTAGAATTTTACAAAACCAATTAATATAAATAAAGTTAACACAAGAATAAAATAGAGAAGAAAAAATTAATGTTGCATTGGATATATAAAAATGATACTCCATCTGTTCCTAAATAATTAATGTTTAAAGATTTTTTACGTAGATTAATGAATGAATATAATGTAGGGTATTGTTACACCATTCATACTATAATTTTAGGTTATATTTTGTTTTGGTATCAAAATTTTAATTTTTTTCTTTTCAATCCAAAAAACTATATTTTTGTTTTAAGTTGCAGTATTTCGAACAAATCCGATCAAATTTAACATATGTGACAGCTGTAATAAATATATTTTTAGTATACATTGTAAGCATTCCATTAAACAGTTTAATCATTTTATTGATCACATAAAATAAAATTTACTTGTGGGCCTCATAAAATAAAATTTTAACAAATTTTATTTTATAAAGCCTACAAGATGATTAGGCCACTTAATGAGATGCTTACATGATGCATATATTAGAAATATACTTATTTTAGTTTTCATGTATGTTAAATTTGATCTGATGTATTTGAAACACTTTAATATAAAATAAAATAGAATTTTTGAGACCGAAAAGAAAAAAATTAAAAATTTAGTACTAAAATGAAATATAACTCAAAATTATGGTACGAACGATGAACTAAACTCATTTAATATTTGTATAAAATACTATACTGTCCTTACAATAATTTTTTCAATCAATATTAATTTTATATAGAGTCCCAAAAGAGAAAATATCTATTCAATTGATTTTTCTATATTAAATAAGGGTGAAATAAAAAAGAAAAATAGTTAAAAATGTATTATTAACTTAAAATGTTAATTATTTAAAAATAAAATTAAACTTTTAACCAATTATTTAGAAACGGAAAAAGTAAATAATTAGAATTTTTTTTATTTAAAAAAGTGAAGGGAGAAATACTTAGGAATATACTGAGGATATATTTCACACAAAATCTTATAGAATTTGACTGTCTCCCATTATGCACGGTTTTCAAATAAAACCACCCTTTTCCCCGAGCCGTTCAATAAGACTATCATTTTTTTTTTGGACAGGATTCAATAAGACTATCATGGTATCATTACTTTACCTATTAATTAATGTTCTCAATTTCATGCTGCCGCATCCACTAACATTTAAAAAGAAAGAAAAATAAAATAAAAAATCAACCTCTTTATTTCTCATCATTCAAAGTAATAAAAAGATAGAAAATGAATATTGGACTTCACATGCGTATATATACCTAGACGTATTCTATCGTTATCCAATGAGAGTAATTACTGGGGTTTTTAAAATAGAAAAAAAAAAGATTTTAGAACTTTGTGATTTTTATTTGTTACTAATTAAATAGTGAAATCACTAAATATTAAAAAATTATATATAATAAAATAGTTTAGTTTGTAAAAAATAGTTAAATAAGAGTTTTTAAAAAAAATATATATTTTAAATTATACAGTCATCGATGCATTATTGCCCCATATTATCTATATGACTTTTTTCGCTTTGACTACAATAGGTAATCCATTCTTTTAGCTTAATATCGTAATATAGTTAGAGATTGCTTTAAGTTAATTCTCCTTTTGATGCATTTTTTATACTCCTATTAATATGAATATAACATCGCTGTGCTCTTTAATCTTCTATCATCCTCTCATATATAACCCTCTGGTGTTGTTTTAGTGTCTGACACTTTGATTTTTAGTCCTATACCACTCGTTCTTGTATATATAATTAAGCACTTGACTATTTTATTATTAATTCAAAATTTATCATGCCCTTCTTATATCATTATATTTTCTTTATAAAAAAAAAACTAGAATTTAAAATGTTATTTAAATTGAGATATATATCTATTGTTGTATTTAATATTTAAGTACATTTATTTTTACATTAGTTATGTATAAATATTGTCAAATTTCAACATTTTTTCTTTTCATGTCAAAATGAAGAAAAATGAAATGTCGTTATCATCTCATTAATCTCTTGATTACAAAAAAATAAAAAATAAAATAAAAAAAATGAAACTTTTGATTAATGTTCTTTCATATACTAGCTAGGCTAATATTCATACTGATACTCATTGTTTCTTAATTTTTAATCAATGTTACCACAAACACTGGCTAATACACAATACAAAACACACTGATATATAACTATACTTGGTAATGGTCTCATCAAGAAGTTGTATTAATGGTGAGTGCTGGTGTTGCTATATAAGTTGGTTTTTCATCTCCAGCCATAATAACCACAATCTTTGCTTGATCAGCTTCCATAGAATTTCTGGGTTCTTCTTCTTCTTCTTCTTCTTCATTTCTTGATGGAGGCCCATTGTTGTAGTCTTTACAGTAAGAGCATGCCAAAACCACCAATGCCACTGAAATGAGCATTAGCATTAAACCTAAGCTGCCAAAGAGGTAAGGTATTGGAGAATGCCATATGCTAGTATTGACTGTTGATGAAGAACTTTCAGTGGGCTTCATCTTCTTCCTTTTAGTGTCTTTTACAATGGTGGGTAGTTTCAGAACTTGCAAAGGCGAGGGGTTGGTGGGTTGATGTATTTATAGAGAATTTTTCTTTTTAATTTACTTAATTATAATTGGAACAAGATTTGGTAATCTTGAATTGATTACTATAGTGCCCTTTTGGGTTTGAAGGAAGAAGATTCTTTGTGCCTTGGCTAAGATGCCTGCTTACTATATTCATAGTTATTAATAACCATTGATATTAGCTCAGCACAAAATTATTATTATTATTAAAATAACGTTATAAATATTATAAAAAAAAAAAATCGTTATAAATTTTTTTGGACCAACAGAAAAAATATAATACATTAAAAAGTATATGAGTTTTAACTCATGAAACTAATACAATATAAATAAGGATGTTTTCATAAATGTATAAAAAAAGAAATATTTTCACTTTTACGGTTGAATTTAAAAAATTTCACAAAAATAACTAAACTTAAAAACTTTTTTTCAAATATACGGTCTTTTTATCTTTTTTTTTTTATAATTTTTTCTCTTTTTCTCTCGTTTCTTTGTTTACTATGATCTTCTTTTTCTTCTCCTTTCTTCTTCTTTTTATTTTTTTTATTTTTCTCTTTTTTTTTCTTTCTCTGCAATTATTTTTTTTTTCTGTTCATTCTCTACTCTTTCATGATATTGTCAACATAATCTTTAAAATAAAATTAAACAACCAGAAATTTTTTGTATAAAAATTCTTATTCATGGTTTTTTTTTTTTTAATATTTGATCTAACTTTTCTAAATCTTTTCTGACTTTACGAGTAAAGTTGTTGTTGCTGTTGTTGGGTTTTTTTTTCCTAGAAAAAGAGTTTTCTAGCTAAAAACTTGAACTTTATAATTATTTTGGCATTGGAATTTGAGTATTATAATGGGTCTGGTTTGATTTGATAATAATATGTGCTTTCTTAGTTCCTGATTGTTTTTCAGGTTGTTTTTATTTTTTAGTTTTATGAGGTTGTTTATTGTTATTTTTTTGGTTGCTTTGACAAATTTTTTTTATTGGTTTTTTTTTAGTTCTATGAGCTTTTTTGTAATGGGTTTTTTTTTGTTGTTTTCATGGTTATTTTGGAGGCTATTTTTCTGGTTGTTTTGGCAGTTTAATTTTTTTTGGTTGGTTCTTTTTTAGTTCTATGAGCTTTTTTGTAAGGGTTTTTCTAGTTTTTTTCATGATTATTTTGGCGGCTATTTTTTTGGTTGTTTTGGCTATTGTTTATGTTTTTTTTGTTGGTTTTTTTTAGTTTTATAAGTTTATTTTGTAATTATTTTTCTAGTTGTTTTGACACATTCCTACAAAACAACCAAAACTTGTCATCTTTTTTTTTTTTTTTTTTTTGTAACTCATCATCTACAATTAAAAAGTTTCTTACTTTGCTTTCTTCTTCAACATTATTGATACCCCAGTTATATATTCTTGTTTAATTAAGATATTTATTTCCTATATAGGTTACTCGGAAAGGGAAGGTAACCAGAGGCATTCAGGGAAGTTTTCTTATGAAGAAGACTCCTAAAATAATTAGGAACGTTCTCCTATTTGGTCTAAGTTTCATATCCAAAGAGGAATCCTAATCCTTTCAGATTTAAGTATCACTATCACTATCATTATAAATAGGACCCCATATCTCTCATTCTCATTAATTATATTCTCTCATATTTTTATTGTTCTCCTTCTCTCTCTAAATTCCCTTTATATACTCTGACTTAGCCATCATAGGGTTTGTGGTTGAGACAGGCGAACTGTTGGCACTTGTAGCATTCCTGAGTTAGCTTCTAAGCATCTTTGGATATGGTGGGCTAGTAGTATCCTTGCAGTAGTGCTTTTCTGGTTAACGTGTAATGTGACTCGTGCGCTCCATAAATGCCTTCATGGATTTCCTTGAGTATATAGTTTCCTTCTTCTGGGGATACACATTTAAACCATGGGTATGAGAGGGATTTTCTATAGAGTTCTCTATGAAGTATAGAGTAGTGGGCATAATACACTGGGCTTTGCTGGTCTTCATCTTCCCTTATTAGTACTAAGGCTATGCATTCTAGGCCCACCAAAAGATATAAGTACAACATTTCTTTTGGGATTGGTCTCTTGAGCAGAGGTGGGGAGGATATTACTTTTTTAATATATTCAAAGGCTGTTTGGAAATCTTCTGTCCAAAAAAATTTCTTGGAATTTTTAAAGCTTAGAATAGTGGTAGGCATCACTTGGCCAAGCAAGAAATGAAACACCCTAAAGTCGTGATTCTGCCATTTAGCTTTTGTAGTTCATGGACAAATTTTGGAGTTAGCTTTTGCAGTTCGTGGACAGATTTTGGAGCTTTCATGTTGAGAATGGCTTCCACCTTTTCTGGGTTGGCCTTAATACCTTTGTGGGATATCATGAACCCTACGAATTTTCCTGCCTTGACTTTGAAGACACATTTTTTTAGATTCAGCTTGATCCTGGACTCGTTCAGCAATTGAAGGAACTGATCCAGATATGCGGGGTGTTAATATGCATGCTTGCTTTTAATAATCATATTGTCCATAAATACTTCCACATTTCTCCCAATCTGATCTCGGAGTACATGGTTCATCACAAAGAACTCTATAGAAGATCTCTCTCACACCCGTGGTCTAAATGTGTATCCTTAGAAGAAGGAAACAACATACTCAAGGAAATCCATGAAGGCATTTCTGGAGCACATGAGTCACATTACACGTTAACTAGAAAAGCACTACTGTAAGGATACTACTAGCCCACCATGTTTAAAGATGCTCAGAAGCTAACTCAGGAATGCCACAAGTGCTAACAGTTCACCTGTCTCAGCCACAAACCCTCTGATGCCTAAGTCAAAGTATATAAAAGGAATTTAGAGAGAGAAGAAGAACAATAAGAATATGAGAGAGTATAATGAACGAGAATGAGGGATTTGGGGTCCTATTTATAGTGATAGTGATACTTAAATCTAAAAGGAGTAGGATTCCTCTTTGGATAGGAATCCTAGACCAAATAGAAGAATGTTCCTTCTTGTTTTGGGAGTCTTCTTCATAAGAACTTCCTTAATTGCCTTTGGTTACCTTTCCTTTCTGAGTAACCTGTATAGGAAATAAAGACCTTAATTAAATAGGAATACATAAGACCTCAAACCCTCAATATCCGATCGGCAGCCCCTAGCCCTTCGTAGTGTGGGGAATGGACATCCTAGGTCCATTTTCGACCTCCACATCACAAAAGAAGTTCTTTATTGAGGCCATAGACCATTTCACTAAGTGGTTAGAGGTGGAATCTGTACCTACTATCATAGAAGCTTAGATCCAACACTTCTTCTAGAGAGAAATCATCTGTAGATTCGAAATACCACACACCCTGATCACGGACAATAGGAAATAGTTTGATAGTGAGAAGTTTAGAAGGTTCTGCTTTGATGTCATGACCCAAACTAGGAGTCATGACTGACACTAGGGAACAAAAATTCTTTCGAATTCGGAACCTGTAGCAAGCCTTAGAAAATAAAATCATGCAATAAACAAATAAAAAGTACGATCGAATTAAAATTTTTTGAATTAATATATAAAAATGGATAATCAATATCTTTTTATAATTAAATAAATATATTCATATAGTGTTCAAATACAATTCTCAAAGTATAAAGTATCAAACAAAACAATACTCTTCTGATACACTAACAGTACTATTGCAGTTTCTAGAATACAAATCAGAGTTCAAAATATACATTTACATAAAATAGCCGGAATAGAAGAACATCGACGAAAAACTCCACTACTAAGGTCTGACGATATAGGATCTCCTGAAAAAAAAATTGAGGGGGGTTAGACCTCACTGAGTGAATTATTATACTATATATACATGCAATCTAACCATATACAGTCAAGCATTCTTATGTGTATATATATATATATATGCATATACACACATTTTACACAAATGCCAACTCTGCTTTAATAAATATAATAAATGCAGAAAATATTTATTTTAATACATGAAGGATCAAATAGAACCCTATTGATCACAACCTTAATCAACCATATCATTACTCTAGTCATATAGGCTCACTTAAATCTAAATAGATCACTGATTCCATTTTGGACAGTAGACTGACCCCAAGACACTAAGTCAACTAAGCTCCAGCAGTCTGACTATTAGTTTGATTAGCCCCAAGACATTTGATCAACCAAGCTTCAACAATCACACCATCAATCACATCACATCTTAATCAAATCATTATCAATTAATCATAATCACCATAATTAATTCTCTCAACCCTAATCTATCACACCGGTATGTATACGGTCCTAGTGTTACCCACTAGGTAGCACGTTCTATTGATATCCTTCATTTATAATAAATCATACATTCAGAAAATAAATAGTGTAGAATATCATTCATAATAGTAAAATAAACCATATATATACCAAAAATATACTTAAAATAAACTAAGTATATTTCAAGTATATATATGTAAAATAAATTCAAATCAATCATGAAATATACTACAATAAACCCATAATATACTAAAAACATGTTAGGTTTAGATCAATAATAAAACATGCATTTATTTGGAAATATATCAAAAATATACTGAAAATATACCTAAAGTATACTAATCCTTTAATAAAACAATTATGAATAAATATACATTTAAAACATGTATATTTACTAAAATATACTAAAAATATACCAAATTATTTAGCATGCATATATAAAAAATAAACCCTAAATATACCAAAGATATAGTAAATATATATAGAAAGTATGCAGACATACACATTAAAATATACTAAAAATAAACTAGAATCATACCAAATCATATTATAAATTAAATCACTTTTTAAAAAAAACATACAATGAAAATGAAAAATCTTAAATCATGCATCCTATATGCAATGCATATGTATATAGTATAATAACTCACTGATTCGCGTTCCACGAGACAGACTCAGTAGGTCTGGTCCGTTAGGTCTCAGTCTCGACGCAGCTAGAAAAATAAAATAAGAATAACCATCAGAATAAATTTTTAACTCTATGCTTGTAGGATTACTATAGAAAGATTCAATAAAAAATTCAAAATTAGACTTGGACCGGTTGTCACGTTTTACGAAAAATCTACCAAAATTTTGGCAGAGTCTCCTCTGTAAAACGGACATCTCCCTACAAAAGTAGGACCGATCCTGCACAGAAAACACACTTCTAAAATCACAAAATACTCAACATCTCGAGTTGGAACTCCAAACTCTACAAATTCCCAACCGAGGTTCATAATTCACAAATCAACAATATTAAACAGTAAAATAATAAAAATCATAAAAAATCCATAAAAATATTTTAAAAACCTTTATTTTCCAATTAAAATATAAAAGTATAATTTAAATAATATTTGATAATAAAAATTCATAAATGGAATAAAATTTCCATTTTTACAATTAAATTAACATAGATTGTAAATAATATTTAAAATCACAATTTAGCATCATAAAAATAATAAAATACACGTTTAGCCTCAAAATAATAAATAAAATAGTAAATACACTTATTATTTACATAATATTCTAAAATTATCATAATTAACTATTAAAATCTCAAATATTATATAATATTAATAAAAATTCAACTTTTACAATTATTCAACATAACATAACAAAATTCACATTTAATTGCTTAAATAGTTTAATTATATAATAAAATTAGTTTAAAACCCATTTTATTTCCAAAATGATATATAATATATTATTTGAAAATAATTTTTAAAAAATAGTATTAATTAGTTAAAAATAGTAATTACTTTGTAAAAATCATTTTATTACCTTAAATAATTATAGAATCAACTAAAACATAATATTTAACTATAATTAACACAAAATTACATATTTACCCCTATAAAATAAAATATCCAATATATTAATTAATTTCCTCAAAAATTATAAAATCATTAAAATTATTTAATCAACATATATTATACTAATATCAACCAAAACACATATTTATCAAACAATTTCTATAAAAATACATATTTAACCTAATAATTCAAAATACACATAATTTATATAAATTTCCATAAAAATTATTTTATCAACAAAAAACATTCTAATGTCAACTAAAACACACAATTAAACTCTAAATTCAACCAAAATACATATTTAACTCAATATTCCAAAATTTACATAAACTAAAAATATTTATAAAAATTATATAGAAATCCCAAAAATTAATTTCTCAACATCAAAATTAATAACAATATATAATAACAATAATTTAACCAAATTCATAATTTAATTAATTTATTTACGAAAATTCATTAAATAATATTAAAATAATAAAAAATTCACCAAAATTAAAATAAATTCCAAAAATTATAAAAAAATATTTTCATGAAGCTCAAGCTACAAGGATCATTATTTGAAAAGGGAGTTTTCTTGAATCAATAAAAATCAATCTAAAAAAATAAAAACCCTAATTGCTCAAAAATAAAAATTCATAAAAACTCACAAATTAGGGGATTTGAGCTTGAACCGAGCTTGGAATCGAAATCATCAAAGCTCAGGGAGTCAAATAGCACCGGCATGGTGTGCTGAGGTGGTCGGATCCATGAACGCCAAAGAGGAGAAGCTTCTTGCAGTGCTGTCATTTTTTGCTGCTCTGCTACTGTCGGTGATCAGAGGGAAAGGAGATGAAGGCAGTGGTGAGGCTAGAAGGAGATGGTGGTTAACCAGAAGCAAGGGAGGCACAATGAAGGGAGATGATCGGGATGTGCAAGGGAAGAAAAACTTACTGTAAGTTTTTGGTTTTATGCTTGTATACTTTATTCTTCATGTGAAATGTATATATATAATATTATAATAAAACTTTAGCCAAATGATTCTACACCACACACACACACACATACACATATATATATATTCACACACATACAATAAACACACACACATGATATAATAAACACATAAACATATTTTAACATATATACACATAAAATAACATTGAATAATAAATAATAATAACACAAATAATACTAATGATAATTCTAATAAAATAAATAATGAAATAATAAAAATAATAGTCAAAATTATGCCATATAATAAAATAATACTAATGACATTAATAAAAAAAATAACCATCATAATAACAACACACAACACATTTGAAATTAACAACAATATAAATAATATTTATGAAATAATTTAATAAAGCAATAATGTCAATCAATAGGAATAAAATAATAATAATATTAGTACTTAGAAATAATATTAAAATAACCATGCACTAAATTAACGTAATTAGAATAATAGTATTTGAAAATAATAAATATACACAATGAAATTTAAACATCTAAAATAATAAGTTCCAAAATAATATATTTACGTAGAAAATTCAATTAAATATAAAATAATGATAATAAATCACAAAATAGGAAAATAATTAAATATAATTTTTTTAAATTTTATTAATACTGCATATCTCATTATTTAATAAAATAATTTAAAAATCAAGGTTATTACATCTGACCTTGGAATAAAGCTTCGTTTTACTTGGGTAGCCCACCCACAGACAAACGGACAAACGAAAGTCACCAACATGATTATCATGCAAGGATTGAAGAAGAGGTTTGATGAAAAGAAGGGAAACTGGATTGAAGAGTTGAACAATATCATCTGGGCTTATAGGACCTCACCTAGATCATCCACAGAGGAAACGCCATTTGGACTAACCTACGATACGAATGCAGTGATACCTGTAGAAATCGAATCCCCAAGTTACAGGGTTAGTAGAGAATTAGAATTGGACATCAGCTGCATCGATACCTGGATATGCCTGGATTTACTAGAGGAAAGGAGGGAACGGGCGTTAGCTGTAGCAGAAGCACATAGGTCGAAGGTAGCACAATATCACTTCCGGCGTTTCCACCCAAAATAGTATAAGGTTGGAGACTGGGTACTCATGAAGGTGGATATTGGTAAAGGCAATTTTGGCACAGGAAAACTTGGACCCAATTGGGAAGGTCCCTATTAGGTTACAGAGCGAACATTTAAAGGGGCATACAAAATAAAAGATAGACAAGGCAAGGAACTACAACGATATTAGAACTCAGACTACCTTTGACAATATTACCAATAAATGTACTTGAGAGACTATTGAATAAAGTATTTTCATTCATTGACGTAAAATCATATTACAAAAGTGAATTATATAAAAAAAAAATTCTAGTATACTGAATGTACATCTGATGGTTCAGACTTAGAGATGGGAGGGGAACAATATTGATAGCACTGACAAGTGCTGGAGGCTCAAAAGATGACCCTTCAACTGATTTAGAAATATTCCTCGCATAGAGGGAAGAGACCTTATGTCGGGCATCCTCTTCGGCAGTAATCCTAGCCAAGTCAGCCGGCGTTATTTGATCTAGGTCAGCCAAGTCCAACTCCAAATTCTGAGAAAGCAGGACCCTCCTACATTCAGACCTATAGGCCTTAAAAAATTCTCCCACCATGCTCTGATAGGATCTCTTGTCGTTCTCCTGGGATTTCTTGACCTCGCCCAACTTTTTCTTTAAATATATGATCTAGGAGTTCTACTCCTTGATCCTTTTTATTAGTTGAGCTTGACTGTGTTTGAGCTCGGTCACCTTCTTCTAGCTCACCTTCACTTCATATTTAGCCTTGGCATATTTGGTCTGATAAAGCTCTAGCGCTGCCTTTGCGTTATCCAACTTCTTCTCAAAATCAATCGCTATAGTTTCAATCTCTGTCTCCTTCAGGCTATAATGGCTCTTTAAGAAAAAATACTAGTCCTTCACCAGTGGCAAAGCTTGGGTCATCTGTAAAAAATGAAGCTCGTGTCATTATCTTGCAACCTAAATAAAAAAAAGTAAAACAAGTGTTTGACACTTACTTCTAATGAATGCCCAATCATGGAGCTAAAAAGCTCCTCACGACCCTCCTCTGTCCAGTGCTGCATATCAGCCGATAGCCTCAAAGACTTAGAGTACTGATCCCTGACTTGGGCATTCAAGACACTCGGCGGTTTCATTTTATTCAGGATCCATGTTTTCATGTCTAGACACTTAGAGAGCTTTAGATGCTATACGAATATCTCCTCATCCATGTAATATCCCGAGTTTTTAAATAATTTTAAACTGCATTAGGATATGCAATGTTAATAATTTTTATATATAATTTTGATTATTTAATTAGTTTGTTATTTATTAAAGTTATTTTTAATTAATTTAAGTCCTTTACGTAAAATTTTTTCGGAAATTTTATTTTCGGGGAAACTAAAACGTAAATAAATAAATAAATATTAATTAATTTAAGCGATTTTATGAAGTTGCATGAGTCCATGCATAATTTTAAAGTGTCGAATAAAATATATACGTATACATGCATTTAAAATTAAATTAGGGTTTATTTAATTAAATTAAATTAAATTATATAGTTTAATAATAATTAAGTGTGTATATATGTATATGTGTATATATATTATTAAAATATGTGTGTGGTGCATATTTATTGTGTGTATTATATTATATATTAAAATAATATTAACTAAAGATATATATATACATATATACATATTATATATTAACCAAAATAAAAGTTTACAAAAATTACAATCGTGCCATTATCATCTTCTTCTTCCTCCCAATCGCCCCTTCACCATTTCTGTTGTCTGTAACGCCATTCTCTTCCCGTCGGTGTGCCTCCCGGTGTGCCACCTTCCCTTCAAGCTATTCCCGACGTCCCAAGCTTCCATTTCCGGTGAGTTTGGCTGGATTTTCATCAAGAGGTCGAAAGTTGCTCCTAACTCCGATCAAGCACTTTCCGGTCATTGTTTCGAGCCCCACCAGTCTCTATCTCTTCCTTGAGCTCTGGTGAGTGCATTTCCAAGCTTTGTTTCACTTAAAATGGTATAGATTTCCCCAGGTTTCGAATTTTTATTTTTGGCCTACTAGGATTTTTGAATTTTTTGAGCTTTAATTTGAATGATTCATGCAATCTTCCTTCACAAACATTGATCCTTATAGCTCAATATACCTCTGTGAATTTTTGATTATTTTATTAATATTTTCTAATTTTAGAAATTTAATTAATTTAATTATGAAATTGTGATTTATGGTGTTTATAGGTGTTAAAATGAATTTTAGAAATTTATTTTTAATTTTGTGATTTTTATATAATTATTATGAATTTATTTAGTTTCTGTGATTTTTGGAAAATTAGGTTAATTATGTGTTTTATTGAAATTAATTGGGTAATTGAGTATATTTGTTGATATTATTGAATTATATGTTGAGAAATTAATTTTTGAGTAATTATACTATTTTTGGTGAATTTTTGATTAATTAGAGTGAATTTATATAATTAGGGGTATTTTGGTAATTTGGCACTAGATTGGCTAAAAATATAATTAAATTGGTTTTCATAGTTATTTGAGCTATAAAAATGATTTCTATAAATTAATAAGCATTTTAAACTAATTAAAACTATTTTTCGTAAATTATTTTCAAATTATATATAATATACTATTTTTCTAAATAAATGAGTTTTATCAATTTTTAATATGTTTTAGGGCTAAATATGTAATTTGGACTTATAAAATATATTTTGGATAATATTTATGAATTTATCAAGAATTATGACTTTTTAATAATATTTTATTAAAATTAGGGTTTTTATGTATTTATCGGTAAAATAATTATTTTCAGTGTTTTGAATACCTAATTTGCTATATTTTGAGTATTAAAGGGCATTTTTGGTATTTTTGGCATTTTAAATGTGATATGTAATTATCTCGTGAATTGTGAACCTCGATCGGTAGAATTGTAGTTTAGGAGTCCGACCGAGGGGTTGTGTGATGATATATTTATGAAGTGTGTTTCTTTGCAGGGCCGGCTCTACTCTTTAAGTAGAGAGATGTCCATTTTACAGGGGAGGTTCTGTCAAATTTTCGGTAGAATTCTCGTAAAACATGATGTCCGGTCGAATTCCTATTCTGATTTTGTGTCCACTATTCTTAAATCGAGTCTCTAGAATGTTGATAGATTTATTCTAATTTTATGTTGTCATTTATTTGTTTAGTTGCACCGAGATCGAGCCCTAGTGGACCAGGCTTGTCGGACCCATCTCGAGGAGTGCAATAACAGTGAGTTGTTATTCTATATATACTTGTATTAGGAATGCATGTTTTTAAAAATGTATGATTTATTTTATAAATTATGCATAAATGGTTTAATTATTGTTTAAGTTTATTTTTGGTATATTTTGGTATATCCTTGGTATATTTTAAATTATATGCATGTTTTATTATGAATTTATAATTAAAATGTTTTTAAGTATATTTATGGTTTATTTTATAATTAAATTGAATTTATTCAACGTATATATACTCGAAATATACTTGGTTTATTTTTGGTATATAGTATATATATGGTTTAGATTGTTATTTTAATTAATGTCATGAATCATTTATTTCATGAATGAATGAATTTATTTTTAAATGAAGGATATCAATAGAACGTGCTACCTAGTGGGCAGCACTAGGACCGAGTACGTATTGGTACGATGATAGAATTTAGGTTATATTACTAACCTATTTGTGGATTATTATCGGATTGATTTATATGATGTGAGATGTGATTTGAGAGTGTGATTGCTGGAGCTCAGTTGACCAAGTGTCTCGAGGCCAATCACACTGACAGTCAGACTGCTGTAACTCGGTTGACTTAGTGACTCGGGCCAGTCTACTGTTCAAATGGAACAAGTGCAATTATTTGGAATAAGTGAGCCTATATGGCTAGAGTATTGTCTAACACTGTTTGAGGTTGCGATCATCTAGGGTTCTATTTGATCCTTCATAAACGGATGTTATTTTCAGTAAATATATAAAATGATTTTGCTGCATCTGTATGTTTTTACTTGTATATATATTTATTATATATACTACTGAATGTGTGCATTGTCATTTAGCTATGCATGTATATATATATTATAACAATTCACTCAGTGAGGTCTGACTCCCCTTCGTTGATTATTTTTCAGGAGAGTCTACGTCTTCAAACCTCAGTAGCAGACCCATACGCCGGATTTCTTCCGCCCCGGCTTTACTATATAATATGCTCACTTGATTTTATTTTATAATCTAGACACTGCAGTAGTTGTAGTTAGTTGTGGGATTTATGTTTTATGCTTGTATGAAATATGTATTTTAAAGATCTGAACTGAGTTTTGTTTTAAAAGATTATTTATATATGAGATGAATTGTTAATTTAAATGAGTTAGTGGATTATACTTAACTTATTTATGAGATTTATTTCCGCTGCGAGTTATTTTATTTATGTTATTATTATTATTGCATGTTTTTATTTTATTTTAAGGCTTGCTACAGGTTCCGGATTTGAAAGAATTCCCGTTCCCTAACGCCGGTCATGGCCCCTGTTTTGAGTCTTGACAATCCAGCTACTCTGCATTAGAGTCTCTATTTATGAGTTGCCTCTTTTGCCTCCCAACCTTCTCAGTCTGGGATGACCCGACCATAGTTTTTCCTTTCAGAGTCTTGGCAGCTTCATCTAGGATTGCAGGTGCTACAAGCTTGGGTGAGGAGGGGGTGATATGAGCCTCCTCTTGCCTCTTTGGTTCATCAGCTACAAGTTAAATTTCGTCAGTAAAGGCAAAAAAGTCAGCCATCTACAAATAAAAAGGTAAAAGCAGAAGTCAGAAAGATATTTTTAATGACTAAAATGTACCAGTGGATTGTACATGATCTAGGTAGACCCTCTATAAATATCTTCTCGATGCATCTTCGATTGACTAAGCATCGGCCAAGCCATCGAGATGAAGCTTTAGAACCATCTTTGTATCCTGGTCGGGCAGTTTCATAAGCTGTTTTACTCTATGACACTAGTCAAACCACATGCGTCGGACATCCACGAAGTCCAAGTGGTGCTCGACAATAAAAAACTTGTGCCTCCACTTCTTGTGAAGATCCGGAAGCCTAACAAACAGGCTTTAGTTGGGGACGACCGACAAGGAAAACATCAGCTCTCCCTTCTTCCTAGTCAGACTGTACAAGTGTCACAGGACGTCTAAGTCTGGCTCCCTACCCTCCTCATGCATCAATTGAATAAACCCGGTCAGAATTTGGTAACCATTGGGATGAAGTTGTCTAGGTGCTATGTTATACCTATTTAGAAATGTTTTAACAAAGGGATCTAGAGGGAACTTTAGACCCCCCCCTTAAATTGATCAAAATACACAACTAACTTCTTTAAGCCTAGCATGGGAGGATGGGTTCTAAATTTCCTATCCATGGTATACAAGGTGAAATTGGAGGAAATACAAAAATGCCTCTGATACCACCGTAAAAACTCCTCATCTATCATAGAAATGAACATATCAGAGCTAACATGTTCCCTCGGTGCCATGAGTCTATTTAAGAAATGAAGCAATAGAGGAATGTAGTAAGGAATAAAGGAATTACTTGGTTACAGAATGGAGAGGTCGCTGTAGGAAAAGCTTGGTGGTAGTAGCAACGAAGAAGCAAAAAAGATCAAAGAAACCAATATGATAGCAAAGAGAAAAAATGCATCACATCGAAGAAACAGAGATACTTATAGAGCAACAGGATGCTTTAGAATAAACCATTAATTACCCTCATAAATGCTTTGATTTTTCCCACATCATTAAAGGTAAACTGGGGAATGGAAAACTCATTAATCAAGTTATCATTATTATGGCAGCCGAAACATCTCATCCTTTGACACACGAATAGACGCTACAATTACACAATTTAAATTTAAAAAAAGAGGGGGTGTTAACACGACCTAACAAATGTACGTCCCAGGTACACTGCTGACAGCTGTCCCTTCACAGCAAGCGTCATAATCTCCAAGTATCTAAGTCTAGTAACTGAAGTTGTCTCCCTCCTATAATACTGAGGGTTGACATCGAAACCATACTTTCAAGACACCCAGACTATATGGCATTTGGGTCGTGCTTCTAATGCACCAAGATAAAGTCCATTGACTAAAGCTGGCACTCTCAGGTCGCTTTTAGAGTACTGAGGTTCCTAGCATGTAAGCCTCGCGTTCTTGTACTGAGCATCTAAGCCTCGAGCATCTAAGTCTAGTGATTGAAGCTGGCGCCCTCAGGTCACTTCTATAGTTCTGAGGTTCGGCACTCGGGCCGTACTTTTAATGCACTGAACATCAAAACTCCAATGACGACTGGTTCTATCACGCTGTCTCCGTACTCATAGGTTAATCCATTATATATTCTTTTTTATAGATTTTGTGCACTTCAAAGTCTAGTTGGCACTTCCACAACATCCTTACACAATGATTTCAAGACTTGGTATTGAGCTTTATCTTTTCTTGTGACTGAGGCTGGCCACCTCAACTCACCATTCCACATCAGAAGTATTTAAGTAATCTCTCCTTATGCGGATGAGTGATGTTGCCGTCCCTTTTAGACCCAGATACATCGAACATAAATATTCGAACACACTCACAGGGGGGACTCATAATACCCCACTTATATATTCCTATTTAATTAAGGTCTTTATTTCCTATACAGGTTACTCGGAAAGGGAAGGTAACCAGAGGCATTCAGGGAAGTTTCCTTACGAAGAAGAGTCCCAAAACAAGAAGGAACGTTCTCCTATTTGGTTTAGGATTCCTATCCAAAGAGGAATTCTACTCTTTTCAGGTTTAAATATCACTATTACTATAAATAGGATTTCATATCCTTCATTCTCATTCATTATATTCTCTCATATTCTTATTATTCTCCCTCTCTCTCTCCAAATTTCCTCTATATACTTTGACTTAGGCATTGATGGGTTTGTGGGGATCCTCCCCATCTCTCACTTTGTCCTTCGTTGACCACTTATAGGATTCCAACTCAAGAGTTCCAGAAAGTAAGTTATCAATTATCATTTTTTTCAGTTTGTTTTTTTTGAAAAAAAATAAATAGAAAATAGAAAAAAATAAGGAAAAGAGAAAAAATAAATTGGGGAAAAACAATGAAAAAAACAAGAAAGAAAGGAAGAAAGTAATAATCATAAAGAAAAAAATAAATAAAAAATAGAAAAAAAGGAAGGAAAAAGAAAAAAGAAATCAGTTAGGAAAAAAACAATGGAAAAAATAAAAAAAGAAAAAATCACGTAAAAAGAAAAAAAAGTACGAGTGGAAAAAAAAATAAAAAGCACTATAATTTTGAAAACACTTTCATTAATACTGTATTTTTGAAAATATTTTGGTTGAAATTGGTTTTGTAATTCTCTTATATAAATCCAAGAAAAAAATCCAAAAACCTAAAGAAACTCTAATAACAAAAAGAAAAAAAAAAAGCTTCTATCAAAAGATTGCGGCCTCCTCTTTTATTTTAGGCCAGAATTAGATTCAAAACAGCACACTACTAAAACTTTCTCTTAAGATTCAAGTACGAATATGAAGAAATAGGTTGTCTAAAGTCTATATAACTAAGCATAAGAGAGGAGAAAACTCCTCAAATAACCAAAAGTTCCACATACTTTTATCACCACCATAAAGAAATATATGAAATTGGAGTACCAATGATGAAATAAAAATAAAAATGAATTTAAAAATTTATTTTCAAAAAAAAAGAATAAACCCAAAATAAGTAAAAAAGACAACAATCGATAAAGAAACAAAGATAGATACATATATATATATATATATATATATATATATAGAACTAAAGTTTACTACTATGAAAATTGAGTATTTACCAAAAAATGGTCAAACACCACCTAAATCAGCAAGAAGAACATAAATTTTATACAGTAAGGACATAAAGAAATAGAAACCTTACAAAAGGAGTGAGATTAAGAGAAATCTATAATCATGTTACATATTTTAACTATAATATATAATCATGTTAAATTAATTATTAAAATTTTTTTATTGCTTTTATAATTTTAACTAAATCAAATTAAATTACTTACCATTCAATGAATTTTGAATATCTATGAAAAAGTTAAGGGTACAGTTAAGTTGATGATCACTTTTTTTTTTTTCTTTGATTAAAATGATAAACTTGGGCTTTTGGGCATGATAGTTGGATCAAACTTAGAGCTATGATATTTTCATTCAGTTGTAATGCCATGTTGGGTTTCCTATCAAGAAAGTGATTGTTCAAGGAAGTTAATTTTTGTGACTTATCAATATGTCATTTCAAGAACCCTTAAATTGTGAGCAATGGACCCTCCTAAAGATATTTCTCCATGTTTTTAACAACCATTGATCTATAAAGCCACAAAGGTAGATACAAGTAAAGAGACTTTGATTAGAAGCACTGGCACACAAGGATAAATACCAGAAGTTTAAAATTATTAGATTTACTCTTATATAAACAACATGGGTAAGAATAATTTACATGACTAATAATAAAGAAACAGACCCTAAAACATCAAACTAGATCATATGTTCATCAAAAGATTTTACATGACCTAGAAACAGAGCACATGTTTATCATCAAGCGAGACCTGAAACAGACCAGCAGCTCCTTGGCTGGAGAAGGCAGCTCCTCTACCGATTCTTTGGATACAAATTCCTTGCTTTGGACAACTGCTTTATTTGAGAAATACAACATCAAGCTTGAGATTGAATAGATTAGAATCGTTTAAAAATCTTCAAAGATTGTGATCTAACAAACTAAAATATCACAAAATATAACTATAATATCACCACAAAAATAATATAAATGAGATATATTCACACAAATTTGAGGTTTTTTTTTAAAACTCATATTAGGTTTATTTATATACAAAAGATAAAATAATTTAGTATTTGAATGATTTTAGGGATAATTATTATGTGCCCCATGTGTTTTGGTTTATTATACAATTTTATTTTTGATATTTGAAAAAATATTTTATTCATTCCTGACATTTACAAAATTATGTACTATTTTATCCTAAAAGAAGGACTAATAAGTGTTAATTATTATAAACGTTAAGGATGAATACATATTTTTTCAAATGTTAGAGATGAAGTGGTATAATAGGCCAAAAAATAATAGATATATAATAATTATCCCATAATTTTATGATTAAAATGGCCAAAAAAACCATTCAAAACCAGTAATTGTGGCAGGAAGAAGATGAGGAACAATATCAAAGTTTGAGAGAAAAACAAGTGGCTGTCCCTAAGAGAAAAACAGATGGTGATCCATTTTTCATGATTAGACAAATAATACTATTGAAAAACTTAGCACATATATATATATATATTCTACAAATAGAAGATTTTATTAATCATAAATCAGAAAAAACTTAGTAGAATAAGATTTTTCGTTTCTTGTTGCTTATATTAGATTCATGATAATTTCAATTATCATTTTTTTTAAAAGAAATGAATTTTATTTATTTGTGAAAAAGTTACATACAGTGAGAAAATAAATACAATACAGTACATAATTCAATATAAAACTACAAAAAACCTATTATTTAACTAAAAATATTACAAAAAACAAGACAATGATATGAATTTAAACAGAAAACTACTGAAAAAAATTATCATTCTTTACTGTATAGGGAATTGAAGAAGTAAAATTAAAGTTGGTTATAATCCAGCAACTTGGATGCTGGGAAGTGACAAGTAGTGCACAAAACTTAGCTTTGGATACTGAATTTGGTGCCATTTATTATAAGAATTCAGATTTTCATAGGTATTATGATTGATTAAAACTGAAAATTTTGGTATTCATATAGTAATTTGAAGGGGAATTTGCTTTCAATATGTTAATGATGTGTGATACTTTTTTTATAATATCTTCTGACATATATATTCGACAGCTACAAAAACTTTAATTAATCTAAGTTGAGCCTGTCTGTTATGTCTTCGTCATCTTTTTAAGTCAAGCTGTTGCGCATGGTATTGCAAATGCAATGATCGGATATTGCTGGAATGTTGCTAAGTTCTTTTGGTGCGCATTGCTGGGACCCCTAATCAACATATTGCAACCATAGTTTTCATTAGCACTTTATGGAATATGGATTCTCTTTTCAGGCCTCTCAGCTCTATCTTAGTAGCCAAAATGACTTCGAACGACATTTAGAAACTCGGATTCAAATCCTATTCTTCTGCCCATGTTATACATTGGCAAAAGAAAAAAAAAAAAAACCCTAATTTCAAGATTAATAATCCCACCAACACTTATTAATTTTAAATTTAATTTTTCTTTTCACGATTTTGGAAGATAAAAGTACGTGAATATATTTTCAGATAAAATAGTATAAAATGTCCTTAAAAAAAAGAAAGAATATATTTTAGAAGAAAATCTTTGGTAGAAACAAAATCTTTTATATAATTTATGTTTTGTATTGTCACGAGAGATTAAATTTGTTCAATTTTTTGTGTAATTTGTGCAAATATTACCGAGGCAATAGAGATTAGATTATTTTACTTTTGTCTGTGCATACATGTTAGTATTTTGATGAAAAATTAATGGACAAAGTGTTAAGTCGAAAGTGTCTATTAGCAGGGCTGTGGATGAACAATGCCAAATATCCCTTTGCAATGTTTTGAAGATGCAGAGAGTGGTGATCATGTGAAATATCTTGGCCTCCCAGCGGTGATAGGCAAATCCAAAAAACAAGTATTTGGTTTCCTTAAGGATCGGCTGTGGAAAAAGATAAAAGGGTGGAAAGAAAAATTTCTCAGTAATATATTATGAACTGCTTTCTTCTTCCATCTACTTTTTGTCACGACCTGCAATCCTTGATGCGTCAATTTTGGTGGGGAAATAATTCTGAAAAGAGGAAAATCCACTGGGTGAGCTGGCAAACTCTTGCGAAATGGAAACATGACGGAGGATAGGGTTTTTGCCATGTACAACAGCTTAATTATGCTTTTTTGGTGAAACAATGTTGGCATATCATTCAACATCCTAACTCCCTATATGCTCGGGTAATGAAAGCAAAATATTTCCTTAGACGAATTCTTATGGAAGTAATTGTTGGATTCTGGTCAAGTTATCTTTGGACAAGTTTATTAGAGGCGAGGTTTGTAATTAGGGAAGGTATAGGGTGGGCGTATTGTCAATGAGGAGTTGGTGAACATGTGGCCAGATAAGTGGATATTTGGGGTTGTTGGTATGACGCCTTTTATCGCAAATTTGGATCACATGGATTCTATGGTGTCTTCTTTAATTGATACAGATTCTAAATGGTGGAATGTTGATATGGTGAAGCGTCTATTCCTCCCTTTCGAAGCTGAAGCCATAATAAAAATGCCCATTAGTCATATGCTTCCACATGATTCTCAGTTTTGGACTTTAACCAAAAACGGTCGCTATTCTGTTAAATCTAGGTATCATCTAGCTTGCCAGGTTATGCATCGCCAAGACACTTCTTCATCCGCCTTATCTCAACATGGGTGTAATTGGAAGTTGCTTTGGAAACTTAATGTGGCTCCAAAAGTCAAACATTTTTGGAATAATTGTAAATTTAGTGTCTCAACTTTTTAGTTTTTTCTATTTAATTTTTAATTTTTTTTTATTTTGCAATCAAGTGTCTGAACTTTTTAAAAATATACTAATGTGGTGTCTCTGGCCAATGTAATACTGATTCGATGCTGAATCAGATCAAATGAGACCCACTTTTGTTCTAGTCATTAGCCATGTTATGTGTCATGTGTGTTGCATCATTTAAATGATAAAATTACCTTATTGAATATTATAAATTAACAAAAATAACCTCAACATGAACTTTAACTTTAACTTTCAACAAAAAAAAAAAAAATTCAACATCATTGTCACGATTCAAAACAGGGGTCATGACCGGTACTAGGGAACGAGAATTCTTTTGAATCCAGAACTCGTAACAAGCCTTAAAATAAAATAAAACATGCAATAATAATAATAACATAATTAAAATATTGTGCAGCGGAAATAATTTTCATAATAAAATAAAATAGTAATTCGCCAATGGAATTAAATGATCATCCTCATCACATATATATAAATAATCTTTTAATACAAATTCCAGTTCAAATATTTAAAATACAATCTCATTTAAATATGATATATAAATTTCACAAACGACTATAACTACTGCAGTGTCTAGATTATAAAATAAAACTTAGGTAAGCAGTTTCTATAGCGAAGCCGGGGTGGAAGAAATCTGGCGTATGGGTCTGCTACTGAGGTCTGAAGACGATGACTTTCCTAAAAAATAGTCAATAGAGGGGAGTCAGACCTTACTGAGTGAATTGTTATAATACATATACATGCATACATTCAATAGTATATATATATATATATATATATATATATATATATATATATATATATATATATATATATATATATATATATATATGTACAGTCCAAACACACAGATGCGGTAAAATCATTTTATATATTTTATTGAAAATAATATCCATTTATGAAGGATCAAATAGAACCTTAAAAAATCGCAATCTCAAACAGTGTTAGACAACACTCTAGTCATACAGGCTCACTTATATTGTTCCATTTGGATAGTAGACTGGCCCCGAGACACTTAGTCAATCGAGCTTCAGCAGTCTGACTGTCAGTGTGATTGGTCCCGAGACCTCTGGTCAACCGAGCTCCAACAATCACACTCTCAAATCACATCTCACATCATATAAATCAATCCAATTAATATCCACAAATATGTTAGTAATAAAGCCTAAACGCTATCGGCGTTGTAATGACCTAATATTTCAAATTATTATAATAATATTATTTTGGGATATACATTGTTAATAAAATTTAAATTTTAACTATATATTATCATTAATTGTTTACATTATTCGTTTATTTTATTCTAAATATTTTATTTACTTGAAATAATTAATTTGTGAGTTTTATTATTTAAAATACTCAAACTCATTTTCATTACTATTATTTTTAATAATATTATTATTTTATTTCTATTAAGTTTTAATAGTATTAGTGTTATTATTTTATTAGTATTATTAGTATTATTTTTATTGTTGTTATTATTATTATTGTTATTATTATTATCATTTTATTACTATTATGCATGTGATATTATTATTATTATTATTATATTGTATTAATAACATGTGTATGTGTGTATTTGGTCCATGTGTTGTATATATATATGTGTGTGTGTGTGATTGTGACAAGTGGTTATTATATATATATATACATATATAAAGAGTCAAAAGTTATACGGGTCAACAATTTTTTTTTCTTTTTTTTTTCCCTTCTTTTCTTTTTCTTTTCTTCTTCTTTTCTTCTTCTTCTTCTCTTGCCTTCCGCCATTGCCGACTCCAAAAGCTTCACCAACCCGCCGTCAACCACCACGGACCACCACCAAGCTCCCCACTTTCCTCCTCTTCCTTCTCGTCGCCTCCAGAGAGCTCCGGTCGTCAAATTTTTGCAAGAAACCGTGGGTAGTTACTGTAGCACCGGAATTTTTTTTGGTAATTTTAGGTCGAGTTCTTGGGCTCGTTAGACTCCTCATGGCATGTACGTCTCGATTCTCAAGTCGGTTCAAGCTCACGACGTCCGGATTGTGAGTTTTCTTCAATTATAGTTTATGTCTAATTTGGTTTTTATTTTTTTTAAGGTTGAGTTTGATTGTTTATTGATTATTTCTTTTGGAAATGTTGAAGTATGCATCTCAATCTACTCATATATATTTTTTGTTTATTTTTCTAAATTATTTTGAATAAATGGGTATTTTTGAATATTTTATTATTATTTAGTGAATTTTTGAAAATAAATTATATAAATTATGAATTTGGTTAAATTATTGTTATTATATATTTTTATTAATTTTGGTGTTGAGAAATTAATTTTTGGGATTATTATATAATTTTTACGAATATTTTTAGTTTATGTAAATATTGGATAATTGAGTTAAATGAGTATTTTGGTTGAATTTAAAGTTTAATTGTGTGCTTGAGTTGATATTAAAATGATATTTATTGATAAAATAATTTTTATGAATTTATATAATTTTTATGGAATTTTATACAATTTATGTGTATTTTGGAATTTTTAGATTAAATATGTATTTTTATAGAAATTATTGGCTAAATAAGTGTTTTGGTTGATATTAGTATATTATATGATGATTAAATAATTTTAATGATTTTATATAATTTTTGAGGAAATTATTTAGTATATTGAATATTTTATATATAGGTATAAATGTGTAATTTTATGTTAATTATAGTTAAATATTATGTTTAGTTGATTTTATAATTATTTAAGGTATTAAAATGATTTTTACAAATTTATTACTATTTTTAACTAATTAATACTATTTTTCAAAAATTGTTTTCAAATAATATATTATATATTATTTTTTTTGGAAATAAAATGGGTTTTAAACTAATTTTATTATATAATTAAACTATTTAAACAATTAAACGTGAACTTTGTTATGTTATGTTGAATAATTGTAAAATTAAATTTTTATTAATATTATATAATATTTGAGATCTTATTAGTTAAATTGTGATAATTTTGGGAATATTATATAAATAATAAGTGTATTTGTTATTTGAGATTAAATGTGCGTTTTATTATTTTTTTGTGATGATAAATTGTGATTTTAAATGTTAGTTGCAATTTATGTTAATTTAATTATAAAATGGGAGTTTTATTCCATTTATGAATTTTTATTATCAAATATTATTTAAATTTAACTTTTATGTTTTAATTGGAAAATAAAAGTTTTTAAATATTTTTATGGGTTCTTGATAATTTTTATTATTTTACTGTTTAATATTGTTTGTTTGTGTATTGCGAACCTCGGTTGGGGATTTGTGGAGTTTTGGGGTCTCAACCTGAGGTATTGTGTTTTGTGATTTTAGAAGTGAGTTTTTTTGTGCAGGATCGACCCTATTTTTTGTAGGGAGATGTCCGTTTTACAGAGGAGACTTTACCGAAATTTCGGTAGATTTCTCGTAAAATGTGACAATTGGTCCGAATCTAATTTTGAATTTTTGATTGAGTCTTTCTATAGTAATCCTAGAAGCGTAGAATTAGAAGTTTATTCTAATTGTTTATGTTATTTTATTTTTCTAGTTGCACTGAGACCGAGGCCTAATGGACCAGGTCCGCCGAGTCTATCTCATGGAACGTGAATCTGTGAGTTATTATACTGTATATATATACATTGCATATAGAATGCATGATTTAGGATTTTTTTTTTCATTTTCATCATATGCTTTTAACAGTTATTTAAATTATAATATGATTTGGTATAATTAGGTTTATTTTTAGTATATTTTAGTACATATACATGTTTTAAATGTAAGTTTATTTACAATTGTTTATTTAAATGACTAGTATACTATAGGTATATTTTTAGTATATTTTAGATATATTCTTAAATAAATGCATGTTTAATTGTTGATTTAAACTTAGCATGTTTATAATATACTATTGGTTTATTTTTTTTAGTATATTTCATGTTTTATTTAGATTTATTTTACATATATACACTTGAAATATACTTAGTTTATTTTAGGTATATTTCTAGTATATATATGGTTTATTTTATCATTATGATTATTATTCTGCATTATTTATTTATCCATATGAATGATTTATTTTAAATGAAGGATATCAATAGAACGTGCTTCCAGTGGGCAGCACTAGGACCGTGTACGTACCAGTGCGATAGATTTAGGTATGAATGAGGAATTAATTATGGTGATTATGATTTGATTGAGATATGATGTGATTGAGAGTGTGATTGCTGGAGCTCGGTTGACCAAGTGTCTCGGGGCCAATCACACTGACAGTTAGACTGCTGGAGCTCGGTTGACTTAGTGTCTCGGGGCCAGTCTACTGTCCAAAATGGAATAAGTGATCTATTTGGATTTAAGTAAGCCTATATGGCTAGAGTGATGATATGATTGATTGAGGTTGTGATTAATAGGGTTTTATTTGATCCTTCATGTATTAAAATAAATGTTTTTTTGCATCTATTATATTTATAAAAATAGAATTTATGTGAAATGCGTGTATATACATATATATATAAGAATGCCTGATTGTTATGGTTTAGTTTGCATGTATATATAGTATAATAATTCACTCAGTGAGGTCTGACCCCCCTCCATTATTTTTTTCAGGAGATCCCATATCATCAGACCTTAGTTGTAGAGTTCCTCGCCGGTGTTCTTTAGTCCCGACTATTTTATGCAAATGTATATTCTGAACTTTGAATTGTATTCTAGAAACTGCAGTAGTAGTGTTTATTATATTGTAAATGTATTATTTTGTTTGGATATTAAATACTCTGAGAATTTATATTTGAACATTGTACGAATATGTATTCATTTATAAAAGGATTTGGAGTATTTATTTTATATATTGATTCAGAAAAATTTTAATTCGATCGTACTTTTATTTAATTATTGCATTTATTTTATTTTCTAAGGCTTGCTACGGGTTCCGGATTCGAAAGAATTCCCGTTTCCTAGCGCCGGTCATGACTCCTAGTCTGGGTCGTGACAGGCGTACCGGTACGTACTCGGTCCTAGTGCTGCCCACTAGGTAGCATGTTCTATTGATATCCTTCATTTATATATAAAACATATATTCACAAAATAAATGATGCATGATATTAAATAAAATAACAATATAAACCATATATATACTAGAAATATACCAAAAATAAATCAGGTATATTTCAGGTATATACATGTCAAATAAATTCAATTTATTTACAAAATAAACTACAAATAAACCATGAATATACTTAAAAACATTTTAAGAATAATTTATTAATTAAACATGCATATAGTTTAAAATATACCGAAAATAAACCTAAGTAATTATTAAACCATGTATGCAAATTTTATAAGATAAAACATACATTTCTAAAACATGCACCCTAAAACATGTATATATAAAATAACAACTCACTATTATTGCGCTCCTCAAGACAGATCTGACGGGCCTGGTCCACTAGGCCTCGGTCTCGGCGCAACTAAACAAATAAACGATAACAGGAAATCAGAATAATTCTAACGAATATTCTAAGGACTCGATCTAGAATTTTAGACGTAGAATTGGAATCAGAAATTCGATCGGATATCATGTTTTATGAGAATTCTACAAAAATTTGGTAGAACCTCCCTACTCAAAGAGTAAAGTCGGTCCTGCAAAAAAATACACTTCAAATATACGTAGAACACAATCCCTTGGTCGGACTTCAAACTACAATTTACCGACCAAGGTTCACAATTCATAGAATAATTACAGAAATACCAAAAAATACCAAAATGCCCTTCAATACTCAAAATATAGCAAATTTAGATATTCAAACACTAAAAATATTTATTTAACCGATAAATACACAAAAACCCTAATTTTACAAATATTGACCAAAATACATTTTGTAAATCCAAATTACATAATTAACCCTAAAACATATTAAAAATCGATAAAAATGCATTTATTTAGGAAAATCGTATATTATATATAATTTGAAAATAATTTACAAAAAATAGTTTTAATTAGTTAAAAATACTAAATAATTTGTAGAAATCATTTTTATACCTTAAATAACTATTAAAACCAATATAATTACATTTTTAGCCAATTTAGTGCCAAATTACCAAAATACCCCTAGTTTCGTAAATTCCCTAACACTAATAAAAAATTCACAAAAAATAATATAATTACTCAAAAATTAATTTCTCAACATATAATTGAATAATATCAACAAATATACTCAATTAACCAATTAATTTTATTAGAACACATAATTAACCTAATTTTTCCAAAATTACATAAACTAAATAAATTCCAAATAATTATATAAAATTCACAAAAATTACAATTAAATTTCTAAAATTCATTTTAACACCTATAAACACCATAAAAAAAATTTCATAATTTATATAATTAATTTTAGAAAATTAGAAAATATTAATAAAATAATAAAAAATTCACAAAAATCAAAATAATTCCCAAAAATTCCACAAAAATTCATAGAGCTATATTAAGCTTATAGGATCAATTTTTGTGAAGTAAGTTTGCATGAATCATTCAAATCAAAGCTCAAAAAAATTGGAAACACTAAATGGCCGAAAATGTAAAATCGAAACCTAGGGAAATCTAGACCATTTCAAGTGAAAAAAAAGCTTGAAAATGGACTTACCAGAGCTCAAGGAGAAGATAGAGACCGGTGGCGTTCAAAATGGTGGCCGAAAAGTCGACGATCGGCGATGGAAGTGATTTTCGACTTCTCTTGGAAAATCCGGCCAATACACACTACAGAAGGGAGCTTGTGGCGGCGGGAAGGGCTGGAGGTGGAGGAGGAAGACTGAGAGGTGCACTGACAGTGAGAAATCGACTTGACAGATGCCGGAACGGGGAAGAAACGATCGAGGAAGAAGGAGATGCTGACAATGGCAATTTCATAATTATGGCTAACTTTTGTTTTGTTAATTATATTATATGTATATATGTATATATATATCTATATTTTATATTATTTTAATATATAATTATTGTACTCAAATTAATATACACCACACACTCAAATAATAATATATATGTATATATATACATACATATACACATTTAATTATTATTAAAACTATATGATATAATACAATTTAATTAAAATAAACCCTAATTTTAATTTAAATGCATGCATGTATGTATTTTATTGAAACTTTAGAATCACACATGCAATTTCACTAAACCGATTAAAATAATTAGTATTTATTTATTTACGTTTTAATTTTTCCGAAAATAAAATTCTCAGGAAAATTTATGTAAAGGACTCAAAATAATTAAAAATAATTAAAAATGTCTTTAATAAATAACAAACTCATCAAATAATCATAAATATATATAAAAATTATTAACACTGCATATCTCAATGCAGTTTAAAATTATTTAAAAACTCGGGATATTACAATTATTACCATCTTCTTCTCAAATTAATATCACAAATCAAATAGAGCAAATGTCCTTGACAAGAATAATATTCATGAATGAGCAACTCTATTTGTTGTTACATTTTGTATAAACTTTTCCAAAACAGATTTCATAATGATTAACAATCAAAGCCAAAACAACAAACAAACAAAATATTTGGAAATTTTAGATAGCCACATTAAAATTCAACAAGAAATATTTATGGCTTAATCTTAAGCCCAAGTTCAAAGCAAAAACCAATAAAGAGCTAAAGTGGGAACCTCTTTGTCACTGGACATTTCTGTGACCACTTCCATTGTTTATGGTTCATCTAAGAAAAAAGAAGAGCTGGAGCTTCATAGCTCTAGATGTATATAAGATCATCTATACCGTTGCTTGCAAAGTGAAAGAGGCCCTAGAGGAAGGGGGTGAATAGGGCAAATTAAAAATTAAAAGAAAATTAAAGCTTAATCAAGAGTTAAATAAGAGTATAGATAAGGGGACAAGAGAAGAGCTCAACAACACAAAATTTTAGGAGTTTAATTCACAAATGAATCTATGTCTCCATCTAACTTATCCTCAAGTTAGGATTTTTAACACCTACTCCAATCTTGCTAATCTAGATTGAGTTTACAAAAGTTTTATGACTCAACTCTAACCTTTACAACATAGTGAACTTTTGAAGGTGAAACTCTAAACAATAATCAATCACAAGTGTTTTGAGGCTTACACTTGAATCCAAACCACTAACATTAATTGCCCACTTTCTTTTTTTAACCTAAGAAAGAAGATGAAGAAGAGAGCTAAACTAGCATACAACCAACACTCAAATACAATTATGAATTTTTAAAAATGGAGAAAATTGTTCAAAGAGATTAAATGCTCAACCAACTTGTGTAACTCTTTAAATGAAATTCTTAGTTTTCAATTTATAGTTAGAGAGTGAAAAATAGCTGTTGGAAGCCATTAAATTCATCCCCAACCTCTTTCTTTTTCATTAAATGCATTTTAAGCTTTTGTAGGAGTTCAGATGCTCATGGTTATGAGTGTAGGCTTGGGGGTTGTGAGCATAGGTCAGGGATCCTGAGCATTGAAAAATAAGACTGTTACATGGAAAAAAGACCATTTATGATGCTCATGGTTTGGTTATAGTTGTGAGCATAGACCGTGAGCGTATCAGGCATTTTTCTCATGAACGCTTATGGTCAGGTCGGGGTTATAAGCGTAGACCATGAGTATAGGCTGGATCGTGAGCATAGGTTAACCTCACTAAAACTTATCCGTTTTGCCTTCGAATGCACTCCTTTGCACTTATTTCACTTCCCATGCCATAGGGGACATATGTATGGGTATTTGAAGGCTTCAAATATGATTAGAATGCCTTCAAACTTGATCTAAGGTGCAGTCAATTAACATTGCTTTCATTAAGCATAATTAGGTACCTTTGCTTATAATCACGCTTAAATAAAGAATATTAGTGTCCAAAAATGTTTATTAAAGTCAAAATAAGGATAGATTAATACTTGATTATGAAAATGTTTAATAATCTTCCCCTTTTTGACTTTGACAAACAATTTTGAATGATAAAGAGAAATCATAAGTGCAAGTGTGTGCAGTTTTGCTTAAAGTGCTCCCCCTTAACATATTCTAAAGGTTTCAAGATTTTTAATAATAACCCTCAATATGTGCTTGGGTGGTTAAAAATAATTGCATTTAAAGACATTCGTATATTCATTTGATCATTTAAATAATTCATTGGAGCATTAAATATGCACATAAATGTAACCATTAAATATTTTAAGTGCACACATAAAAAAAAATTAAAATAAAGTCATGAAAGAAAATTATTAAGTCATTTAAATAACCAAGTCATTAATCCATCATTTAACATTCATATTTAAATCCATCCTTTAAATTTTCCTTCTTCTCCCCCATTTGCCAAAGGAATAAAAAAAATGCTTAAAAAAATAGAGAGGAAAAGGAAAGGAAATACTAAAAGACTTAACTTCATAACAAAAGCATACCAAGTACATTGACATGAACAATGACACAAGATTAAAAGACATGGATACTAATATAAACATAAGCATAAAAGTATGTAGTCCATGAACTGTGAAAGAAAAAAATGAAAAAAAAACATGATAGGAATGCATGAAAAGAAGGAAAATTCTAAAGACACTAGTCTTGATTGTCTCCATTACCACTAGGACCTTGATCTTCATTGCCCCCTTGAGATGGGGGATTTGAGAAAGGTGCTCATTGGCATTGATATCCTTGTTGCTCATATAAATAGTGGACAACATATTGCAAATTAGTGAGATGATTGTCCACTTGATCAAAGTGGTTATTGAAATAAGTTTCCATTTGATTAAAATAAGCATTGAAGTTGGTTTCCATTAATGACATGTGATCAAACATGTCACCAACCCATGAAGGCTCATGAGCATAAGCTTGAGCACCACTTGAGGATCCTTCACCCCTAGTTCTTTTTCTTTGAGTAGCTAGAGGAGGAGGATCTATTGCTTTCATTTTGTGAGAGGTGAAATGACCAATCTCATCAAAATATTGTTCAAGCCCTTTATCCATGGCTTGGGCTACTTCTTCTTCTTTCCAAAGCCATAAGTTTTAAACCTTGTTAAAGAACTAGGAATTCTTAATAAAAGTGTTATCAAGAAGAGTAGAAGGATAAGACTCTAGAGAGCTAGGGTTAACGTTAAAATGGGTGGCAATTTTAATGATGAACCCACCTACACATAAATTCCTCAAAATACTATCATTATGCAACTATAATTTCCATTGAAAGAGTCTACCCATGTCAATTTTTTCATTATCAACCATGTAATAAAG
This sequence comes from Mallotus nudiflorus, assembly GCA_947683625.1. Classification (NCBI taxonomy): domain Eukaryota; kingdom Viridiplantae; phylum Streptophyta; class Magnoliopsida; order Malpighiales; family Euphorbiaceae; genus Mallotus; species Mallotus nudiflorus. Next base: position 1,476,780 of record CANTUR010000079.1, on the reverse strand, counting down.
GAAGAAGAGATCTTCAAAGGAAACATACTCATGGCTTTGGCCTTTATGCATTAATGGGAAAAGCAAGAAATCATTGAATATACCAAAGAGCTTTGGATTAATTGAAAGAGGATTTGGTATGACTGACATGAAATTTAGAGGCGGTGAGTTTACAATGATGGTGCCAAAAATTATAGGGTGACCAAGTGGTGGTATTTTGGGATAGGTCCCCTTGAGTAAACCCAAACAAAGCATTAAAATCTTAGGCGGTTAAGAACCTATCCCTCCCTCCTAATTTAAATCGTATGATATTAAGGGCATTGTTAGCATCGAAGGAATGAGTTCTAAGGAAAAAAGTTAATAGAAATTCAACAACTAGTTGGGGACATATGGGTTGAATATCAAAGGCAATGGTAAAGAGGCCTACCCTATCAAGGAGAGTGTTTACCCTCATTAAGGCATCCAAGCTCTTTAAGAGTAGTTTTACACATGTATCTTGAAGGAATTAAGTTTCTTTAAGAGAAAGCTTGTGTTCTTGAATGAATTTGAGCATTGTTGTAGTAGATTGGAGGAGTTGATCTTGGATGTTATTTGGTAGCTCTTCTTGGAGGAGGTGATAGAGTAATAGCTTGCCTAGAGGATTTTTTGGGAGCCATAAGAAAAGAATGTGGTGTAGGAGAAAGGAAATGTGCAACAATAAAATAAAATAAAATAAAATAAAAATTTAATTATGGCAAGGTAAAATAAAAATAATGAGTGAGGGAGAATAGAAATTGCAAAAGGTACAAAAGAAAATTAAAAAATGTGATGGAGGAGAAAGGGAAAGGCAATAATGGCAAGAATTTGTAAAATAGAATTAAATAATGTAATGAGGGAAGAAAAAAATAATTAATAATGACAAGAATTACAAAATAAGTAAAATAAAAATTTAATGAATGAAGAAGAAAGGAAAGTACAAAAATTGAATGGATGAGGAGATGTGAATAAGGGAAATTGAGTTGTGAAGGGAATTGAGGGGGTTTAAATAGAGCAATTGGAGTGAAAAAAGTCTTTGAATGAAAGAAAATATAAAAAATAAAAATGGGATGTTGGGGACTTTAGATAGGTCTGAAAATCAGAGGAAAAGTGGTTAAAAAAAGGCCAGAAAAAAGGTGAAAATGTTAAAAAAGAAAAATAAAATTTGCCAAAAGCTGATATGTTAAGCCTTTGACATAGGCTTGGGCCACGCTCACGGGCCGCTCATGGTCCTGAGCGTGGACCGAGAGGAGTGAATGGGCCGAAGGCGCGTGAGACATGCCCCATGCTCACGGTCCTGAGTATGGACCGTGAGGGGGCCAGAGGCGTTGTTAGATAGGGTAAATGGGGAAAATTTCCAATAGCTCCTTGAGCTTCTGATTTTTTTGGCAATTGGGTCCAAAAAATTGTGCAGTTTAGTCCAAACAGACTTAATTGACAAAATTGAAAAATGTTTAAATGCATAGTAATTTTAAAATAATGAAAGGTTTTGATTTAAGGATAATTGAGCATGCAAATGTAGAATTTCATGGACACTTTAATTTTTGCTAATGTTGAATAATTAATTAGTTGAATTAATTTCAATAATTAATTATTAAATAGCAAAATAAAATAAAGTCATATAGGTCAATAAAAAATTTAATGTGGGCAAAATAAATATCCACATATGATTTAATTTATGCAAAGCATGATGCACACATGTATAAATAATTAAATGCACTACAAGTTTGCACAGAGATAATTTTCGGATATTTTGAATATTTTGATTATGAGATAATATGCACAATAAAATTCAATAATATGCATTTTAATGATAAATAGGCAAATAATCAATATCCTACTGACCAACAATAATGATAAATGTCAAAAATATCCAAATAAACATATCTACTAGTACTTTAGCACATAAAAAAAATTATGAAAAGGCTGAATAAAAAAGACTTAAAGAAGCGATAATTGAGTATATAATGATCACAAGTACTCAACACAAAATCTTTGTAAATAATTATCAAAATGAAGGAATCAAGTCAAACTACCACTATTTAGCATCCTAAGTTCATGCTTAATGAAGTTCATTCGATCTTCACTAAATGGCTTGGTAAAGATATCCGCTAGTTGGTGATTAGTGTCTACAAATTCAAGATGAATATCATTGTTTTGCACATGATCATGTAAGAAATGATGTCTAATGTCTATATGCTTAATTCTTGAATGTTGAATGACATTCTTGATAAGGTTTATAACACTTGTATTATCACATTTAATTGGAATGTGATCAATATCAATGCCACAGTCTATTAGTTATTTTTGCTGTAAGATTTGTGAGCAATAACAACTTGCCACAATGTATTTGGCTTCGGCGGTGGATAAGGCAACCTAGACTTATTTTTTGCTAAACTAAGACATAAGACATTGACCTAGAAATGGAAAAGTCCCATAAGTGCTCTTCCTATCTAACAAGCCATCGGTAAAATCATCATTCGAATAGCTCACTAAATCAGAACTTGAACTCGTAGGATACTAAAATCCTAAATGCATGGTTCCACTAAGATATTTAAAGATTTTCTTAATGGCATTTAGATGAGACTCTAGGACATGATTGAAACCTAACACATAAGCATATAGCAAACATTATATCTGGTCTACTAGCAGTCAAATAAAGAAGGGATCTGATCATACCTTTATATTATTTTTCATCAACCGATTGATTCTCATCTTTAGTGAGTTTGGTGGTTGTGCTCATAGGAGTCTTGCTTGCTTTAGCTCCTTCCATCCTAAACTTCTTGAGAATGTTCCTTATGTACTTGATTTGGTTAATGAAGATCCTATCCTTATATTGCTTGATTTGAAGTCTAAGGAAGAGCTTGAGTTTACCCATCATACTCATCTCAAATTCTCCTTGTTTCAACTTAGAAAATTCCTCACACAAGCAATGGTTAGTAGCATCAAAAATAATATCATCAACATATATTTGCATAATAAGTAAATTATGCTTAGATTTCTTTATGAATAGAGTTGTTTCAACTTTCCCTTTAGAGAAACCTTTCTCTAATCAAAAGTTACTCAACCTTTCACACCAAGCTCTAAGAGCTTGCTTCAGTCCATACAATGCTTTTAAAAGCTTAAATACATGATTAGGAAACTCAAAATTTCAAAACCTGAAGGTTGTTCAACATAGACTTCCACTTCAATGAAACCATTTAAAAATGCACTTTTGACATCCATTTGGAAGAGTTTAAAGTCTATATAAGATGCAAATGCAAGTAGCATTCTAATAGCTACTAACCTTGCAATAAGGGCGAAGGTTTCATCATAATTAATGCCTTCCTTTTGATTATAACCTTTAGTTACTAGTTCAGCTTTGTTCCTAGTTATGACACCTTGTTCATTCATCTTATTTCTAAACATCCATTTGGTGCCTATAATAGGATGATGTTTAGGTCTAGGAACCAAGGTCCAAACAATTGATTTAAGTTTTCTTGTATAGCAAGGACCCAAAATTCATTATTTAAAGCATTGTCAATGTTTTTAGGCTCAATTTAAGATATGAAGGCTAAATTAATGATTGATTTGAGTTGAGATCTAGTAGTTACCCCCGTTTATAGTGTTACAAATGATGAGGTATTGAGGTTGTGCTTTCTTGAATTGCCAATCTTTGGAAAGTTCCTCCTTTAATGTGAGTTGAAAGACTTCTTTATGATCTTCCTTAATTAGAGCTTCAAGTTCCAAGAGTTTTTTTGCATCATTTTCTTGAAGTTTCATGTCCAAGAACTCATCTACAACATCATTAACACTACAAACATGCTTTCTAGGATTAAATGAGTTAGATTCATCAAATACAACATGCATGAACTCTTCAACCACTAGAGTTCTTTTGTTATAGACTCTATATGCTTTGGTAGTAATGGCATAGCCTAGGAAAATTCTTTTTTCAACTTTAAAGTCAAATTTTCCAAGATTGTCCTTGGTGTTTAATATGAAGCAATTGCATCTAAACACTTTAAGATATGAAATTTTGGGTTTTCTATTGTTCTAAAGCTCATAAGAATTTTTGTTCAAAATTTATCTTTTAAAAACTCTTTTTGCTATGTAGCAAGAGGTGTTAACGGCTTCTGCCAAAAGTATAAAGGAAAATAATACTTATGAAGCATGGTTCTAACCATTTTTATGCTCACAACCCTGACCTGACCATGAGCATCCATGAGAAAAATGGCTGATCTATTTAAGGTCTATGCTTACAACCATGAGCATCATCAATGGTCTTTTTTATAAGTAATGGTCACATTTTTTAATGCTCGAGACACTGAGCCTACGCTCACGACCATGAGTGTCTGAATTCCTATAAAAACTAAAAATTCATTAATTGAAGAAGAAAGAGGTTGGGGATGAAATTAATGGCTTCCAATAGCTATTTTTTCACTCTTCAACTATAAATTAAAGTCTTAGATTTTTATTTAAGGAGGTAGAGAGTTGGTTGAGCAAATTCATTATCAAATCCATTAAGCCACATTTTGTTCTTTCATATTTATTCTTTGTACAATATTTGTATATAAAAAAAATCTTGTTAAGTTTGTAATTACCCTTCTATTGAGAGTTGGGTGAGTGTTTAGTTGATAGGATTCTTTCTTCTACTCTTTATTGAGGTTGAGAAGTGGGTAGTGAGGAATCAATCAACATCGGATTAGTGTTGAGCCCATGTGAAAAACACATTGAAGATTGGTTTGTGTTGAGCCAAAAAAAACACATTGAAGATTGGTTTGTGTTGAGCCAAGAAAAACACATCGAATATTGGTTTATATTGAACCAAGAAAAGCACAAGTTGGTGTAAGGTTTGTGTTAAACCTTAAAACACATTGTTGTAACAATCTTGGGAATAATATTGGGGTGAGTTCAAAATCCTAACTTAGAGATAAGTTAGGTGGGAGATGTAAGATTGGTTAAGAATTCAAACTCCCTAAAATCACTTATTTTCCTTTTGATAATCTTTTTGTTCTTTTTTTAATCTTTATTTATGAATTCTTTTTAATTTTTCATCAAACCTTTAATCTCTCTTAAAATCTTAATTAGCCTTATTCACCTCCCTTCTAGGGCATTTTCACAAAGACATTATCAAACTCCCCCAAATCCTTATAAAAACTTATGGGGCAGATAAACAACCTCTTGCCACTCCTTACCAGTTAGAACCTAAATAAAAATACCCTTAATTATGTCACGCTTATCTTGTTTACCCTTAACAGTAAAGGTCACATTAATAATCTCCATAGTAAGCAAAAATAAAACATAGTAGCAGCAACCATTAATGACACTGTAGTAGCAATAACAATCGTCCATGACACCGCAATAGTAGCAACTTCATGTTCTTGAAGGCTACTACTCCTTCATTTATCACTTGACAAACACTACCATCTAAGTTTTAATTCTAAAGCTTTCCACTTGAAAAACAAAACGCATAAAAATCTCCTCCAATCTCCATAACTCATTGGAGACCATAAACATCTCCATTTAAAATCTAGCTGTAAACCTCTGCTACCAAAGAAGAATTAAAAAATCTAGCTATAAAGATTCAAATCCTAAAGTTGAAGCAAAAGTACCCTCAACTTGCTTTTAATATATCTCAATTGTAATTGGGAATTTGGGTTATAAAGACAAAAAATACATAACACTTGAATAAAAAGAAAAAGCATAATGAAGGATATCAAATAAGAAGAAGAAGTAGAATGAAGGGGATTGAAAAAGTAATTGAAGAAAAATGAGGATAAAGAATAAGAAGATAAAGTAAAAGAACAAAGAATGAAGAAAGCTAAAGAAGTAAATGAAGAGGAAGAAGAATTGAAAAACTAAGAAAACCCAGTTGATATAACAAGAGGAAGCATAATTGACAGACCAAGAAACCTAACCACTCCAATCACCTTATTTGCCTTCCCTTACTATTGCCTTCACCATCATCATTACTACTACTTCTATATCATTTCCTTCAATTCCTTTCGTTATGTTGTGAAGAAAAGAAGAAGACAATAGAGACATTAAGAAGAGAAGCATTTTTTTTTGTGTTTTTTATGAAACTTAATTTTCATTTTTAACCTAAGGACAATTTGATAATTTTAATAATTTATATTGGTGGCTAATGATGTGGTAGCTGATTGTGAAGAAGATGGGACCCATTTGATCCTAGTAAGCATTAAATCAGTTGGAAGCACTTAAGTATTACCCATTTTTAAAGTTTAAACACTTGATTGCAAAAAAAAAAGGTTAGACACTCAAATAGGAAAAACTAAAAAGTTGAGACACCAAATTTGTTAACAATAAGAATTTAAGAGTAGAATTACGGCTATTTTTTCTTCATATTTCTTCCTTCATAATATAAATATATAAATAGTATTTACACACATCTATCTTTGGTAGTATAATCACTAATTTATATTAATCATTCCTAATTTACATAAATCAATTCCTTGATTTTCTCCCTCAATTTTCTCACTTCCTAATTTTGTAATTATTCTATTCACACTATTCAACACTCCCCCTTAAGTTGGTTCATAGATATCATCAATGCCTAACTTGCTCAGTGAATCATAGAACATTTAAGTTGAGACAACTTTTATTAGTAATTTGCTAACTAGTCTTCAGATTTTACAAAAGGAAATTTGACTATCTTGGCTTCAAGTTTCTCTTTAATAAAGTGCCTATCCACTTCCACATGTTTAGTTCGGTCATGTTGAACCGGATTATGAACAACCTAAATAGCTACCCGATTATCACAATATAAGTTCATCTCTGCTTCTAGAGGATAGCCAATCTCACTTAGTAAGCTTTTTAACCAGAGGAGTTCATATAATCCTTTTGATATACCTCTAAACTCAGCTTTCACACTTGATAAAGCAACCGCTTTCTATTTCTTACTTCTCCACATGATGAGATTACCATTAATAAATATGAAGTTCATGATGTTGACTTTCTATATGAGCTTCCTGCCTAGTCAACATCTGTTTATCCATCAATATTTAGGTGATTGTGCTTTCTAAACATAAGTCTTCTTTTAGGTGATGATTTAAGGTACCTTAAAATTCAAAATACTGCTCTCAAGTGATTTTTACTTGAATTTTGCATAAATTGACTTACTAGACTGACTCCATATGCAATGTTCAATATAGTAAAAGATAGATAAATAAGCTTTCCTACCAGTCATTAGTACTAGTCTTTATCTGTTGGCGTTTGATCCATCAATTTTCTATTATGATCAATGGGAGTGTCTACCGGTTTATAATCTATTCTAGTCTCTACTAGTAAGTCAAGTGTATATTTCCTTTGGAAAAAGGAATATGTCGTGCTTTGACTGAGGTACTTCAATGCCCAAGAAGTATTTCAAACCCCTAAAATTCTTCATTTCAAACTTGCATGCTAAGTGTCTTTGGAGATTTGAAATTTCTTCCTTATCATTCCCTATGATGATCATATCATCCACATATATAATCAAGGCTATTATTCTCCTACTTGATGCTTTAAAAATAGTGTCTGATCCACATTACTCTACTTGAATATGTGTTTCTTCATTGCAGAGCTGAATTGACCAAAAGAAGCTTATAGGGACCGCTTTAGACTATACAATGCCTTTTACAGTTTACATACACATCCAACTTGTGAGGCAGTGAAGCCCGGTGGAATATCCATGTACACCTCTTCCTTCAAATCTTCATGTAAGAATGCATTTTTTACATCAAATTGATGAAGGGGCCAATATAAATTTATGGTAAGAGACATCAACACCTTTATTATGTTCAACTTTACAACCAGGGAGAATGTCTCTTTGTAGTTAATTCCATGAGTTTGAGTATACCCCTTTTCCATAAGTCTTGTTTTATGTCTTTTTATTGATCCATCTACTTTGTGTTTGATAGAGAACACCCATATACATCCTACAGTTCTTTTTCCTTTTAGTAGTGGAATAAGAGTCCAAGTACTGTTCTTTTGGAGAGTAATCTCATCCTTTATGGCTTGAGTCCATTGAGGTTATGTTAATACCTCTTGCACATTATGAGGAACACACTCAGCTGAGAGCTTATATGCAAAGGCTTTTAAAGAATCTAAAAGTCTTTAAGTGGATATATATTGAGCAATAGAGTATCTTCCTTCCTTGTTTTCTCGATCAGGTGAGTATCGGTTTAGTGGCTTTCCCTGGTTATGTTTGAAAGGTAATTTATGAATAAAGGAATTTAAATTTAAAGGAGAGTTTAGAGACTATACCTTAGGAATATTCTCAGGAGATAAATCACTTTGGATAGTTGAGGAAGGGGTTTTTGAGTTTTCAAGCTCGATTTGGTCTTTGCTAGCATACTCGGACATTGAGTCTTTATTTTCTTCATCATGTTCTAAGTTTCCACTTATCCTCTCATCATGGTTGGATTTTGGGTTTCCACTCGTGCCTCATTATGCTCGGATTTAGAGTTTCTTTCCTTATCATGCTCGGATTTTGAGTTTCCATTATGTTTTGAGTTTCCACTCGTCCCCTAATCATGCTTGGATTTCAGGTTTCCACCCATTCCCTCATCATGCTTAGAGCCTGTTGATCCTTAACTTAGCTAGTTTTCTTATACCTAGTTCTTTTCTTCATTTGTATTCTCCCATTGAAGAAAATAATGAGAATCTCAGTGTATAAAGAACATGTTAGGTTCCTAAAATGTGATATCCAGAATAGTGTATAGGCATAGAGTAGTAGGATCATAATATCGATATCCCTTTTTATAACCTCCATAGCCTAAAAAAACACACCAGACTATACAAGGATCAAGTTTGGTCTGCTGGGTTTTAGGGAGGTGAACATAGGCTATTGAGCCAAATACTCGAGGTGGAACCATTAAAATTAAAGGTAGGTGTACATGCCGAGCAAAAGTTTGAAGGGGAGTTTAAAAGTCTAGAACTCGGGATGGTAGTCTATTCAGGAGATAGACCACAGTAAAAACCATATATGTCCAATACCTCTTTAAAGCCTAAGTAGCAAGTAAAAGAGCTCGAGTTATCTCGAGTATATGTTTGTTCTTCTATTCCTCAACACCATTTTGTTATGGTGTGTGAGAGCATGAGGTTTTGTAGTATAAGCCATGAGTTTGAAAATACTGTTGAAAGTTGTGGTTAACATACTCCCCTCCATTGTCCGAGCGAAGGATTTGTAGTTTGGCTTGGTATTGGGTCTTAATCATGTTATGAAAGTATATGAATATGTTAAACACCTCACTCTTCTATTTCATTAGATATAACCAAGTCATATGTGTACATTCATTAATAAAAGTGATAAACCATTTAGAACCTAAAGCATCCGGGCAAAGAGATGGTCGCCAAATATCGAAGTGAATTAATGAGAAAGGTGTAATACTTTTATTAGAGCTAAATGGTTATGGTACATTATGACTTTTGGCTAGAGCATAGGTGTGACACTCAAACTTAGACTCAACTAACTTAGAGAACAGACTCAGAAATAAATGCTTTATATAACTCAAGGATGGATATCCTAACCGGGGATGCCATAACATGATTTGCTTGTTATTTTTGCTCAGTAAGTACACATTATTAGCTTTGCCAGAAGTGAAGTCATCCATGTAGTATAACCCCCCCTTTTAGTACCATGACCAATAATCTCCTTCTTGAGAATATCCTGAAACAGATAAAAGTAGGATACACTGATGCATAACAATTTAATTCTTGTGTGGCTTTCCCTAGAGAGAGAAGTTTATTTGATAATGAAGCAACTAATAGTATGTCAGGCAAGGAAAATAAGAGGGATAGTGCAACTTTGCTAGCTCCAATAACTAGATATGTCACTCCATTGGCATTTGCAATACACGTTCATTTTGGCTAAGTAAATACCATAAAGTCCTTTTTATCAAAGGTCATATAGTCAGTTGCTCTCGAATTAATAATCCAATCAATTAAAGACCCCTATTTAGAATAATACAAGCCACAACTAGTGTTACCTGAACCATTAGGAAGCTCAGTCGTGGTGGCAGGAGACTCCTTGCTTAACACTAGAGACTCAGTAAGTGATGCTCGACCTGTGGTGTGTGCTTCTTGTTCAGTACTCTTACCTATTTATGCTTCACATTTATTTTTAGATCTTGCCACCACTCAGGATAACCATGTAGTTTAAAGCAGGTTTCTCGGGTATGTTTGGGGTTCCCACAATGGGTGCACCCTTCTTCAGCTTCCTTTATCTTCTTCTTTCCATTGGTCATAGGTGATGATCCATCCTTGGATATCTAGAGACTCGGTGGATGAGTCTTATACCCTTTAGAGATTATGGTAAAACTTGGTAGTATTCCCTACAAGAAAATTGACCTATAATAAAGGGAAAATCCATAACTAAAAGTTAAAAAAATTGTCATTAAATATTTTTAATGACAAGAAATATCCCCTCATCACCCCTTATTACTACCCTCATTAAAAAAGGTAATAATAAGTGAAATGAAGCTCGTCAATAATACATATAATAACGACATAATTACCCTCATTAAAAAGTATTTTTAATGATAATTGTAATTACTATTTCATTATTTCCTCCTCATTAAATAATACTCTAACAATGAAATTTTTCCTCACTATCTCGTCATTTTCCCCTTACTAAATGACACTTTATTAAAAAAAAATTTATTGTCAATATATAAAAATTAGTCTCTCACTAAAAATTGTTTCAACAATATTCTCGTAAAATCAATAATTTTCCTCATTAAACATTATTATTAGTGACAAGAATCTATGTCATTAATTGATTTTAACTCATTATATATCTTTATAATAATAAAGTTTTTATATTAGTATGGACATATCCCATCATTAATAAAATCATCCATAACTATAGCAAAGTATTTTGTACATACAATCACAACCATATATTCATTTAACTAAAATATACAAAATGGTAACTTCATCAAAGTACATGAGTTCCATTTAAATGAACTATCTAATACTTCCTAACATTTACTTTTTTTAGTACAAAAATATTCAAGTTCTTTATGGATCACTTAGTTTTCCTAAAAAAATCTTACCAAGTCCTTAAATCCTTGCTTGAAATTCATTTATCAAATAGCACAACTACGAGAAATATAAAAATAAATAAATAAGTAATCTCAATGGTAAATAATAGGCACAACTTTTTATATTACAATTCAAGAGCTACTTGTATCTTTATAATATGAACTATTAGCAATTAAATGCATTTAGTAGTAAGAATATTTTACCTAAGTATAGTTATAAGCAAAACAAAAATGTCATTCTTTGTGGCTTTAACCATCTTACAATAGGAAAAAGAAAATAATGAAGGTTGGCCAAACCTGAAATTTGTAATAAATGACAAAACATTACAATATAACTTATAAGATTAACACTCAAAGGATTGCAAGTTGGTTTTAAAGCATAAATAATAACTAAAAAAAAGATAGATATTTCAACATGAACAAGTTTAATGCAGCTAACGAAAATAACTAGAAAAGGAACAAATTGAAAAGAAGACAAAGTTACAACAACTGAATGAGAAAAACTCATAATTAAGCCATGGCAGCAACAAATAGAAGTAAGAACTTGTAAAATGTAGTAGAGATAAATAAACTAGATATAGCATATTAACACAATAACAATTAATGAAGCATAAGCATTTATGTATTAAAGTGCAATAAATGGAGCAAAAAAATTCAAAAGATAAATGCATAAATTTTAGCAAAAAACTCTATAAGACTTAACAGGTAAATTTCATTTATTAGAAAATAAATGTAATTTATTAATATATGAATTTATGTTAACAGGTATTTGAATTTACAGCAATCCTTCCTTGCATTCCATTTGAAAATAAAAATAAAAATAATAAATAGACATTATACCAATATGGAAGTAATTTTTGTTTCAGTCAAATATAGTTTGTTACATTAATTAATATTGCATAAATTTTAGAGAGAAAGAGATAAAAGTACAGAATGTAAGATACCTTTTCCCAAGCCTTTCTAAGAATAGTATTGTGCAACAATACATAAGGTTGAATCCCTTCTGAGATCCCTTCATCCAAAACATTCAAGGTTTTATCAATATTTTCATCCTCCAACAGAACCTGATAGATATCAAGGTAGCAGTAAGAAGAATTCACACTCCAAACCCAATTACATGAGTGACAAGTAGTAACATAACATAGAACTACAATAATTAGCAAGAACCTAAACTATGCACATCCACTAGAGGCTACTAGATGTAAACCTTCATCTTTTACGTTGGTTCGCATATGAGAAATATGCATATCCACTCACAAAATTCTAACTGGTTTCTTCATTCATGCTTGAAATATTTAAAAATTCATATTTAAATATCATGGAGTAAAAAAGCTCTAAGCATCATGAGCAAGACAAGACCAAAGGCATTTTGAGCTTCAAGTATTATGCTTTATAATGAGGAAAGATAAAATGAGGACCAATTACTTGGAGCTCTAAGTGTCATGCTTATTAAAGAGCAAAGATAGAACGAGGATCAATTATATAGAAGTCTCAATGTTGGTAAAGCAAGTAAACATACATTACTTAGGTGTATAACAAGAGTAAAAATTAAAACTAGGAAAATGCTACCATGTATATTTTTCTCTATGGCATAACAATTTGTTAGATGCATATAGACTTACATTGCAGATAAACATCTTTATATATATATAGTGCAGTATCATGGAGTATAGTGTAGATGCATATTTATAACATTGAATAATACTACAACAATCAATCATTATAGTATAAGTTGCTACATTTAGCTGAAAACCATGTGATTTCATATTTTTAAACATTTTGATTGTTAAGTCACTCTGCATGTCAAATAGATATAACTAGTCAAAAAATAAATAAAATAAAATAAAATAGAAAATAGTAAAAAAAAAGAGAGAGAAAAATTTCCCACAGATAATAAACTAGAAACATATTAAGGTAAATTCATTTATTATCATTTGTAGCAAAAGATGAGGATCGATTTATTACAATTGTGATAAACTACTCAGGTAAATTCAGATATAGCTTCATAGATAACTAATCAAAGAACTATGATGCCCGATTCCTACTTGTTCAAATTGCTACACATACTATAAGCACCTAATTTTGGGATATTGAGTTATGGATGCAACAAAGGACTCCAATGATGAAAGTGTTAAATAGGTTTTCAATGCTTGAGTTTTGAAACTTCAGAGGTCTGATTGTATTTTTCCAAGAAAGAATTTATTATTATCAAGGACTAAATTACAATGCTTTTTAGGGCGTAATTGTGTAATTCCGATCCAAATTATGCAATTCCGATCCAAATTACGCAATTCCAATTGGAATTAGGCCTGTTCCATCTAATTTTTGGATTTTCCAGAAAATAAAAAAAATGCTTTTTTGAATCCTGATTGGTCGAAGGATTTTTCTTAAAATTGTTTTGGTATTTATCTGGTTTTTCAAGAAAATAAAGTCCTTCTAGGAATGAAACTCTATAGAGACATGAACTAGGGTTTTTGTGTTATTTTGCTATAAAAGGACGGGTTTGGCTCCTAAGGAAAGGGGCGATGGATTTTTCTTTTCGTGGAGGATTTTTGGTATTTGCATTCTATATATAACTTTTCTTTTATTATTATTTTTTTAAAAGAAGATCCTCTACATAAAATTTTCTTTGTTTTTTTTATTAATTAGAGGCTTTTGGAGTAGTAGAAGAATAATTGTTGAAAACCTATTAAGAACAGTGATTTCACAAAATCTGAGGAGCACTTCGTTAAAAACATCCATAAGCATCATCTACTCCATATTCTTCTTTATTTTATTTTTTCTTTTTGATTTTGTTGAGTTTTAATTTTATTCAAATTTCTTTATAATTTATTCACTAATCATAATTTTTGTTTCTTTTTATGGTGATTATGGAGGAAAATACATGATGATAATGTTTGGAGGACTAAATTCTTGAGAAGTCCATGGAATGCCATGAATATGACCTTGTAGAGATATAGTTTCTAGGGTTTTTATTTTTTTAATTGCTTTGTTTTATTTATATTTTTGGGTTTGTATTAATTATTTTTCTTTTTATTCTTAATAGATTATTGTAATAACCTCAATAGTGGGAATAGTAAAATTATATGTGTGGTTGTATGTTTATTTTGATGAATTGGTTAGTAAAATTAGGATTTTAATTGGGTAATTTATTAAAATCAATGGAGGAAGTAGATTAATTTAGGTTGTATGTTAAAATTAGGAGTTTTTTAGAAGGAATAAATTAATTGATTGTTTGATCTCTTATTTGATTGTTTTGATGTTTTTTTTTCTTGGCTTATTTATTTATTTTTATGTGTTTTAGGCCTTAAGCCTATGTTAGGCTTTAACTCATTTATTTAAGTTTAGGTCTAAATGATTCTTTTTTAGCTCACCCTTTAATTAACCTATTTCATTTAAATTAATTAGGTCAAGGTTTTAATTAAAATATATCGTTAGGCCCATAATTAATTAAATTTTTAAGGTAGAGATAACTTAGGTCCATTTATTAAATTAGATATAGGCCCACCTAATTTAATTTAATTAATTAGACTTAGCCCATTTAATTTAAGCATTTTTCATAATTTGTAGATTTAAGATCAGTTTATAATTAAAAATATGTAGATTTAGCCCATTTAATTAAAATCAATGTTGATTAGACTAATTTAGGGATTATATTAAATGCATTATTTACTTGAATTTTTCATGACTAGTTTGCCTTAGAGTTAATTGCTAGAATAAGGGTTTATATGAAGTTGCATATAAATAGAGGATAATATAGTAATTTATAAAGTAATTCTAAAAGAACATTAGACTGAAAGAAGTTGGTATTCCGTTGTAACAACCCTTGTTTTTAAATTATTTTAATTTTAATCGAGATAAGCAGTGTTAATAAATTTAAAAGTTATATTTAATTATCTTACTATTTTGTGATTAATTACTATTATTTTATGTTTAATTATATTTTTTTACGTAAATATTTATTTTTTTGAGACTTATTATTTTAAACATTAATTTATATTATTGATGTTTATTTCTTTGGATAGTATTATTTTAAATAACATTAGTTATGTGCATTATTATTTTAATATTATATTTTTAATAAATTGCATTAATTGTTTTATTAGTATTATCATTATATATTGTTATTTTATGTATATATGTTAATGTATGTGTGTTTATATATATATATATATATATATATATATATATATATATATATATATATATATATATATATACATACATACAGAAGATAAAAAAAAAAAAAAACAACAAAAAACACAGTATACCTTCATCTCCCTCCCGCACGTCCCGATCCTTGCTCGTCGGTGTGCCTCTCACCGCTCTGATGCCAGACAGCCAACCTCCTCCCTTCAGCCTTCATTGTCGTCACCTGCTCTTCCCTCTCTGGTCACCGGTGTTGCAGAAATGACAATGGCAGCAAGTTGAAGCTCCTCGCTATTTCTTCCTTTTTCGGCCACCGTTTCTCGCGTTTACGGTGCCATTCAATTCCTTAAGCTCCGAGGAGGTCAAATCCTAGCTTGGTTCAAATTCAATCTTCCTCGTTTGTGAGTTTTCTCAATTTTTTTTGTTTTAAGCTTTTATGTTTTTTTATTTTTTTGAGTTGATTTTTAGTTGATTTAAGCAAACTCCATTAAGAAAAATTGATCTATGTACCTTAATCTAAATGTATATATTTTTGTTTTAATTTTTGGAATTTATTTTAATTTTTGTGAATTTTTGAATATTTTATTATTATTTATTGAATTTTCGTAAATTAATTTATCAAATTATAATTTGGTATATTTGGTGTTATTATAAATTGTTATTAATTCTAGTGTTGAGATAATAATTTTTGTGATTTTTATGTAATTTTTATAAATATTTTTAGTTTATGTAAATATTGAAATATTGGGTTAAATTAGTATTTTTATTGAAATTATTGGTTAAATATGTGTTTTCGATAATATTAGTAATATATATGTTGATAAAATAATTTTAATGATTCTATAAAATTTTTGAGGAAATTATTTAGTATTATGTGTATTTTGAATTATTAGGGTAATTGTGTAATTTTGTTAAAATTATAATTAAATATTAT
The DNA here is from genome assembly GCA_947683625.1 of Mallotus nudiflorus. Classification (NCBI taxonomy): domain Eukaryota; kingdom Viridiplantae; phylum Streptophyta; class Magnoliopsida; order Malpighiales; family Euphorbiaceae; genus Mallotus; species Mallotus nudiflorus. The sequence continues at coordinate 1,460,682 of CANTUR010000079.1, read as the reverse complement.
ATTTTAATTGGTTTTAGAATTATTGAGGGTAATAAAATGATTTTTATAAATTATTTACTATTTTTAACTAATTAATACTAATTTTCAAAAATTTTTTTCAAATAATATATTATATATTATTTTGGTAATAAAATGATTTTTATGACTTTTTGTTATATTTTTGGGTTAATTAAGTTATTTGGATTTATAAAATGAATTATTATTATTTTATGTGTAATTATTGGAAAAATTGATTTTTAATAATATATTATTTATTCAATTGGTGATTAAATGGGTTTTTATTTGCTTTTAATATGTATATAGGCTATTTATGTTATTTGAATATATAAAAGTGAATTTTTACTAATTAATATTGAATAATTGAGAAATTTGATTTTTAATAATATTATATTATTATTTCGGGATTTTTACATAATTGTTGTGAAAATGATTATATTTAATGTTTTAATGTTTAATATGCTATATTTTGATATTTTAAGGATAATTATGGAATTTATTGGTTTTGAATATATTTATTATATTATTTGAATTTTTGATGAATTATGAACCTCGGTTGGGGGAATTGTGCAATTCGGGATCCCAACCGAGGGTTGTGTGAATTTTAGTTTATGAAGTATGTTTTCTTGCAGGTTCGGCTCTACTTTTTAATAGAGAGATGTCTATTTTACAGAGGAGGTTTTGTCAAATTTTTGATAGAATTCTCGTAAAACGTGACATCGGGTCGATTATGAAATTATGTATTTCTATCTGATTTCCATACTCTTAGATCGAGTCTCTTTAGAATATAAGTTAGAAGTTTATTCTAATTGTTATTATTATTTTATTTTTCTAGCTGCACTGAGACCGAAGCCTATTGGACCACACCTGCCGAGCCTGTCTCGTGGAGCGCAAATCAGTGAGTTATTATACTATATATATATATATATATATATGCATTACATATAGGATGCATGACTTAGGATTTTTCATTTTCATTATGTGTTTTTAAAGTAATTTAATTTATAATATGATTTGGTATTTTTGGTTTATTTTTAGTATATTTCGATATATATGTTTGCATATTTTCAATATACATTTAGTATATCTTTGGTATATTTAGGATTTATTTTTGATATATGCATGTTATATAATTACGTATATTTTTAGTATATTTTTTATACATTTCAAAATAAATGCATGTTTTATCTTTGTTATAGACTTAGCATGTTTAGTATATTTAAGGTATAGTTTTAGTATATTTTTGGTATATTTTTGAAATAAATGCATGTTATACTATTGATTCATACTTAATTGTTTTTAAGTATATCATTGGTTTATCTTTGGTATTTTTCATGTTTTATTTGACTTTATTTAACATATATATTATAGAAATATAATTAGTTTATTTTAAGTATATTTCTAGTATATATATGGATTATTTTATCATTATGACTATTATTCTGCATTATTTATTTTCCTGTATGTATGTTTTTTTTTATGAAGGATATGATAGAACGTGCTACCTAGTGGGTAGCACTTGGACCATGTAAGTAGAGGTGCGATAGATTTAGGGTTGAGTGAGAATTAATTGTGGTAATTATGATTTGATTGAGAATGATATGATTGATTTGATTGAGATGTGATATGATTGATAGTGTGGTTGCTAGAGCTCGGTTGACCAAGTGTCTCTGGGCCAATCACACTGACAGTCAGACTGCTGGAGATCGGTTGACTTAGTGTCTTGGGGCCAGTCTACTGTCCATATGGAATAAGTGATTTTATTTGGAATTAAGTGATCCTGTATGGTTAGAGTGATGTTATGGTTGATTGAGGTTGTGATTTAATAGCGTTCTATTTGATCATTCAATAAAATAAATGTTTTATGTATTTATTATATATATAAAAGCAGAGTTTGACATTTGTATGAAATGTGTGTGTGTGCGTATGTGTGTATATATATATATATATATATATATATATATATATATATATATATATATGGGTGCCTTATTGCTATGGTTTAGATTGCATGTATATATATTATAATAATTCACTTAGTGAGGTCTAACCGTCCTCAATTATTTTTTTCAGAAGATCTTATATTGTCAGACCTTAGTAGTAGAGGTCTTTGCCAGTGTTCTTCCGCCTTAGCTAGATTATGTAAAATTTATATTTAAACTCTGATTTGTATTCTAGAAACTGCAGTAATAGTGTTATTGTAACGAAAGAGTATTATTTTATTTTTGATACTTTTTACTCAGAGTATTGTTTGAACGTCTTTTATTTGTGAAAGGATATTAAGTATCTATTTTTGTGTATCGATTTGAAATTTTTTAATTATGTTATATTTTTTTACATAGTTACGTGTGCTTTTATTTCTTTTAAGGCTTGCTACGGGTTTCGGATTCGAAAGAATTCCTGTTCCCTAGTGCCAGTCATGACTCCTGGTTTGGGTTGTGACAAAGTTGGTATCAGAGCCTAGGTTTAGTGTTGTGACCTAGGTTATCGAGTTGTGTTTTCTTTGGAACTACTGCAGTTAAATTAGGTTCAATCATGTCTTTGAAAAGTCTTCCTTGCATTAGGAATTCCGCGTTTCCGTTAGGATGTCTGGTTGTCTGTTATTGCTTAAATTGCTTGTTTTGCTTTTATTCTTTTATGAATGTCATGAGCGTGAGTTGCTCCATCGATCGATGAGATCGATGATAGAAGTCTTTTGAGTATGAGGTTCTTATCCCTATGCAACCTGTTAGGCGTAGGGGTAGAGAAGGCCAGATGATTGTTGCAGACAACGAAAATAACAGATGAGGAGTTGGTGGCTCAGCGTTGCGAGGATGTTGCTCATGCACCAGGAGTTTCACAGGGTGTAGTATCGATACCTTCGATCATACAGTAAATGTAACTCCTATTTCAGCAAAGTACTCAGGATATGTTAGTTCTGGCGTATATTCCATATTGTGAATCTTGTTGATTTCCATGTCTTTTCAGAGAGGTGAATGTAAACTGCTTCTTCTGCAGAGACAATATTGATATGTAGTCTTTTCGAGTTAAGGATGTGGTTATAGTTTCAACCCTACTACACCTATCTAGTATAGGGTAAGTCAAAGGCAACTATAACTCAAAGGCTGAAGTAGTCATTGTAAGAGTTATAAGCAGCCCTTTGAACTTGAACTTGCAACATTTGTGGCTAGGATAGCCAAGGTTAATGTGAACTTGATAGCACTTAACCAAGCATGATAATTGTTTAGAATATACTTTGGTGAAGGAAGTGGAAGATGTCTAATAAAGACGAATCACCTTTAGTACTCTTTGATGGTAAAGTTGTCAATTCTGACTGCAACACATGGTTAGAGTCTAAAGAGTGATTTCTAATATACTTCCATCCACCTTTAAGGAGGGATAATTACCTATGACAGCTATTTTTCATAGTAAGAGACAAGCGGTCAGTTGAGAAGAATACTCGTGAACTCTTCAATCTGTTATGTCATGCTGTAGACGTGATACAGTATGAGAGGAGTTTAGTAGAATTGTATGTTACAGGATTAAGTTTGATATATTGGCATTCGAACTGAGGATTGTAATTTAGAGAGTTATTCGTGGATTCAGTCTTTTGGGTGTTATTATCTTGATGTGATGTGGAGAATGGATTATTTGTTTCAGCACTATGCAGTGGCTGATTGTTGGAGTAAAGAGGTGATTTTCAGAATTCCTAATGAAGAAGAGTTTAAGTTTATGGATGACAAGAGTTCTGCACCTTAGAATCTTAGCTTCATTATCACTTCTAAGAAGATGCTGAGGAAGGGTTGTCAGGAATACTTGGCTTTAGTGAGGGATACTTTAGTCTAGAAGTTGTCTCTCATAAATGTTCCAATTGCCTGTGAGTTTCTTGATATTTTTTCTGATGAGTTGCTAGGTTTACTACCTCATAGAGATTGAATTTTATATCGATGTGGTTCATGATATAGCTCCTATTTCGACGCAGCCCTACAAAATGGCTCTTGCAGAGTTAAAGGAGCAGTTATAGGAATTGCTAGATAAGGGTTTTATCAGACCTAATGTTTCTCCTTAGGGTGAACCAGTCCTGTTTGTAAGGAAGAAGGATGGTACACTCAGACTATGCATTGATTATAGAGAACTGAACAAGTATCCTCTTCCGAGGATAGATAATTTGTTTGATCAACTTGAGGGTGCACAGTTCTTTTTTAAGATTGATTTGAGGTCGAGTTATTATTAGTTGCAGATCAAAGAAGTCGATGTTCCTAAAACGACATTCCACACTAGATATGGCCACTATGAGTTTTTGGTGATGTCGTTTGGCTTGACTAACGCACCAGCTACTTTCATGGATATGATGAACAAGGTATTCAGACCATATGTGGATCAGTTTATAATGGTCTTTATCGATGATATACTGGTGCATTCGAAGACTATGGAAAAGTATGTATATCATTTGAGGACTGTACTGCAAAGACTGAGAGAACATCAGCTTTATGCTAAATTCTCAAAGTGTGATTTTCTAGTTAGAGAGTGTTGCATTCCTTGGACACGTGGTGTCTAAAGAGGGTATCCAGGTTAATCCACAGAAGATTGAGGCAGTGTCTGAGTGGCCTCGACTGACTTCAGTTACAGAGATTTAGAGTTTTCTAAGTTTAGTTGGGTATTATAGGAGGTTTGTATAAGATTTTTCCAGAATTGCAGCTCCTATGACTTACTTGACTCAGAAGAATATGAAGTTTGAGTGGTTAGAAGCTTGTGAGAACAGTTTTCAATTGCTGAAGGAAAAGTTGACCACAGCTGTAGTTTTGGCTTTGCCTAATAGAGTGGATAAGTTCACAGTATATTATGATGCCTCTAGAGTTGGCCTAGGTTGTGTGTTGATGTAGAATGGTAGGGTGATAGCTTATGCTTTGAGGTAGTTGAAAAAGCATGAACAGAATTATCTGACCCACAACCTAGAGATGGCTGCAGTGATCTTTGCTCTTAAGATCTAAAGACATTATTTGTGCAGGGTGACTTATGAGATTTTTACTGACCACAAGAGCCTTAAATACATTTTCCAGCAGAGAGATCTGAATATGAGGTAAAGGAGATGGTTGGAACTATTGAAAGATTATGACTGTGAGATTCTTTATCATCTAGGCAAGGCTAATGTGGTAGTAGATGCCTTAAGTAGGAAGTCCTCAGATAGTCTTGCTCACATCAGTGTGGAAAAGAGACCGCTGATCCAAGAATTGCATGAGTTAGTGGATCAAGGTCTAATGATTAAGGTAAGCAGATCAGATGGACTACTAGTTTAGTTGAAGGTGCGATCCATGTTGAGAGATAGGATTAAGGCAGCTCAGAGCTGAGATCTTATTTTAGAAGAGCTTGTAGAGAATGTTTGAGTAGGGAAGTTCACTGATTTCACACTTGATAATGAAGGTGTTTTATGGATCATTGGTAGATTTTATTTTCCTAATGTGGATAATTTGAGAGAAGAGATCCCTGAGGAAGTACATTCTACAGCTTACAGTGCATGTTCAGGTGTTACTAAAATGTACCACGGTATCAGAGACTTATACCAGTGGGACGAACTGAAAAAGGATGTAACTAATTATATTGCTAAGTGTTTAATCTGTCAACAAGTGAAAGCTGAACATCAAAAGCCTTTTGGAAAGCTTCAACCACTTCCTATTCCTAAGTGGAAATAGGAAGGGATTACTATGGATTTTGTGGTTGGTTTACCTCATTCCAAGAATGGATATGATTCCATCTGGGTGATTGTGGACAGGTTAACCAAGTCTGCACATTTCTTACTTGTGAAAGCCACTTATTATATAGCTAGATTGGCGAAGCTATATGTGAATCATATTGTATGCCTTCATGGAGTACTTATGTCCATTGTGTCTGATAGAGGTTTAGTGTTTACCTCTCATTTTTTGTAGAAGTTGCAGGAAGCGTCAGCACTAGGTTGGATTTTAGTACTGCCTTTCATCCTCAGACAGATGGTCAGTCTGAGAGGACGATCCAGACACTAGAAGATATGTTGAGGATGCGTGTTTTGAATCTAGGAGGTAGCTGGGATGATCATTTGCTGCTTGCGAAATTCGTTTATAATAATAACTACCATAGCAGTATTGGAATGGCACCATATGAGGCTTTGTATGGAAGGAAGTATAGGTCCCCTCTGAGTTGGGATGAGATTGGAGAGAGAGTATTGACTGGACTTAAGATGGTTCAACATGCTACTGAGAAAGTTGCTATGATGAAGAGGAGGCTAGCGATCGTAGTTAGCAGACAGAAGAGCTATGTGGATCCTAGATGCAAAGATGTGGAATTCCAGGTAAGAGACTATATGTTCCTGAAGGTGTCTCCAATGAAGGGTGTGATGATATTTGGTAGGAAGGGTAAGCTAGCACCAAGATATATTAGACTGTTTGAGATTCGGGAGAGAGTGGGCACTGTTGCATATCGGTTGGCTTTGCCTCCGAGTTTGTCTCAAGTACATCCAGTGTTCCATATCTTGATGCTGAGGAAGTATATTTCACATCGTTGTTCACACGTATTGTAGCCTGATAATATAAAAGTGAATGAAGACTTGACTTACGAGGAGGAACCAATCGCGATAGTTGATCATCAGGTTTGATAGTTATGTTCAAAGCAGATTCCGATGGTCAAGGTGTTGTGGCAAAACAACAGCGTAGAAGAGCATCTTTGGGAGACTGAAGCTGAGATGCGAACTTCTTATTTGTATCTCTTTCCTCTTTGATTCTTGTAATTTATTATTTTCTTGAATTTTGGGGACGAATTCCTATAAGAAGGGGAGACTGTAACAATCCTTGTTTTTAAATTATTTTAATATTAATCGAGATATGCAGTATTAATAAATGTAAAAGTTATATTTAATTATCTTACTATTTTGTGATTAATTACTATTATTTTATGTTTAATTATATTTTCCTACGTAAATATTTATTTTTTTGAGACTTATTATTTTAAACATTAATTTATATTATTGATGTTTATTTCTTTGGATAGTATTATTTTAAATAACATTAGTTATGTGAATTATTATTTTAATATTATATTTTTAATAAATTACATTAATTGTTTTATTAGTATTATTATTATATATTGTTATTTTATGTATATATGTTAATGTATGTGTGTTTATATATATATATATATATATATATATATATATATATATATATATATATATACATACATACAAAAGATAAAAAAAAAATGCAGAAAACACAGTATACCTTCATCTCTCTCCCGCACATCCCGATCCTTGCCCGTTGGTGTGCCTCTTGCCACTCTGACGTTGGACAACCAACCTCCTCCCTTCAGCCTTTATTGTCGTTGCCTGCTCTTCCCTCTTCGATCGTCGGTGTTGCAGAAACGACAGTGATAACAAGTTGAAGCTCCTCGTCATTTCTTCCTTTTCCAGCCATTATTCCTCATGTTTCCAGTACCATTCGATTCCTTAAGCTCTGAGGAGGTCGAATCCTAGCTTGGTTCAAGTTCAATCTTCCTCGTTTGTAAGTTTTCTCGATTTTTTTTCTATTTTAAGCTTTTATGTTTTTTAGTTGATTTTTGGTTGATTTATGCAAACTCCCTTGAGAAAAGTTGATATTGGTAGCTTAATATACATGTATATATTTTTGTTTTAATTTTTGAATATTTTATTATTATTTGTTGAATTTTCATAAATTAATTTATTAATTATAAATTTAGTATATTTGGTGTTATTATAAATTGTTATTAATTCTAGTGTTGAGATAATAATATTTTTGATTTTTCTGTAATTTTTATAAATATTTTTGGTTTATGTAAATATTGAAATATTGGGTTAAATTAGTATTTTTGTTGAAATTATTGGTTAAATATGTGTTTTAGATAATATTAGTAATATATATGTTGATAAAATAATTTTAATGATTCTATAAAATTTTTTAGGAAATTATTTAGTATTATGTGTATTTTGAATTATTAGGGTAATTGTATAATTTTGTTAAAATTATAGTTAAATATTATGTTTTAATTGGTTTTACAATTATTTGGGGTAATAAAATGAATTTTATAAATTATTTACTATTTTTAACTAATTAATACTAATTTTTAAAAATTATTTTCAAATAATATATTATATATTATTTTGGTAATAAAATGATTTTTATAACTTTTTGTTATATTTTTGGGTTAATTAAGTTATTTGGATTTATAAAATGAATTATTATTATTTTATGTGTAATTATTGGAAAAATTGATTTTTAATAATATATTATTTATTAAATTGGTGATTAAATGGGTGTTTAATTGCTTTTGATATGTATATAGGCTATTTATGTTATTTGAATATGTAAAAGTGAATTTTTAGTAATTAATATTGAATAATCGAGAAATTTGATTTTTAATAATATTATATTATTATTTCGGGATTTTTACGTAATTATTGTGAAAATGATTATATTTAATGTTTTAATGTTTAATATGTTATATTTTGATATTTTAAGGATAATTGTGGAATTTATTGGTTTTTAATATATTTATTATATTATTTGAATTTTTAGTGAATTATGGACCTCGGTTGGGGGAATTGTGCAGTTTGGGATTCCAATCGAGAGTTGTGTGAATTTGGGTTTTTGAAGTGTGTTTTCTTGTAGGACCGACTTTACTTTTTAGTAGAGAGATGTTCGTTTTATAAAGGAGGTTCTGTCGAATTTTTGACAGAATTCTCGTAAAACGTGACATCAAGTCATTCCTAAAATTATATATTTTTGTATGATTTTCATACTCTTAAATCGAGTCTCTTTAGAATATAAGTTAGAAGTTTATTCTGATTATTATTATTATTTTTCTAGCTGTGCCGATACCGAGGCCTATTAGACCAGGCCTACCGAGTCTGTCTCGTGGAGCGTAAATCAGTGAGCTATTATACTATATATATGCATTGCATATAGGATGCATGACTGAAGATTTTTTATTTTCATTATGTGTTTTTAAAGTAATTTAATTTATAATATGTTTTGGTATTTTCTGTTTATTTTTAGTATATTTTGATATATATGTTTGCATATTTTCAATATACATTTAGTATATCTTTTGTATATTTGGGATTTTTTTTTGATATATGCATGTTATATAATTAGGTATATTTTTAGTATATTTTTTATACATTTCAAAATAAATGCATGTTTTATCTTTGTTATAGACTTAGCATGTTTAGTATATTTTAGGTATAGTTTTAGTATATTTTTGAAATAAATGCATGTTATACTAGTGATTCATACTTAATTGTTTTTAGGTATATCATTGGTTTATCTTTGGTATTTTTCATGTTTGATTTGACTTTATTTGCCATATATATACTCAAAATATACTTTGTTTATTTTAGGTATATTTCTAGTATATATATGGATTATTTTATCATTATGACTATTATTCTACATTATTTATTTTCCCGTATGTATGTTTTTTTTAAATGAAGGATATGATAGAACGTGCTACCTAGTGGGCAGCACTTGGACCATATACGTGCCGATGTGATAGATTTAGGGTTGAGTGAGAATTAATTGTGGTGATTATGATTTGATTGAAAATGATATGATTGATTTGATTAAGATATGATATGATTGATAGTGTGGTTACTGGAGCTCGGTTGACCAAGTGTCTCGGGGCTAATCATACTGACAGTCAGACTGCTAGAGCTCAGTTGACTTAGCATCTCGGGGCCAGTCTACTATTCATATGGAATAAGTGAATTTATTTAGAATTAAGTGATCCTGTATGGCTAGAGTGATGTTGTGGTTGATTGAGGTTGCGATTTAATAGCGTTTTATTTGATCCTTCAATAAAATAAATGTTTTATGTATTTATTATATATATAAAAACAGAGTTTGACATTTGTGTGAAATGCATGTTTATATATATATATACGGGTGCCTGATTGTTATGGTTTAGATTGCATGTATATATATTATAATAATTCACTCAGTGAGGTCTAACCGCCCTCAATTATTTTTTTAGGAGATCTTATATTGTCAGACCTTAGTAGTAGAGGTCTTCGTTAGTGTTATTTCGCCCCAGCTAGATTGTGTAAAATTTATATTTAAAATCTGAGTTGTATTCTAAAAACTGCAGTAATAGTGTTATTGTATCAGAAGAGTATTGTTTTATTTTTGATACTTTGTACTTAGAGTATTGTTTGAACGTCTTTTATTTATGAAAGGATATTGAATATCTATTTTTGTGTATTGATTTGAAAAGTTTTAATTCTGTTATATTTTTATTTACATAATTACATGTGCTTTTATTTCTTTTAAGGCTTGTTACGGGTTTCAGATTTAAAAGAGTTCTCGTTCCCTAGTGTCTGTCTTCACTCCTGGTTTGGGTCGTGACATCCGTATCTAGAATCTCCTAGTTGTGGTGCTAGCTTTCTTTTAGGGAATCGAGTACCACTTTTTCAATTTGTCCCAGTTATTATCCTAGGTGGCAACTCCTTATCTCCATGCCATATCTTTGTGACAATGGTTAGTGTGTTCTCTAGAGCCTTAAGCTCAAACAGTGTCGCAGTTGCTAAAATCTTGGACGCGTGCTAAACCCTGCCATCTATGCATACCCTCTATGTAATGATAGAACAATGATGGAACTATGAGTTGCTAATGCAATTTTTGAGCTACACTTGTCTCATTTTTAATCATCATTACGATGACATCCAGCTCAATGATTGAGTTGAGCTTAAGTTTTGGTCAATACCTAATAATAGTGTGATAATACTCATCTAGCGAGTTCCACAAACTAGGAAAATACATGAAGGATCTTAGAGTTGAGCTTAAGCATTGCCTTCAGCTCTGTTGCATTCCCTTGTTTACACTTGACATTATTACATTTAGGAAGCTCAAAATTATACAGTAACACTCAAAAGAATCGGAACTCAAAACAAAGGTAAATAAGATTCATGAATGAACCAATTCCTCTTATCAAACTATACCAATTGAAAAGCAACAGGCATAAGACAACAACAACAATACAAAGCATAACATAAGCTCATAATCTACAAAAAATCCTACAAAGGTAATATAGTGATATTAAGTAGTTGTAGGATTAATAAATAAATAGTTATGCCATGAGAATTATAAGGTAAAAAAAAATAAGAAACAACAACATTAACATAACAGAAATAACTATCTTTTTTTTCTTTTTCTTTCTTTTTCGATGAGAGAGAAAGAAACATTTTGTGACTTTCCATGGGATTTACTAACAAGGTTCATAATCATAAGTCTGTAAACATCAAAACCAACTCAATACTAAAAGAAATCAATATAGCTTAAACTCCTATTTTCAATCATTTTACATTTAAAGAAAGAAGGGAAAAAAAAAGCTAATAATTGCTCACTACTGAAAATCTTTAGAAAAAAAGGTGTGAAATCAAACAAATAGGCATACCTTTCAATAGTAGATCAAACATTATCAACATGAGTTATGCTCAAGGGTTTTAAGCAAACTTCAACTGTAAAAAGAAATGAATCAAATCAATCAAGCAATGAAGGTAGGAGCTTGGAAGAGGTTGCAATCTAGCTAAGAGGTACTTGAAACAAGAAACTTGTCGTGGGAGAGAATAGGAGAAGGGGGCGATGGCGGAGAGAATTGTAGGGTGACACAATTTTGATTGATTTGTGAAGTAGGGTTTAGAGTAGAGATCTCCATAGGAGTAGTCATTTCTAAATTTTTGACAATGTTAATGTGATTGAAGGAGAAGCAACAATATCCATCATCCTCTGTTTGGTGATAAATCAAAGAAGAAGAGGAAGGAGATGAAAAGTAAGAAAGAAAGAAACAAAAAATGAGAAAGGCACGGTGGCTAGGGCAAAAACAAAAAGGAAATAAAAACCATAGGTTAGATGAATATTAAAGACATTCAAGTAAAATGTCTCTAATTAATTAATTAAAATATTGAAAATATAAAATTAATGACAAATTTATTAAGCCAATCTTTATAAATTGTAAAAAAAAATATTAATTTTATAAATTTTAAATTGAAGAAAAATAAAATTCTATAAAGATAATTTTTAAAAACGTCATAAAAAAGTGAAAATTATTAATTTAATAAATTAAGTTAAATTTTTAATTAAAAAATATTAGAAATATAACATTAGAATAAATATGATAAATTTGTTTAAGTTGAATTTTTTTTATAAATGGTAATAAGTGATAATATTTTTAGAGCTTTTAAATTGAAATAAAAATAAAATAAAAAGTCTATTGCAAAATAAATTTTTTAAAGACGTTTATAAAATGTCTCTAAAATTTAATTTTAAGGATGATTTAAATTTATGTCATATGTAATATTTTATATTAATTATTGTTAATTGAATTAATATTGTCTTTACTTAAGACAAAATTAGTATTATATAATATCAACTCACTTAATTAAATGATATTTATTGAATATTATCTTTTTTTAATTAAAAAACACCTTTCTTTTGGTGGGAGAAGTTAGAGCCAACAATTCTATATAATAATGACCAAATTCTAAATCAATAACTAGGAACATCAAATTTCCTCACTACTAGTTAACACTTTAACTAGGTATTTTTTTTTACTCTTATTAAAACTATTAAAACTATACTTTTAATGAGGAATTTTTTATACCTTCATTAATTTTTTGTCATTAAAAACTTATTTTCTTGTAGTGATTGTCTTTGTACCATTAGCATGACAGCTTGCCAAATGTCCTCCCTTTGGACTTGAGCATAAGCTTGTTCAACTGTAGGGAATGGTTGAATCTGCAATACGTCACTCCGAACCTTGTCTAAGTGGTCATCTAGCCCATCCAGAAAGGTATAGTCTCTATCTTCTTGGATATTGACATTATAAATCTGGATATCCTTAGCACACTTTATTAGGTTTGGTCTCTTAAAATCAATCTCCCTCCATAATCCTTGGAGATTGTTGTTGTATGATTCAATAGGTTCTCATGCCTGCCTTATCCAACCTAGTTTCCTTTTTAGCTAGTACACTTGGGAAGTATTTGATCCATAAAAAAAACTGATAGCAATAGAGTCCTATACCTATTTGGCTGTTGGATATCGAATGAAGTTGTCAATCAGAGATGGTTCCATTGAGTTGATTAGCCATCCTTTTATAATGGCATTCTCTATCCTTCAATTCCGGAAAGTTGAATTTGTTAACTTGGGCTAACTAGTGTCACCAAGGATA